>LPNX011055633.1:45156-376482 GCA_001517045.1 Pseudotsuga menziesii | reverse complement strand
TAGATTGTTTATTTCTATTGCATATTGGAGAAGATTGATTTTTGGAGTCTAGCTGTCTGTTGTGGTACCCCAAGCCATAGGAATTTCTCTCCGTAACACCTAGTATAAATGGAGTGACTAGGGGAAGAAAATCCCTTATCTCCAAGTCGATCTCAACACGTAGCTAGAAAATAAATTGTCATCAGTAGATAGCTTTCACTTGAAGGGGCACTTAGAGGCTAAAATCCCCAGAGCGAGTTTATATTGTGATTATTCTTTCCCTAAACTATTGAGGGTTGTCCAACCCTTCAAAAAGATGGCCTAGAGGCGCCTTGTTAAAGCTCACAACTCATACATCATATATCTTCAAGAGATCATAGTTAAAGGAAATAAAATTCTTGGTGAACCAAAAAATATTATTTTAGGCAGGGATTTCACTTGTATATACGCAAAAGGAAAATTTGGAGTCCTTCTCACAAGATGGAAACTTGGTAGATTAAAATTGATCAACTCCTTGTATGTCCCTTCAAGGCTTGCATTAGAGGAATTTTGGGGTCTAAAATGGGCCTCCTAAGGAAAATAATAAAATAATATTTAAAATAATAAAATAATAGTTATTAATTTTGGAGGAGGAATGAAAAAAACTACTTTTTTTGTTTGTATTTTCGACATATCTCCATGTGTTTTTACTCAAATTCTGAGCAGGAGAGCTCATTGAATGCAGAATTTAACTACTCATTTAACAAGTACCCACATTGAATACTTTTGACAGACCCTAATACCCAAAAAATATGAAATACCTGAAAAAACTTGATGATGATGTCATCATCACGTTTTTTCAGGTATTTATTATTTTTGGGGTAACGAAGTTTGTCAAAAGTATGGAGTGTCAGTACTTGTTGGATGCGGAATCAAATTCCGCATCCAACAAGCTCTTCCATTTGAAATTTGAGTAAAAACATAGAGAGATATGTCAAAAATATGAACAAAAAAATTAGTTTTCTTTTATGACAAATATGTCAATTCAACTATAATGGTTGACTCATTTTATTGAAATTCTATTGTTTCTTGAATTCCAACTCACAAAATTTATTGTTGGAACGTTTTCTTATAAGGCCCATTTTAGACCCCAAATTTCCTCTAATGGATCATTTTTCCACTCGATTGTGCTCACAAAGGAGATCTTGTTCTGGAACATATATGAGCCTAATCTAGGCCAACATGAGTTTTGGGATGGCTTTTTATAATAAATAGATCTTTAACAATATGTGAGTCCTAGGATATCTAAATATGTTTATCGATGCTTCAAAGGTCTAGGGAATGACCTCCCAGATTGATGGTAAGTTGGATTACTTCATACACAAGTGGGATGAAATCAACCTTATTGGCATTGCACCCATAGTGATCAATACCACATGGACAAACAACGAGGTGGGGGAGGCTAGGGTGGCAACGAGGCTAGATAAGTTACCAGTTTCTAAGAAAATCTTAGAAGAAATACTTAAGTGTCATCAATGGGTTTCTCATGGGGGATTTCAATAAAATGATAGTCATTATCGACCTGGTATGCAAGGATCCAAAACCCCTTTGAACCCCTTCAAGTTGAACCCTGAATTGGTCAAAAGGATATTTGCATTTGTGCTATAAAAGATGTGTATATGTGTTGACCCATTATTGAGATCACCTACATGACTCTTACCTCGATCCATTTCATGGACAACTTGGAAAAAAATCCCAAAAAGCCTCCATCGTTTGGTCAAAACAATAAATGCACAAAGAAGACTGTCTTCCCCTATAAATTGACAAACAAAACTCCACCAAATGTATACTAGTGAAGGATTTGGCTTCTTAACTCCACAATCAAAGTAGGAACTACATCTCCTTTAGGACAAAAAAAGGGAGTTTCTATTGGACCAAGAAAAACTATGGCATATCAAAAGCAGATCTCTATTGTTGAAAGTGACGAAAAAACCAAACTTTTCCATAGATATGCTAAGATGAGGAAAACAACAAAATCCATTGGAAAATCAACAAGATTAATGGGGAAAAAATCTCAAGTTTCAATGGGTATTTCCAATGAAGACATATAACACTTTAGGAATATCTTCAAGGTCGAGGAATGATCCACCATTGTTGAAATTATCAAAATGACCTTCAATTTCCCTCAATTTGTGAATGAATAAGACCACAAAGTGTTGATGGAAAAAATCACTATGCTCAAACTTGAGGTTGACCTTCAAAACTTCCAAAAGGACAAAATACCTATGCCAGATGAAATGTCTATTTCTTTCTTTCTGGGTTGTTTTGGATTTATAAGTGAGATCTTAGACAAGTAGAGGAGGAAACTAGACTCGCAATCAAGATCTTACCGACCTTTAAGTCCACCTTCATATCTATTATCCCCAAGGTCGATAACCTTGTACCCTTTAAGAAATTAAAGCCAATTTCCCTATGTAGTTGCATTTATAAAATCATCTCGAAAACCAATGCTAGGATACTAAAACATGTCCTCTCTCAAAATATATATGAAGAACAATTTTATTTCCTTGTTGGCAGATTGGTCTGTGACACTATTAGCACATCCTAGGAGGGATTACACACCATAAATACCAAAAGGAAAAAATCCATGGCTGTAAAAATTGACCTATCCAAAGCTTTTGACCACATTAACTTAATTCTATTCACCTACCTATCCTAGAAAGGATTATATTCACATGCTTCTAACCCATCTTGGTTGTTTCCCTCCCTTTGTTTTCAATATGTCCCTCCTTTACCTCTCTTAATGTGCTAATTAATGGTTCGTCCACTAAATTATTCAACCCTTGAAGAGGTCTGAAGCAAGGTTTCCCTCTCTCCCCTCTTCTCTTTCTGTTGGTGATAAAAGGATTCAATCGAACACTAAAGGTTTCTCACAAGAATGGAACATATAAAGGAATCAATATTACAAATCCACGTTTACTAATTCACCTTGTATTGGTTGACAACATCTGATTGTTTGTTGCAATGAGTAAGAATGATATCAAAAAACTCAAAGAAGCCATTGACCTCTTTTGTGCAACTTTAGGTATGCTAATCAACATTGAAAATTCCTCTATACTATACTAGGGACTAAACAACCAGGACAAAGCATATCTAAAATCGCTCTTTCCTTAGATCCAATTGGAGATAATAATAAAAAATGGGATCAAATATCTTGGATTCCATTTTAAACAACTATATGAAGTGTGACTAGAATTGACTCCTCAAAAAGGCAGAAGAAAAGATCCATCGCTGATATAATCAGTGGTTGTCCCAATGGGGTCATCTTGTTCTTATGAAAAATCTTAGAGGCTCAACCCGTCTATTGGTCCATTCTTACCTAGATTCAGAAAGGCATATTATAAAATATTCGTCATACATGTTTCCAATTCATATGGTCAACCCGCCAAGGAAATAATGGCATGCCCCTAGTCAAGTGGAACCTCTTGTCTCTCCCAAAATCCCAAGAAGGATGGGGCCTCAAAAATGTTTCTCTTCTCAAAAGCTTTGGCATCAAAGAGTGTTGAGAATTTAATTAAATCAAAAGGACTCTTATCTAAATTCTCTGTAGGAAATACATCTATCCTAAGTCATCGGTGGACTAGTTGAGGGTCCCTAACACCTTATTTCAAAATGTATCCTTGGTGTGGAAAGTGATGATGGATTCCCTCCATTTGATACAATATTGGTTAGTATGGAAATTCAATTGGGGCTCCATGGTATAGATCAAAATAGATACGTGGACTAGTTGCAAGGTAAACAATCAAATGATTCTCCACTTAAGATCCCATCATTTCTATATGCTTTCGCATGTTACAAACCATTTAAACTCATCCACATGGCACCATACTATGTTGACTGGAGCCAACTTATGTTTCAACAACAATGATAGTGCCATTAGGATAAAATATTAGGACAACTCCCTTATATAAGCATGCCATCCTTGTGGCAATTACACTCCTAAAGTTGGTGACGATGCCCTAAATGGTTAAAGAAATTCGTAGCAAGATCAATAAAATATTATGGAAGCTTTGATGTCCTTCAAAGACCTAGATTTTTTATGTGGCTCTTGCTAAACAAGGCACCCATCGAGGACATCCTTCAGAGAATATCTTTCATTGATCATAGCAAATGTAGTCTTTGAAAGGAGGATGGAAAATCGAATTATCACTAGGTTCTATCATCCTTTTAATTAGATAGTCTAGAATGAGATCATTGGGCTCATAGGTTTAAAATTTATATGGAACGATAAATCAATAGAGGTTTTTCTCCAAAGTTGGTGTGAACATGAAGGCACAAAAATGTTTCGGTCTCTTCCCCTAGCAACTGCCTAAGGGATCTGGTTGTTTAGGAATATGGCAATCTTTGAGGAGAAACCAACAACCTCTCTACTGGTTGTCGCAATACAAGGGCTCAAGATCACTATTGCTTGTAATAACCAACCTTTTCCAAAGTGCCCAAGAGTTCTAATGGAAGTGGAGGTTGAACCATGTTAGCCTTGGGCATAATTTGACAGGGCATATCAAGGTAAACCCCCTTGCAGGCGCTAATGGTATTCTCCGTGTATTGAACTCCCATTACCTATGCTTTAAATATGGTTTACGTCATGGATCGAACAACACAATTGAGCTTTGGGATTTAAACTAGTCCTCACTCTGGCTGTGGAAAAAGGATTAAATTGGGTCCAATTTTGAATTTCATGGTAAACTAAACCACAGGGAAATACACCATGAGAATATTCCACCTGCAAACCTTACTTGATGAGACCACCTATTTGTTCTACTCAATCCCAAATGCAACCATTCACCATATATTCTAAGAAAATAATCACGATGTCGACTCACTTTTCAATGAGGTTGTGCATCTTCCATGAGTGACTTGGTCCATATCAAAAATTTCTTTAGATAAAAGCAAGGAGTATATCCATGCTCCATTCATCCGACTCTCTTATTTATGGTTTTATTCTCAATTTTTTTTATTTATGGGCGCTCATCTTAAAAAATAGTACAAGTTCACTCAATGGGTCTTTCTTGGTTGTAATTGATAACTTAGTAGGTTTGTAAATTGAAAGTTTTGTTTGATAGTATAAAAATGCCTATTGACAAAACCTAAAAAAGCTTGAAATTCCTGAATTCCATAAGTATCTAATAATGTAAATTTGATTTTTTCGCCAAAAAATGAAATTATAATTTTTTCCAAGAAAAAATATATGTGAAAATTTCAATTTTAAATGTTTTATTTTTAAAATATATAACTTTATATTAATATCTATGAAACAAGTTACAATCATGTATTATAAAGCATATACACTTAGAAATATAACGTCATAAAAAATTTATGTTAAGTAATAATCTTGGATTAGCTAGTATAGAGACAACCTTTGTGGCTTAATCTTTTATTTCCCAACAAATGTCAAAAACTCTATCCATAAGTGGCTTAACCTTTTATTTCCCAACAAATGTCAAAAACTCTATCCATAGACTAATGCATAGAAGCATCCTCCCTACTTGGAAATGACTGTGACAATTAACTTCCAAAGCATCCAAACTATGGACAACATCCACAAAGTAGACGAACAACAAATGGGCACATTGGACAGTCATAATAAGGGCCCAAACACTGTCACAACTTTCCACGACTATTGTTCCACAACACATAGAACATGTTAATGCTTGGTACACAAAAAATGGAAATACAAAACTCTACTAGCAAATCTAACATATACAAGATCGTTGACCTCCTCTAATTTGACGCTATCATGCCACAAAGATTCAACCAAGTGCATAAGCAACTACATCATACCTAGAAGCGGGGTTGGAATTTCATTTTATATCTACCCTTCAAACCAAAACAATTTGACGTTTTGAATGTTTATCTTCCCCGTCACACAATGTTTTTGTGAAAAAACTACCCTTCATCAATGAAGATTTATTAAGAAGAATAAGCTTTCAAAAATGAAGCTTTATTAAAAAAATAAGCACACTACAGCGTTGAGTTTGCATGTTTCCCTCAAACAACACCTCGTTCTGTTTTCCTATTTAAAGCAAACACAGTCTCCACCATCAAGGACCTAACAACACAAAACAAATAGAAACAACTCATTCTCGTTTTATGCAAATCTCAATCGAAACAAGGCAGAAATTACAGCCAGATCTTAGAGTAGATATGATGTGTACCATTTTCCTTTATGGTTGCTTCCAAAGAGTCGAGTATGAAGTTGTACAATACTAATTCTAAACATGGGATGGGACTGTGTGAATTTGAGTTCGAGGTTTAGTACTAGACTCCAGTCCATTACCGTCCATCATCCATAAACCTGTTACCTGCAAAGGAGTTAATTCCTTCATTAACGCTGCTTGGGCCTTTCCATAGTAGCGTGAGTACTTCAATAGTAAATTCACATAAAGACCAAATCCGTGTAAACATTACCCTGGACTTTGGTCCCTCGTGGCTTCCAGCTAGACAAGCCAAATCAATCTAATGACATTTTACAAAAATTGTTAAACGTAAACAAAAAAGTTTCAATTACTTAACTGCACGTTTAGATGGACGGTTTCATAAAAAATTTACCTGTATTTGTCGGGCAAAATTCCTTGTGATGGGCAAATTCCCCGTTAAATTCCAACCCTACCTAGAAGATATTAATAATATAAAGTGGCATAAAGAATTGTAGTTGACCAACAGTAAGAAAGCGACTATTCACCCCTAGTTGAAGTTGAGACTACTTTTTTTTTATTTGTGCAATATGTCGAGCTTATTTGTCAAGCATTCACACGAGAATAATGGGGTGTTTATAAAAAGTGAATAATAAAGGGTGGGTATAGAATGTGACCAAATTGTCGAAGGGCTATACCTCCTTTGAAAATTACAAATACTTAAGATGTATAATTATTTCCAAATGGAAGGGATGTCAATTAGAGGACTAAGTAAGAGCAATTATTTATAAAAAAGACATCATTTGTTCTAGTGGGACCCTTGGTCTCTTTGCAACTACTTATATCAAGGAAGATAAAAATAAAAATAAAACGATAGTAGCCATGAAACATTTATATATTAAAGAATGTGAATGATTAAAGGAAACATCATAATAAATATTATCATGGATGTGGGTGTCTTATTAGATCGTTTAGTGTGTGTTGACATGAGCTTAGAGATCATCATTTGCCACCACTTGGGCAACACTCGATCCACTCAACATGTTCATTAAATCGTCATGGTTTACGAATACTATGGTTTTAATGCTCCTGACCTTTCATGATCTGAACAGAGTGGGTGGTGGTACGACGACAATCATGCCTCCTTACAGCGATTTTACAGCTTCTCTGCAAGATTATTTCATGGATTTTGGCTGAAAATGTTTCCATTTCCTGGCAATTGGCAGTGGGATTACAAGATGGGTTTCTCTCCAATGTTTTGGAAAAATCATTTCTTCGGGCTGGCTCAGGATCAACAGCGTTAGTTTGTTCCCTCTCACGATGCATTTCTTATTTTGGTTCTATCTTGGCCCTTTTCGGATTGCCAACTTGATAAACACAGTGTTTGGGATCCTTTCTTCCAGTACATTCATGTCCAAAAGGCTTCATGCCACCCTGCAATGCGCTAGCAGAGGAGGGGGAAGTCATGGAGATCGAGGGAACAAAGGTTCCTCTGGTAGTGGGTATGACATCTCCATTCCGGGGCATTTAAGAACAATGTTAGATGACTAGGAAGAAGAGGTGGTGGTGCAACAATTAAGAGGCCACGTGACTTGGTTTGTCGTGGGCACTCTTGGATGGTGAAAAACATGTCGGTGTAGGTATTTATGCAGCAGTGGGACTCTAGCAGGGATAACAATCCCATACCCTCTCCTTCCTTTGCTCAGGATCTTCACTCTTTCCCTTCGTCGAGTCCTTCTCTGGTCCCCAAACCAACGAAGAACCAAGAAACCCACTCTAAATTGGACTTCTCTTTGGCTCAAAAAAAACTAATATTGCCTCTACGAGTGGCCACAAGATAAAGCATGTGGAGCGCAACAACCAAGTGGGCCTCTCCTCCTTTAGGAAGACATAGGAACTCCTAATGAAGAAAACTCTTGATAATTCTTCAAGCTCGGAGGACTACCGTTGTCCAATTCTAGAAGAGAAGCCCGATGAAGTTGAAGGCGGTTGCAACTTTGAGTAATTTCTTTGTTATTATCTTTTCTAGCATTCTAGCAATGGTTACATATCAAAGAAGCCTCTCTATTGGAGTTGATAGTCAATTTTGTTTAATTTTCAATGCCCTTCATGGTTGTTTTTTTATTCTGCTTATTTTGAATATGTGCTTTGGCATAAGCCTACTCAATAGTTTTTTATTTGCCATGCATAGAAGGCACATAGGCATAGGTTTTTTATGGGGTCCCTCATGCATGAGTAGACTGTTTATGTTCAGGTTTTGTTTCCTTGGGTCTGTGAGAAGCCATTGTGGGCTCTCGAACATCTTGATACCCTTGTGCCTATACTTATTATTTTTTGTACTATAATATAATTTCTCTATGGAGCTCACAAAAAAATGTCATAATAACTCCTAAGGAAATTTATGAAGCAAACTTATGAAGTACATGGTCGATGGAATGTAAACCAAAATATCGCCAATGAAGACAACTGTTTTAAATAGGGAATAATAATATTAGAAAAATCAATCAATTCGAAGCAAAAAAAATCAAAGATCTCAAGAAAACAATTTATAGAATGAAGGTCAAGTATCAAGCACCAATTCTATGATGTCACAAATCCAATGTGACCACAATTCCCAACATAAGAAGCAGGAACCCAAAAGAAATTTTGACAAAGACTTGTTAAACAAGGATGTAGAAATTGTGCATTTAAGAAAGCAATGTCTAACATTAACAAAATTAAAAAATGGAAGAGGAGATATTCTAAGGATTGACAAAGAAACATCGATTAAAAATGGAAGAGAAGATATTCTAAGATTTGAAAAATAAACATTGATTGACCTAGTTGAATTAACAATATATTCAAAAATTGAGTGATATTTTAATCATTGGAACCATTTTTCCCCCAAGGGTGTAGATCAAGTGGTAATAGTGTACTATTAAGGCATTCCTTATGATGGGGTTCAAACCTCAGCTAATTCGTGCCCCATGATGGGGGGTTGTGTGGGTGCACCTAGAGGTTATAGTGGCAATAGACCATAATCGACCCCATTTCATGTGAGTATGAGCCCAACCCAGTTACCAATTCCCACAAATACAAAAAATATATATATTCAAAGATCAAGTTTCAAACTACAGATTTAATTATGTAAGTAGATAATCTTCTCCTTGGATTATAGTTTTTAGTTATGTTAGTTATCTGATGGTATCTAATTTATAAATATATACTTGATACGTTAGTTCTTTATCAACTTTTCCTTTAGTAAATATGTCATTTAATTAGGATTTAAATTTGTTGTTGAAAGGGTTATTACAAAAGATCCAATTCAACATAAGGCAACAAACACATTGACTCCAGATGCACTTCATCAGAAATCTTATTCAAGATCACATTCTCAAAGTGATCCTTATCCCTACATATGATCAAGTTGTAGACATTTTCACAAAGTCTCTTACATAAGCAAAGTTTGTTTTCTAAACTTCGATCAATGCTAGGAGTTCAAGAATTTGTCATTAAGCAAGGATGGGGTTCTAATGCCTCCTCCCTTCTTTTATTGTGTAGCCTTTGTAAATCCTTCAATCATATCCCAAGTTGTTCCCAAGGGTGGATATTAGGATATTTGACAAAAAGGAATTAGTTAAGATCAACTTGGTCTAAAGTATCTTTAGGTAAAGTGTGTTTCTTTAGTATGCCTTAGTATGCATTTGTACTTGTGTAATATGACGGTCATGACATGTTCTATACATAGAGTGATCTAATGGTTCATCTTCACCTCGATCTTAATGTTATTGATCTATGTCTTAGCACTCGATTGGTCCATGAAATCTATTTAGGGGTCATGGAGGGTCATTTGCTTGATGATTGATTGTGAGAAACCCATATGTAAAATAATTTTCCTTTGCATTAATATATTCCATCAAGTAGCTATTTGGCCAGGGTCGTCAACGGTTTCCCTCTGCAAGGGTTTTAACCACATAAAACACCAATGAGTTGATATGTTATTTGTTTGTGTTATGTGTTGCTTAAGGTGTTCAATCTTTAGAAATACCATGTTTAGTCAAACAGAGATGAATCTATAGATAAGAGCACAATTCAACCATTATTTTGCAATATGGACCCCTTTAAACATTAGAAAAGGCCCAAGATAAAGACACAATTTGGCCTTGGTTTTGCAACCATGAACCCCCTGGTGTCAAGCATTCAAAAAGTGGATGGTTGGTAATATGAAGA
The DNA here is from genome assembly GCA_001517045.1 of Pseudotsuga menziesii. NCBI lineage: Eukaryota > Viridiplantae > Streptophyta > Pinopsida > Pinales > Pinaceae > Pseudotsuga > Pseudotsuga menziesii. The sequence goes on along the minus strand of LPNX011055633.1, from coordinate 366,121 downwards.
AGCATAAAACCTTTTGTTTCATAAGAGATACCAAAATTAAAATAATATACTTGACAACATAACAAATCAATAATTAAAGAATTGCTACCTAGGCATTAATAAATGCTTTCAATTAGAATTCTCTCAAGTAGCCAAAATTTTATAGCACGTCCAACACGTGAAGGATTAATCCTTTATATTCTAATTCAAAATATGATTAATTGATAAGTCAACAAACATATCTCAAGATGTTATAAGAGGAGCTCCAACAACAAAAGAGGGAGCGAGAGTTATTGTATCGTCATACTATGGAAATTTGTATGGAGTCTAAAAATTGGGATTTGCAACATTGTTTATGTTCTTTCTCTTCATCCTCACTATTCGTCTATACACACCATTATATGTCTCATACATATGAGAAGGATAACAAGAGACCTAGAACACTAATTTATAGTCCCCACTTGGTGTTCTCTTTGTAATGTAATGAATAGTTGGGTTTTATTGTGAAATCAAGACCAAGGCATAACTACACATAATATGATTCAAGCAAAGTTATGTTAGTTTCTTTGGATTTTCTTGTTTCAATGGATTTCTAGATGGTCTTACCCAATTTTTTCTATCTCATGAATATGTCTTCTCTGAATGTATGGTTAGTCCTCTTTTGGCATACATAATTCATGCCCTTCTCTAATTATTCTAAAGAATGAAATATGGTGAAGGCACCTCATAATATATGTTCAAAACATTTTGTCCCGTAGTTTTTGTTAGTTTGATCTCTTGGGCATTTTCAGCATATTAAAATATTTCAACTATGGTAGCTATCATCTCTATGCGTCATTTGTCTTTGTTTTAAAATCAGTGTGTGCTTCATTGATTAATATAGGTGGTTTTTAAGAATTATGAGCTAAAAAACCGCTCCAAGAAACACTTTTAGTGTCCTAACTAGGGTTTAATTAAGAATGGAGCAAGTTGGAGAGGAACGACCACCGCCTGCTCCAGACGATGTTGCTTTCATATTTTTGATCTCTTCCATGCATAAAAAGGGAGTCAAGTCAAAATCTTCACATTTTATCAAAAAATCAGATAACCCAAGGTATCTTTAACTACCATAGCAACCAAACAAAAGGCATTAGCAATGTCTCCGAGTGGATTAATTGGTCAATTTGCAGGAATATGGCCTTCACCTATATTTACGAAGATTTGAATTCAAAAAAATTGGATACCTCTAATTCGTGGCAAAATGACTCATTATTTATGTGGCATAGGTTTTTATGCCTTCCTATTTGAGTTCACAGAGGACAAAGATTTAATATTTAAAAGTAGACTATATTTTTTATGAAAAGAAGCATGTATCTTAACAGTTGGACTCGTGAATTTGATCTAGATTCATATATTCCATCAGTTGTTCTATATGGGTAAGAATGTCACATCTTCCTCTTTATTGTTGGGGAGATGACTCTCTAAGAGATATTGGAAAAATTTGGGTAAATACATTGATAAGGATGAACCTAAACAAGGAGTGTTTCACTGTGCAAGAATTTGTGTGGAAGTATACCTGAAGAAAGGGCTTCTTGGAGCAATTCACCTTGTTTTAGATAATTAGATCCATTATCAACAATTAGACTACGAACAATTACCTTTCAAGTGTAAATCATGTGATACTTAAGGACATTTTTGCTAACTATTGTAAGAAAGTAAGGATTACAGTGTCTTCCTCCCAAAATCAAGATGAAAAATGGAAAACAATAAGCAAGAAATATAAGCAAGTTGTAGTAACAAATGAGATACCCTGAGGGGTAGCTCATTTGGTTGGAGCTTTTGAGTCCAAGACCAAAGTAGTCGAGGTCAAAGGTTCAAATCATTGCATCCTTCAGGGTTAAGATCCCGAACCTGGATCCAACAAGGTGAGGTCGGCCCCTAAGAATTATTACCTTGGATGTAACAAGCCCTCAATCTTTCAAGGTTATGAACCACATGAAAAAAAATCCAAAATATATCCATCAATTTCATTTTTGGTTGTAATCAGTAGGAATCCAATAATCTCTTAGAATCTTTTTGAAGTATTAAATCAAGAAGTCCCTAGAATTTTTAGCGATGTTGTCTCTCCACGGGTGAAAGATCCCGGCTGATATGTTCCTCCTATATTTCCATCTATTATATATGGACTCGATCAAACTATTCCAGTGGGTAATAAAGAAGATATTCCAATGGAGAAAATCAAAAAAGGTGGAGGTACTCAAGAAATGCAGGAAATAGCAGCAAGAGTGGTCACTAGAAAGCAAGCAAAGCAGGTGTTAACAAATGAGGAACAAGAATTGATTAATGGAGAATAAAAATCTTCTCAAAAAGGGAGAAATCCGGGAAAAGAAGTTCATGAGAAAGTCGCGAATCGAGAAAAAATGATGGGGTTACAAAAAACCTCGGACTGTTTGTTGATATCTATTGTCAAGACTACAGGAGCAGGAAATACGGTAATCTTGACCTCACAAAAGGGAGGATCCACCAAGCCACCAGTTAAACAATGAAGCTACTCTACTGGAAACGCAAAGAGTTGGGAAGAAGAGGCAAGGAAGAGGTCGTTAGACAATTAGTAAATATGGAGGACTTCAATCCCTCTTCTCCAAGAGAATAAATTAAAGGATTGATGGATTCAGATCTTAAATGAAGACATACTCGACTGTTATTTGGTTTTTATAAAGCAAAGAAGACATTGTTATAATATTGAAGTTGAGCCACCTCTAATTTGCAATGTTCTTTGTTCTTGGATTGAGGTCCTAAAGGAACATAAAGTTAGTTATAATCGGCCCCAGGGATTTAGTAGATGCATTGGTAATCACTCTGAGAAGTTAAAAAGTATCTGCAACATTTAAATTTTGAATGCAAAATTTGAAAGACTAGGCAGTTCTTTGGTTTGCAAGTTTGGAAGAATTCATTGTTCAAATCGAGTTTATATTATTGATGTTGAGTCTCCTGAAGTTTGCAACACTTTTTGTTCTGGCTTGGAGTGAATATGTAAAGCATGATTGATAGTACCAGGCATATCGGGTCTCAGGGGTATATATTGCAACTAGAAGATAATCACGGTAGGCAGTGTTATCAGCATCAGCTGGACGTGAAGGTGACTAAGAGGTTAAATCGTCCTCTAGTAAGGATAAGTAACAATTACAAAAATTATCATATTGAACACATCAATTTCATTAATATCGAATTCAATATGGCCAAATTGCACTATATTGGATATCTGGTGTGTAATTGGATTAGAGCTCTAAACAGTTGTGTTGTAAGTTCTGGATGGAGGAATGTATATCCCGATGTGCTACATTATATCTCGTCTATTAGAAATAAACAAGAAGTGAACAGGAAGTACATAATCTTTGGTGGACTATGTGTTCTTGTAGAAATTCTTTCTTTCTGGAAATCTTGTCAGTCAATATGATACTTATGGTGATCTAAGGATTGGGAATTTATAGAAGAACCGGTGAAGAGCCATCTCATAATTATTGTGGAGGTAATATTTGGAAACGGTTTGGTGATCTTCAATGATTTGATATAACCTCGCACTAGAGTTGCATCTTTCCTCTTTTTTGATCAAATTGGAGGAGATTCAGAAGTTAAGGTCGATATATGTTTCAAATTGGAGTTTGTTTGCAAGTAGTCTAAGCTGCAAAATTCATGTAATTCCTATGTGGCATTTTATAATTTCTACTTACAATATGCAAGGAGTGACAAGGAAGCACATAAGAATTGGTGGAATTTGTAGCCTTTTAGAAATCCTCTATGCCTATCCATTGCAGTGGTCTGAGAAATGGGAGCTTGGAGAAGAACTATGGAAGAGTCATCTCAGAATCATTATGGTGTAACTTTTGAAAATGGTTTGGTCACTCTTAATGATTTGGGATATAATCTTGAGCTAGAGTTGCACCTTGCCTCTTTTCTGTATAGTTCAAATAAGAGTCTTGTGAAACAAGTATAACTTACAAATTTAGAAAAATTACTTCTGCAATAGAAGTAGGTATAAAAATACTCGTTTTTAGTTTGTTTTTATGTCCCAAGTGTTCCCATACCAGGTTACATATTTCGTCTCTTGGTGTAAAATGGCTTCTCCTCCAAGAGGGAATAAATATCTCAAGATAAGGTGGATATTTCATTGCAATATGGCTTACAAAGTTTTGAAAGAGGCAAAAGCAATGGGAAAGCAAGTATACTCGTGACCAAATAAATGCCAAGACTAAATTTGATCACCTCTAGGCTCATATGAAACACATGTGATTCAAATTGATCATGGAAAAAATTGAGATAGACTATTGGAAAGGGAAAGCACCAACTTAGGAAAAAAAAACAATTAACTCTAGGAGGCTATTGAGGATAAAGATCAAGAGCAAAATACCAATGTGGATTGGGAAAATCAGTTGGAAAACATTTAAATAGTGTTTGATACAAAGGAGAAAGAAATGAATGACCCAAGAGAAACTCTTACTCCTTGTGATCTTTCCATCTCAAATTAGAAGGCAAGTGTATCTGAAAAACTTGGCTAAGCTTATGCATTATGTTTGGATATGTACTTTAAATGTTTGTTGTTCTTAATACAATCTCTTGAACTTTCTGAGCGGCATTGAGAGCCATTCTCTTAGGAGAATGGGGACACCTAATACGGGACCACGGTGTGGACTCAACCTAGGGTGGAGTGATCATTCTGTTGAGTGATGATATCTGGTCCTTGACCATGATATGGACCCAGCTCTGCACTGGGGGGACTCAACTTTGTGTTGAGTGACCATTATGTTGAATGGTGACATCTATTCCAAGACCACGATATGAACTAGTCTAGCACTGGTAGACTCATCCTAGTTCTGAGCAGTCATTCCTTTGAATGGAGGCACCTGGTCAGTTACCAAGACTCAGCCCAGGGCTGAGATCCGTTCTCTTGGAGAATGGAAGCGCTTGGTATGTTACCAAGTACATGACCTAGTGTCAAATTCTACAGCCTATGGCTTAGGCACCTGATATATTACTAGGAAGACACTATAACTCATATACTGGGTCTAGGCATGTGTGACACTTTGACCCTTGATCAGTGGGCTTTGTGATCTTCCCCAAGGCCTAGCTACCCTTAGTTAAGACACCTTAGTACCCAATCTTGGTGTCACACAGAGTGTGAGATAAAAGAATTAGTAATTATCTTTGTATATGATGATGTACTTTGAGTGGTGATGAAAGACCACCTTGACCACATGTGATGACCACAGGGGCACTTGAAGAAGGCTAAAGAAAAATTCAAAATTACTTAAAGACCTGTAGTACCACTAAGGTGTAAAAGTGAAAGTGCAAAAAGACCTTTAGTACCACTAAAGGCAAAATTCAAAATTAGAAAAGAATAAAATATTATTATTTTGATATTTATAATTTTGGTCACTTATAGGTGACTCAAAGGATATAAAAGAAGATCAATCCATTTCATTATCACACACACTTGCTCTCACAAGTACAGCTGCTCCATCAAGAAGATCTTACAAGTTTTTGAAGAAGGAATTTTTATGATTATCTCCTAGCATGGCTGAGTCTAGCTAGGGAATCATCACTTACTGAAGATAAAACCCCACGTTAGGGTTTCTACATTAGATCTGCAATTTTATGGTTTCACCCTACCTCTACATCACAGCTGCTTCACCAAAAATCAACGGGTAGTTATTCTTCTCACATGGGCAGCTACAGGGTTTTCGGGAATCCCTCTCTTCTCCACAGGCTTCCTCCATCTTCTCACAGGTAGCAATATTGAGGGCTCATCCCTCTCTTTTCTACCCTCAGGCAGCAATCCGTGAGGGTTAGGGCTGATACAGACCCACGGGCAGCCTGTAAGGCATACTCGTGACGATACTGTGGCAGCCACAGACCCTTGGGTAGCCCTTAATACAACCCGTAAGGGCTACAGACTGTTGTAGCAGCTACTAGAAGGCCCTTAGGGCCTCAAATGTTAGCAAATAGACCCAAAGGACCACAGGTAGCCCAAATATCTTCCCAGTAGATCTCGGGCAAAAGGAAAGGGCAGCAAGCAGCAGAAAACGGACAGTTGGGTAGGTACGAAAGGGTACAGGGCAGTTGGGCAGGTGCGGACAAGTGTCGAGCAACAAGAAGCAGCAAAACAAGGTAGTCATACAGTAAATTTCGGGCATCCTACTATTTTTATCAGGAGAGAGAAAGTTAGGGCAAAAAATCTCTAACTTGGTAAAAAGCCATTTTTGCAATTTTTGGAAATTTTGATCTTACCTGTAATTATGGAACAACCCAATTAGGGCTTGTGGATTTCATGGAAAAATTCAGTCATCTCATTTACGATATGAATCACTAATGCTTTTTGGGTTTTTGTCCTTTAAAGGTTTCCCACTGAAAATCTTGTGTTCAATGTGTTGATGTGATTGAAGTTGTTTACTGCACTTGTCATTTTGATTATGTTAGTCTGCAAATTTTAAAGTATTCATGCTAATGCTAAAATTCAACATGATATCTAAGCTTAGCATTTGAAGACACGATAAAGGGATATTGTTGGTGTCTTCCCAGACCTTGGGATAAGTTTTGTATACTTAAAATTTGACTAAGTGGCAGAGATGGTCGTCGATATCTTCAGCCCAGAAGAAAAGCTACAAGGGTCAGCTAACTACAACTCCTAGAAGGCTAGGTTGACAGCTATTCTAGAAGAAAATGACTTGGATGACATTGTATTTAATGTTAGTGAAGGGCCAACATCTAATGTTGGCAGACTTGCTTACAAGAAGAAGCAGGCTAAGGCAAGAAGAATCATTTATGATTCTATCAAAGAAACCGGGATGCCCAACATCACAGCATTGAATATTGCTAAAGAATGCTTTGACACCTTGGCCAAATTGTATGAGAAGAAGGCTCCCAGTTAGAAGATATTCTTGAAGAAGAGACTACGAACTTTGAAGCTGAACAAGGATGAATGGGTTAGTTCTTTCTTCACAAAGATTGCACAGGTAAGAGATCAACTCATAGCTATTGGTATTGTTGATGATGATGATGACCTTGTGCAAATTGTGGTTGATGGTCTCCCAAACTCTTGGGAAACCTTCATGGCATCTGTGAGTGGACGTGAGAATCAACCAACTTTCGAAAGACTTTGGCATGATTGCATAGAATAAGAGGGAAGGACCTCAAGCAAGGTAACCTTGCACTTACAACAAAGACAAAGAAGTTCAAGAAGCCTTTCTCTCAGCAAAAGAAGGGAAAGAAACCTTAAGGTAAGTTCTCTAACATGTCAAAAGTGGAATGCTATAATTGCCACAAGTTTGGACATTTTGCCAAGGATTGCAGGCAAGACAAGAGGAAGCCCAAGCGAAGGTTTTAGGCCTCTATTGCAGAAGCAGAAGAAGAAGAAGAAGAAAACCAAGGCTAACAAAGAAGAAGAACCTAGAAGAGAGTAATACCTAATTTCTGCTCTCACTGGTTCTTTCACAGATTGTGCCACCTCTTGGTTGGTGGATAGTGGTGCCTCCAGGCACATGACAGGTAACTGTGGAGCTCTCGCCAGTTTCTGAAAGAAGCAGTTCACCACACAGGTATAACTTGTAGATGAATCCACTTACAAGATTGAAGGAGTTGGCTCAACTTCACTTCAACTTGACTCAAGTACGGTTCTTCGTATTTATGATGTCTTGTATGTTCCTGGTTTAAAGAAGAATCTTCTATCTATTGTTGGCTTAGAGGACAAAGGCTACAGAGTCCTCTTCATGGACAATAAATTCCTTCTATGGTAAAAGGATGAAGATCTAAGCTCATCAATACAGATTGGGGTTTGAGAGGGAGGCCTTTACTAGGCTTCCGAAGATTCCACTCATGCTTTGGTACACCACACAGTTGATCCATGTGAACTATGGCATAGAAGCTTTGGACACCTTCATTACACATCTCTCCCAGGATTGTAGAAGATAGTCACCGGTATGCCAGAAGTATGTTCAAAACATGATGGAATCTGCAAAGGATGTGCTCTAGTCATGGATTTACTTCCTCAAGGCCAAGAGTGAAACTTTTGACAGGTTCAAAGAGTTCAAGGAACTGATTGAAAATCAAGCTAGCAGACATTCATGTCTTGAGATAAGATGATGGAGGTGATTTTGATGAGTTTTGTCGAGAAGCAGGAATCAAGAAAGAGCTAGCAGTACCATACAACTCTCAGCAGAATGGGGTTGCAGAAAAGGAAGAATAGAACAATTTGTGAAGTTGCTAAAGCAATGCTTACTGATATGGATCTTCCTTTATCTTTGTGGGAAGAAGTTGCAGGTGTTGTTGTGTACATCTAGAACAGAATCCATCATGCTATCTTGGGGGAGAAGACTCCAGAAGAAGCCTTCACCAAGAAAAAACCTACAGTTGACCACATGAGGATATTTGGCACTCTGGTATACATTCATGTGCTAAAGGAAAAGAGGGCCAAGCTAGAGCCCTTCGGTAAGAAAGGTATATTTTTCGGGTACAGTGATTGCTCAAAGGCTTATCGAGTCTATTTACCGGGATAGAGGTACATTGAACTCAACAGAGATGTGATCTTCCATGAGGAAGTTGTGTTTCGTAAAGAACAAGAGCTTTCAACAGAAGATGAAGTAGCTCCCCTTGAGTTTCCAGATTCAGAAATTCAGAGGGAGGAAGAGGAATTTGAGGATCAAATTCCAGATGCACCTAAGGACACTAAAAGTCCACCAGAAGAACTACTTGAAGTTCCTCCTTTCAAAAGGATACCTACTTGCTACCAAGAGACGGTGCAAGAAGGCGAGAAGCATAAAGCTCCTCCCGGGACTTTCAGAGAAAGCATAAGACCTCAGAAGTACTCCAGTATTATGAGCCAGCTTATCAGTGCAGAACCTTCATCATACGAAGAAGCAGCAAGTAAACATGTATTGGTTGATGACATGATTGAAGAGTACAGTTGACTCATGAAGAATGATGTGTGGGAAGTTGTTCCCAGACCAACAGGAAAGTCAATAGTGACATCCATATGGCTTTATAAAATCAAGCATGCTACTGATGGCAGTGTGGAGAAGTATAAAGCCTGATTTGTAGCTCATGGATTCACTCAGAAAGAAGGCATTGACTATAATGAGACATTTTCTCCTGTTGCCAGGTATACTACCATTAGAACCATCATTTCACTTGCTGCAATATTCGGATGGAAGTTACATCAGATGGATGTAACGACGGCCTTCCTCAATGGTAAGATTGAGGAGGAAGTCTATATTGAACAACCTAAAGGCTTTGTGACTCATGAGAAGAAGACCCATGTATGTAAACTGAAGAAAGCCTTGTATGGACTAAAATAGGCTCCGAGATTCTGGTATGCCAGGATGGATGGATTTCTCCACATCTTGGGGTTTTCCAAAAGTACAGTTGATTCTACCTTGTACTTTAAGGTTGTTCATAATCATGTCTTGATACTTGTTCTATATGTAGATGACTGGTTTCTTACAGGTGATGAACAGTTGATAGAACAGTGTAAGAGGGAGCTTACCTATGAATTCGAGATGAAAGATCTCGAATTGATGCATTACTTCCTTGGCCTAGAGGTCTGGAAAAATCCAGGCGAGATGTTTCTAATACAAGGAAAGTATGTAGTAGACATCTTGCATAGATTTGGGATGTAGGACTGCAAGTCCATGAGCGTAGCTATGACTACCAACTTGACAAAGTTGTGAGACTCAGCCACCATTTCACAAGGTGCAAACTCTACTCTATACAGACAGCTTATTGAATCCCTGATGTATCTCGTGCATACGAGACCAGACATATGTTACACAGTGAATGCACTGAGTCGGTTCATGTTTGATCTGAAGCACATACACTTGGTAGCTGCCAAACATGTACTCAACTATGTGTGAGGTACTATCACTAATGGCATCAGGTATACTTCCAGCAGTGGAATATTATTATCTGGATATGCAAATTCAGATTGGGCTGGCAATGCAGTAGACCGGAAAAGTACCTCCAATTACTACTTCATTGTAGGATCAGCCATGATCTCTTGGTCCAGCAGGAAGCAGGGTTCCATATCTCAGAGTACAGCTAAGGCAGAGTATATTGCTACAAGTGATGCCTGCAAGGAAGCAGTTTGGCTCAAAAAACTTATATCTGATTTGTTCGGGGGAAAGCTTGACTCAATGATCATCCAATGTGGTAATCATATTTGCATAAAGCTTTCAGAGAACCCAATGTTTCATGATAAATAGAAACACATTGAAATGAGGTATCATTTCATCAAAGACCTAGTGCAGAGAGGTGCTATGAAGTTGCAGTACATTTGTACGGATGAACAGATCACAAATATCTTGACCAAGCCTCTAAAAGCATCAAATTTCATGTACTTTCGTGACAAGCTTGGCATCGCAGAGAATGCCTCTCTCGTTGAGGAGTGTTGATGTTTCTGAGCAGCATCGAGAGCCATTTTGTTGGGAGAATGGGGAAACCTATTTCAGGACCACGGTGTGGACTCAACCTAAGGTTGAGTGATCATTATGTTGAATGATGATATATGGTCCTTGACCATGATATGGACCCATCTCTACACTAGGGGGACTCAACCTTGTGTTGAGTGACCATTCTGTTGAATGGTGACATCTGGTCCGAGACCACGATGTGCACCATTCTAGCACTGGTAGACTCAACCTAGTTCTGAGTAGCCATTCCTTTGAATGGAGGAACCTAGTCAGTTACTAGGACTCGGCCCAGGGCTGAGAGCCATTCTCTTGGAGAATGGAGGCACTTGGTCTGTTACCAAGTATTTGACCTAGTGTCGAATTATGCAGACTATGGCTGAGGCACTTGATCTGTTACCAAGAAGACACTATAAGTCCTAGACTGGGTCTAGGCATGTGTGACACTCTGACCCTTAATCAATGGGCTTTGTGATCTTCTCCAAGGCTTAGCTAACCTTGGTTAAGACACCTTAGTACCCAATCTTGGTGTCACACAGAGTGTGAGATAAAAGCATTAGTAATTCTCTCTGTATATAATGATGTACTTTGAGTGGTGATGAAAGAACACCTTGACCACATGTGATGACCATAGGGGCACTTGAAGAAGGCTAAATCAAAAGTCAAAATTACTTAAAGACCCTTAGTACCACTAAGGTGTAAAAGTGAAAGTTCAAAAAGACCTTTAGTACCACTAAAGGAAAAAGTCAAAATTAGAAAAGAATAAAATATTATTATTTTGATATTTCTAATTTTGGTCCACTTATAGGTGACTCAAAGGATATAAAAGAAGATCAATCCATTTCATTACCACACAAACTTGCTCTCACAGGTACAGTTGCTCCATCAAGAAAATATTACAGGTTTTTGAAGAAGGAAGGTTTTATGATTATACCCTAGCATGGATGACTCTAGCTAGGGCATCATCACTTACTAAAGAAAAAACCCTATGCTAGGTTTTCTACATGATATCTGCAATTTTAGGGTTTCACCCTACCTCTACATCACAGCTCCTTCACCAAAACTCAATGGGAATATATTCTTCTCTCACGGGCAGCTACAAGGTTTTCGAACAGCCCTCTCTTCTCCACAAGCTACCCCCATCTTCTCACAGGTAGCGGTATTGAGGGCTCGACCCTCTATTTTCTACCCTCGAGCAGCAACCCATGGGGGTTAGGGTCTGCGATAAACCCGCAGGCAGCCTGTAAGGCATACCCATGAGGGTACTATGGCAGCCACAGACCCTCGGGTAGGCCTTACGCCAAGCCGTGAGGGTTGCAGGTTGCTAGAAGACTGCTGCAGCAGCTGCTAGCACGCCCTTAGGGCCTCGGGATGTCAAGTAAACAGGCTTAGAGGACCATAGGAAGCCCACAGATTTGCCCAGCAGATCCTGAGCAGAAGGAAAGGGCAGCGTGCAACGAAAAACGTGCAGTCGGGAAGGTACGGAAGGGTATAGGGCAGCTGGGAAGGTACGGACAAGTGTTGGCCAGGAAGTAGCAGCAAAACACGGTAGTCGTACAGTAAATTCCGGGCATCCTACTATTTTTAGCAAGAGAGAGAAAGTTAGGGCAGAAAAGCCCTAACTTGGTAAAAAGTCATTTTTGGCAATTTTTGGAAAAAATGATCTTACCTGTAATTGTGGAACAACCCAGTTAGGGTTTGTGGATTTATTGGAAAAACTCATTCATCGCATTTACAAGATGAATCACTAATGCTTTTGGGGTTTTTGTCCTTTAAAGGTTTCCCCAGTGAAAATCTTGTGTTCAATGTGTTGAAGTGATTGAAGTTGTTTACTGCACTTGACATTTTGTTTATGTTAGTCTGCAAAATTTAAAGTTTTCATGCTAATGCTAAAAATTCAACACAATCCATTCGTATATATACTTGCAGGTATTATAGAATTACCAGATTCAAGAATGAACATATTTTTTTTGTAAATTGTAATCTTGTGCATATTTTGGAACTCTATTTTCTATCATTCTCAAATCAGACAGAGCTAGAATGTAAACACAAGTCATCCGATTAGGCCGTGACGGTTTTTGATAATACAAACAATAATTGTTTTTGTGAAAAAATATTGGTGGTGTTTTAGTGAAAGACAAGGACAATTGCTTGAGGAAATATTGAGGTTACCTCTTCACTAACCCTAGAACTGGCTTAAAAGACTAGAGTGGTACAAGAAGATGCATCCTACACATTGTTCTTTGACATTTGGCCCCTCCATGAGAGAGGGAACATTATCTTTATCCTTTCATTATTTTTCAACGTGAAATCCAGTTCTAGAGGTGGTTACGTCCACATAATTTATATTTGTATCCATGGTATGAATATGAAATGAATAATGGCTTAATCCTTTTCTACCATCTCCTTGCATCTTATTGAATATTAACACAATAATCAATTCACAACCTCTAAGTGACATCCTTCTTCACAAACAAAGTTGGTGACTACTTGAGGAGACACTAGATTGAATGAAACCCTTCCTCATAAATTTCATTTAATAATTCCTACTTTTGTTTTAGAAGATATTTTGGGTTCATTCTTGTATTGATTCTTCACACCATTCTCCTCATCCAAGGGTTCTACCATTGTTTTTGGTCCTCACACTTTTATAGAAATTTTGATCTAGTGATAATCCCATCAATGACCGAGATTAGCCTTTGCCCTATTGAGGTAGGGCACAACATTCTTATCTCAATGTGATATTATCACTTTGGATACATAATGGCGTTCTACTATCTTCTGAGAGGACTTTAGCTACATTTGAGGGCCTATAGTATGTTGTCACAAACATAAACTACACATATTTGGTTACATTATCAATAACAGCCATGATCTAGTCATTTCTTCTATAACCTAAAAGTAGACCAATGAAAAAGTTAGTAGTAAATGGTTCTCATTTCCATTAAGGAATTTCTAAGGCTTGTGGAAATCTTGTAAGATATCCATAGTCTAGCTTGATCCTTTGGCATTCCAAGCATCGGGTTATGTAATTACCAAGTTCTTTCTTCATCCCAAGCCAAAATCAAGACTTCTTCAAATTAACACACATCTTCGATATCATGAATGCTCCAAGTAAGGTGCATCCTAAGCATCAAACATTGAAGTATTTTTAAGTTCTAGACATTTTATGACATGTACCCATCCCTCGTACACTTCTAGAATTAGATAAACTTGACATAGTTTCCAACTTCATCATTGGTCTTCATTATATGACTTTACTTCTATGTATGAATAATTACTTTCTAAAACCATTAATATTTTGTCCTTAAATTCTAAGGGTAGAAGTGAAACCAGCGACATGCCCCATTCAACTTCGCATAGTTTCCACTTTACTTTATTTACCATGAATGCAAATATTATCAAAGACTTCTCACTTAAAACTCCATCCATTAATTTTTTTGCATTATGAACACACTAAATAAACAAACACGTCAAACTTTGGCGATCAACCCTTATCTTTCAACCCAATAATTAATGTCCCAATATTTCTAGTGGACCACAATCTCCTAACTCCAAGTTATGGGTTGGATGTTTCTCATTTTAAATCTTTACCTTGTAGGATTCATAATCCACAACCTTAACATCATGCATAAGCACACCACTTAACACTTGTAATGATCACAGACTCCTTATAAGGATTTCACAAGGTTATCTTTCAATGGTTTGAAATACTTATTGTATTTGTTACCCCATTCAAACTTACAACTTTTCCTCTATAAAGCATAGGGTTGTCTAAGCTAAAAACAATCTTAAATATTTTTTTGCAATACATTGCAATTCTCATAAAATGCTCATGTCAAAGTTTCTAGAGGTGGTCATACCATGAACACTATGATCTTATCAAACTCTATTGAGTCTCTCCTCACAAATGGTGTCCCGCTTTTTTCATCGCCCTCTTATAAAAGTTGCACTTGTTCAACTTTAGCATATAACTTGTGTTTTCTAGGTGAGTGCCAAACAAACCTCAAATGTGCCATGCTTTTCCTCCAAACTTGGAGTAATAATCACAAACTTGACCAAGCACTTCCAAAATATAATTCATCAAAATCATAAAAGTCATTAGAGAATTTGTCATCCCAAATGAAAGTACCATGAACTACTATATCCCATCATGAATTCAAATAATAATATTGCATGTCCTTGAGTATAACTTGAATATATCCCCATCTTAAATTTATTTCTGAAAACAGTTGCTCCTTTCTATTGTAAATTGGTAATCAATAAGGCAATGGGGATCAACCTTTAATCTTGATCCATTTCAATGATCAAAGCACAGCCTCCAAGCTCCATTCTACTTCAGAAGCAAAGTTAGGGTACAAAACGAGGAGATTCTACATGAAACCTCTCTATTTTATTTTCAAGGACCTCCTGGTTTTAGAAGATACCTCTTATGAGGTGCTTTATGCACATAAACATTTAAATTTTATTCATGAATAAAAATTATGGTATTAAAAAATGTTCTTTTATCCTCACTTTCATTTGGATTTTTTTTGGGAAATATTACTTTCAAGAAAATAAATAGATAACCCTATTTGGAATTTTTTTGAGAAATATTACCGTCAAGAAAAGAAATAGATAGCCCTAAAGAAGATGATTTTCCAATAAAGATTAAATCGGTCCTGGGTCATTACCACATTGAGAACACAGTCCAAGTACAATAAGTAAATCCAAGGTGTACTAACTACACATTGGAAAACACTTGGGTACTTTCAAACTACTATATGCCCTTTTATATCACTTGTTTGTTTGGCAGCAATAAATATGTGGCCTATTGATTCACCGCAAATATGAATAGCTATCAACAACAAATACATGCACTTGTCAAAATATCCGTTTGAACAAATTTAGTCCTATTGTCCATCTTTGGTCCTTCATACATTTCTACAAACTCCTTTTTACAAGAAGCAACACCCATTGTATCAGAATCTTAAAAAATTATATAGGATGTAGTATTGTTCCTGCAAAGCGAAACCAGAAAAATGCTACACTTGGCACAAGATCACTTTCAATAGTGATTTTCAAAATGAGTATTACCTTCTAAAAGACAGATGGGAATCTCTAAAGAAATTTTTTTCCTACACACTAATTAAATCAATCTTGGGTCATGACCATGTCAAGAACATAGTCTAACCATAATGATGATTAATATCGCACCATGACCACATCAAGAACATATGTTGGGAATTAGAACTCAACCATTAAACAATCACATACAATTTGAATCATAAGAAGACAAATATGTTCCAAACTTCACATTGTACCGATCTAGAATTTAGTTCATAACAATTAGGTACAATAAGATCCCTTACGTAAAAATAGGTGACCATAACAAACATGGCATGGCAGGATTTTTTGTTCAACCATATGCATAACTATCTCCCACGGTATCTCTCAAATGTTCTTTCAAAAAAATGTTATCCATAACTTATCCTTTTGTCTTGATTCTTGGTTTCATCAAGTACACATTTGTGCATAATATTCATTATCACATTATCGCATTACCATTAAATATCACAAGTATTAAATAATTCATCCAGTATTAAATAATTCATCAAGTACGCATTTGTGCATAATATTCATTATCACATTACCATTAAATATCACAAGTATGAATTATTTATTTGTGGAAGTCCAAGTTGTCTTTATCTTCAGTCTTTTGTACTCTATATCATCTTTAGTCTTCTTTATCTTTATATGCATCTTCAATTGTCGTCACCTTCTTGTATTATGCATGAGCTACACCATTCTTTAATAAGTTTGGATCTTAAGTCAATCATCTAAACTGACTCACCTTCATATAATGGGTTTCTTTAGCTTACCCTAAACCATATCATGGGTTTTCTTACCCTCAACCAATACATATCCAAAGTTTTAGCTTACCCTTAACCATTACCACATATCCATGGTTTTCTTGGGCTTACCATTAACCATTACAAGTGGTTTTTGAATAATCACGAACCATTACAAGAAATTGAATCAGGATCTGATTTACTTGAAGAAATGACTTGAATAGAATAGGTTGGCAACTCTTTTTTAAGCATGATAATTTGACATGTGACTCTTTGGACTTCTCTTTAACAACAATTTGACTTTTGAAGACCAACTCATGGACCTTTTTGTATGAGATGTACATTAAAAGATTTCATCTTGTAGAATTCGTTCGACATAGAAGTAACATTATGTTCTTGAATATCTATACAACCACACCGTACTTGTAGATGAAGTTTTGATGTTTCTCTGTTCCAACATCTTTGATGATCATCATTGGTAAAACCAAAAATACTACAAGGATGCAAATTCCAATTTTTTGTTTGTACACATCTTGTACTACCACAGTTACTGCAATATGATTCCTAGTTAATTGCACTGTTACATGTAGATAATTCACTTTATGTTGATGTTTTTGCTTTTATAAATTTGATGTTACCATTGCTTCTATGATCTTATAACCAAGGCCTTCGTTTCTTGGCCTTATACATATCTCTGCAGGCTTCTAGATGCTTTTCCAATTCTTACCTAAACTTTTGTCGTCAAAACCCATTTTCTTCATGAGTTTGCACACAATTCCCTTTGTATGCTTTTCAAAACAACCTATTTCATTATCTTCATTATGAATTTCACGTTAAAGATATCACTAGAATCATTATTCTGAGTCTCGTAACATGAAAGAGACACATGTACATCTTAATTATCAGAATCAACCAAATCACTATTATTGCATGAACTATAAAGCTTTTGAAACAAATCACTTGTATCACAAATTGCATCACATGTAGAGCTGTCTACATGTGATTTAGCTCTACTGGATGGAGACAGCTCTACTTGAGATAGGTTGCAAAGACAGCCACGTAACAGACCTTGCAAATGCGGTTAGAAATGCTTTAAAATGCAAAGATGGAGATGCTACTTCAAATGGAGATGATTCTGTGGGTGTTTCATTATAGCTCCCTAATATGGTAGGCAGGAACAAACTCAAACATCGGTTTAGCTCTGCTCAGTGCAAATGTACATAGACAATTTGGGAGCGTGTGGCCTCATGGGGTCAAGCTACAACTATTTCAAGAGGGCCAACCTCAACATATTGAGTGGACAAGATCCCTGACTTGAGTCACCCGCTGCAATCTCACAGCTGTTGGTGATCAGTGCTCATACTACCAGACTATGATCTCCCAGGGTCCGCTCAATCGTTGTCACAGATTGCACAATGAAGTCAAGAAAACTGCATGAAGAGCTCCAAAAAATATCACCTTAATGAAATTCTTCCTACCCTTCCCAAGATCCATTCTTCTCAAGAACCTTGCTCCGATCCCATATGTTGGGATTTAGAACAGCCCAACGATTAAACAATCACACAATTTGAACTATATGAACACAAATATGTTGCAACACATTGTATTGAACTAGAATTTCTCTCAAAACAAGAGTCTAATGAGGTCCCTTATATAATAACAGGTGACCATAACAAACATGCTATAATAGGACTTCATGTTCAACCATATGCATAACTATCTCCCACAATCTCTCCTTAAATCTCTCAAATGATCTTCATGTGATTCTCATCCCTAACTTACCTCTTCGTCTTCGTTCTTGAATTTGTCATGTACACATTTGTGCATAATATCCATTGTCACATATTGTATTGTTACCATTAACTATCACAAGTATGAATTATTCCTTCAACATAGTCCAAGCATAATGAAGAAAATCCGAGGTGTACTAACTCCAAAAGTTGGATGTACTCGCAAACTACCATATGCCCTCTTTTATCACTTGTTTGTTTGCCAGCAGTAAAAAAGTGGCCTGAGATACCACCTGGTTTTGATTCACCACAATACGATTAGTAGTCAGTAGTAATTACAAGTACATAAACTATATATACTGCATATTGATCCCTAGAAGATCATTTTTAGTACTAGCATTTCTACAATCAAAATGGATTCTATTAGAATTTATAATATAATACAAAACAAAATTTTGAAAAAAAAAGTTAGTAGAAGTGCGTTTATCTTGAGAAATAACTTAATCAGCAAATTCCCCATGTTGCTTTTTGTACCCAAGTAATATAGTTCAATAAAAACACTCAAGAAACATTGTCCTCGCCTCATGTGTCAATAATCATGAATTTTCCTCGAGTGAACAGCTTCACAAATTATACTAAATCAATCTGAGCAGTCTCAACAAGTCCCTTTATCGGCTTATATCGCAGAATATAAAGATCGTCTGCCACTAAGTTCACCATGTCTTCACCCCTGAAATGTCACGAGGCATAAACTTCAAATATAAAATATATTATAATCTCCATTGCAATAAGTTGCTGCTTATAAACTTAAATCAATTTGAGAAGGATTTGATAAATGAAACATACTTATCATCCAGCTGAAAGGACCCAATTGGGGCCCTACTCTTGCAGAAAACAAATGTGTCCAGTTGTGGTCCAGGTACTAGAATCAAGTCAAAGATCAACAAGAATGTCATTCTTTGCTAACAATACAGCTTCATAAGAAGGGTTTATATAATGGCATATCAGAAATGACATCAGAAGAAATACATGCAGCCAAACATTCAACTGAGTTGTTACATCATACATTCTCACATAACTAGTTTTCTTTAGATTATCAATTTAACTTGTTAAAGCATACCCATGTCATTTTCTTCACTTGAAATGGCTTGCTTGATCATAGATTGGTAGCCATGTGGCAATTTGCTTAAAACAGACTGTTCAAGATGCTTTTGCAAGGCATCTGTACACCTGCAATTAATAGAATTAATCAACAACGGGTAGATAGAACACCATTCTCTAATAAATCTAGGAATCAAAGTGATTGACATCTCACAACCATTAATTCGAGTCCAGTGATATTTACACAAAAAAATCAAACCACAAAATACTAGAAAAGATCAAGCTTATATGAGACCTAAAAAATTATGCACATCATCCAGCCTAAACAACCAATACTATTACTGCATATATCCCAAAGCTCAATATGTCCATGCAGATATGGAGTGAACTAATTCCAGGCTTTTTGGCATGTCAACAAAAATCATTCACGGTTAAATTATATATATATATATATATATTCTAAACATGGGGAAAGGACATGACAAATACATCATACATGAATGGGCATTGGGGACAAGAAGCAAGCCCTATATAAGGGAGCTAGACAAGCTTTCCTAAAAGCTGTGAAACTTCTCTACCTGTACCTAGAGTAATGCCATGAGAGGCACAGTTTCTGAAAGCAACGAACATAGTCCAGATTTACAGGAAACAGAAACTTTTTGCATGTGTAATATGCACCATCATTGAACAGGGAGACAGGAGCGGGCGGGATCCTTTTACATCCTGGATGAAATAAAGAATTAACATTTGCATGTGGGCTAGGGAGAGCTACTAACAACCAAGCAGAACACTGTACTCTTTATTTGGGTCTGGAACATGTAACCCAGGGAATTCATCCTATTGTTGTAATTGGGGATTCTCTCTAGATCATTTCACAAGCTAGGCAACGACAGGATCTCAAGGATAAAATATCAGATAAGCTGCAAAAACGCATTAATAGCCGTCTTTGGATTCCGGATGTTCGGCTTACACATGTGAAGAGCGAAAACAATAGCCGTGCAGAAAAGCAGGAAAATGAAGCTTCCAAACTTTCCTGAGGAAGCATAAGGAACGATGAGGGACCAATCACTACATGTTGGCTCCCCTAACTTCTCCCTAGAACATAAATGGGTAAAGGCTGGTTTCTATTGTTTATATTGTGTCCATATTACTCCGCCCCACCAGCATCCAATACAATACGCTGGCATTACGCAGCTTGAGGCTCTGCTACACACTCGTCATCAATTATGAAGGGCAGCCCCTTTAATGTTACACATGGATCCTTCCAGGTTCTTTGAGACTTGAAGGCTCTCGCATAAGACCTCAGAATGCAGGAATTAAGCTTTGTTTTGCAAGGAGAAACAGTCAGTTCGTTTATTTTGGAATGGTTATTTCGGTTCTAGTGATTAATAGGGAATTTGCTGATCTTAGACGCTACAGGGTTGAGAATTTTTGGGTGGATAGTGTCCTAGCTTCAGTAGCCCTCAGATCTGATCAGACTTGGCATTTGAGTAAGGTTTTCTTCTTGCTGGGGCAGGTAAAGCATTTTAACTTTCTGTTAATCTCCATAAATTTGAGTTATTTTCTGTACACTCTTTCTTTCATGAGAACTGAGATGGAGTGGGCTGATAAAATTAAGGAGATGTCTGAGGAAATCAAGGACGCACAAACAGATTTCCGGGACATTGGAGCAAGCATTCATTGGATGAATTTGCAATTGCAAGGGGTGCTAGACTCGAATAGACAGAATTCTGCCCAGATGCACAGCCTTGGCCAGCATGTGGACGATATGGAAGGAAATCTGAGAGTCCAGGAAGCTCAACTGACAGATCTGGATCACCGTCAGGATGACTCAGAAGGTAACTTTAGAGTCTACGAGGCTCATGTGAATCAAATTCTGACTATTTTTGAACATCATGAAGAAATGTCGAAAGAGAAATACTCCAGGTTGACAGAGCAG
This sequence comes from Pseudotsuga menziesii, assembly GCA_001517045.1. NCBI lineage: Eukaryota > Viridiplantae > Streptophyta > Pinopsida > Pinales > Pinaceae > Pseudotsuga > Pseudotsuga menziesii. The sequence goes on along the minus strand of LPNX011055633.1, from coordinate 345,108 downwards.
TTAGGTAGTAGGGGCAAGGAGGACACCACTGTTCAACAGGCCAAGCGTAGTGCTGTTATCATCTCCATCTCTGAGGAACAGGCAGGAACAGAGGAAGGAAATGCCGGTGAAGATGATGGAAATGCTGATGAAGACCAGGTTATGGAAAGTGGAATTAGTTCCACTTAGTCTTTTATATTCTCACAGTTTTATCCAGTTTTATATGCAAGTCTTTTGCCATCTTTTATTAGGACAGTACGTAAATGTTTATAGCACTGCATATAGTAGCAAGTTTTTGGAACTGGACTTGTGTTTACATTCACAATTATGTTGTGGATGCTCCAAGAATATCTCGGAAACTCTGTATTTTTTTATGCTGATTTTGATCAGCTTTTATATAATCCAAGATAACCGTTTTATTTTATTTTTGTAAATATGCACCATCATTGAAATCCTTTTAGGTAATTACTCAATAAGCCCTCTTTAGGCTATTATTTTAAGGAAAAATGTAAAAATTCAAATGCAAAGGTATCATTATTGTTCCCAATGAAAAATGTTTTGGTATGGCATAAGGTAGCAGTCAGAGCCCAGAATTGGCTATGGGAACAATAAAGGCTTATATGTGATCAGTGGACACACAACAAACCAACCTTCAAACTTTCATAGTAAGAAGTTAGAACTCTATACCCTTACAAGGAGTTATTAACATCTCACAAGCTTGTCTAGATAATATAGCCATAGTCAGTATTCATATTGCACAATCATAGCTTACTGAAAATTCTTAGGCCTATCAAGAACTTACAGGATTCACTCCTACTGACAAAGCAGCACCACAACAATCCATCCTTCAGCCTCGACTAGGTCTTTCTAATGGTTGAAATATTATATTGATATGCACTTAAGTCTTAAACTACAAAGACCATAAATGATTTGATTAAGGATATCATTTACCATTTAACCTACACTAGACCTATAATGGATCTACTCTAACCTTTATGCCACCAAGTGCAAACAACTATGTCTAAAATGTGACATTTTTTATTTAATGCACAATGATACTGAAATACAATTCCGTAAAGTTCATGTGCAAAACATATGAAATAGCCACGCCATAAGATATGAAGAAATGATACAATCTCAAACGTCACCAACAACAAACAAGAAATCCTAGCTCATACTTAATGGTTGAACCAGATCTAAAATATAATTTGAATCTGATCTTAAAACAGCATGAAAATAGAGAGAAGCATATGAAAAACATCATAAGAAATGTTGCTGCTATTTTATAAAACTTCCACCACCTTTGGGCACTTGATCCATGCCAAAGTAAGCAAGACTCCCATCTTCACACAAGCAGAAAAAAAATGAAAAAAAACGAGGTAATATTGGGCCACAAGCTATCCACAAACTGTAAAGGGCAGAATTATCCTTTCTTAGAGAAACCCATTGGAGACCTCATTCACCACCTTAGGTGACTCTGCGATGTCCATCACTTCTTCACTGTTTAAGAGTTACAATGTTTGTTGATTTTCTCATTGTTAAGGGCGTCGGGGTAATTTTGAAGGAATGCTTGTTTGATGTGATTTAAGAATTCCCCACTCTCTCTTTATCTAGGCTTCCTGCTCACTTCAGCACATATTCCATCACGTGAACCTGTTGCTTAACTTCCTAGACCTGCACAAAAGCTAGCATCTGGGCAATACCCTCTTTCAATCGTTCACATGAAAACCGAATGCATCTTAAATACTTAAGCTAAAGTGATGTAAATAAATTACTCCCATCATAATTAAATATGATATAATATTATAATAGTAATAATAATAAATGAAAAGGTCACAAGGCATGTCTCTTCACACTTGTGACAATTGGAGCAATTGTAATATTGTATAGATCCATCTTAACACCGGATCTACTAAGCACGATTGTATAAAACAGCATAGATCCATCTTAACACCAGATCTAGTAAGCACAGAGAGGGATCAAAAGAAATAGAGACTAATTCTCTGTGCTTAAAAGATCCAAGTTTACAATGGATCTATGCTGGTTTATTAAATTATTTTATTATAGAATTTTATAATTATTGTGGTTCCTGTTTGAAGTTTCTATTATTATAGTTGGCTATTTGTAATTTTTCTTTTCATGGAATTTTTTTTTCAATTTAGCTTATTTAATGTTACAGACATCACACATCTTACCTGAGCTGTAGATGCACCTCGCTACTCTCAGTGCAATCACCGTTCATCGTATCGATATTATAAATAAGTCTAATCCTTTATGGATTTCTCAACTATATCCCATATATATTGAATATTTTTAGTCAGCAAACAGGTTTGTATGTAAAGTATAAGAGTCTTATGCTCTTCAACCTATGGCCATTTCTGATTCCAACTTGTGGTTGGATCAATCTGATCCATTCTCGCTGTAACACTTCCCTAAACCTATCTGGAAGGATATAACCAGTCAGTACCAAATAATGGGCGGAGGTTGCAAACAATCGACAGACAATCTATGCTACATGAGTTTCTGGAATGCAAGAATGTTGAGAATGGAGATATGAGTTCTGGGACGGTTAGAAATTTGGCCCACATTTATATGAAGTTGGGAGCAGCAATATTTTATATTAAAAAAAAATTTAAACAAAAATGTTAAACTTAACTTTACAACTTAAACTGTATTTGATTATATAGATACTAATTCTCAAAGTTTAATAATCTAACTGAACATTATTATGCATGCAGTTTGCAGTGTAGTAAAAAACTGAGGGATAGCACAATACATTGAGTTTGAGAATTAAAAATATATAACATTAATTAAATAAATATATATATATATATGCATTTTTTTAAGCTCGATATAGGATCTAGTTTGACAAGTCTCCGTCCCAGTTGCTCTATGCATGTTAGCTAGCAAGGCTAAGGATATTTAGGATGTGACCAAGAATGTAAGATGACAAAGTAGATTAGTATGACAACCCATGCGCTGGTTGCATGATCTGGAAGTCCCCTCTCGTCATCTCTCTACAGATCGATGTCATCTCTCAAAAGTTTAAGCTTATCCCCATTGTTTCAACCCCCCTAGACCCAAAAACCTTAAACACTATCACAAAGGGTTTTATGCCACCTCACCAAACCATGGAGGTTTCACCATCAAAAGGTCATCCCCCACCCACTGAACACTTGGGATCCCACTTAGCATTGAGTAGCCCTGCTTTAATCCCATCTGGTGATTTAGCTCTACCGGATGGGACAGCGGACAACCAGCGGCATCGACACCCATCAATCTTGCACATGCCTCTAGGCTAGGATGACACTGCACAATCAATTGGCAACCTATCTTCCCATGCAAGGGATCGTAAACCTCCTACTGCATATATGGCCACGCGATCCTTCTATCCCTCCTATGACTTGGCAGATCATCTTCCCTAGCGACTTCAACAAAACTTTCCTAAGTATGATTCTTCTGAGCGAGGTTTTGTCTCTAATTTTATCACTAGTGGTCTCAATATCAAATCATTAAGCAATGTTCCTTCATCTACCTTTGCCTAAGCCTCCTCCATGCCAAAAAAGGAACTCTCTTTGGTAGTCGAAGAAGCTCGATTGGGCAATAAATCTCGAAAAAGAAAAGATGAAGTCATTGCTTATAAATTGTGTTTTGGGTGCAAATGTAATTTTGAACAACGTCATAGCCATGGGAGATAAAACCTTGGTAGTCAAACCCTCAAGTAGGTGAATTGGCATCCACCCTGTAAAGGAATGAGCCACGACAAAATTAAAACAACTCTTGGGTTATTTCCCTCTTTGTATGGTCCTCAATAAGGGTTGGATTGCGCTCGAGTTCCATTCGAAGGATGACTCTTCAATCATCGCAAAAAGGTGTTAGAACATTGGTTTGAGTCCACTCTTACTACGCAAGTGGGCACCGTCTTTTGATGTGAATTCTACAAAGGGTGGGAGAAACCCAATCTAGGTCACGCTGCCAAGCCTATCCCTTCTATTTTGGTCGAAGGAAGTCTTTGCACACATTGGAAATTCCTTGGGATCATACTTCAACGATGACATGACATTCAACTCAACAAGCTCATACACAATAGGTGGCATTTTAGTTGGTATTGACCTAAAAGAGGGTCTCACAAACTCTTATCATTATAAAAGGCGGTGAACTTGAACATCGATAGTTGTTGGACTGTGAAAGTGTGCCCTTTCGATGTGCTCAATGCCATGATTATGGCCACCTAGATTATGATTGTGCCCTCCCCCGTAGATGTCAGAGATGGGTCTGAAAAATCATTGTCCACATGTCACAAAAGTCAATGGACAAAAATTTTCTAACTATGTAGAAGATCTAAGCATGCTTCAAATTTGAAGCCTGCAGAGCCCTTCAAAGGCCATTTTAGCCTTCATATAAGGCCACAAGGAATTTTACCATGCAAAAAAAATTAAGTTTCATTTCTAGCCCTTCAATAATGAAATTGAGTAATCTTGGGTAAATTTGCAACAAAAGAGCAGCTACAAAATTTGCACGTCCATGTGTTATCAATGATTATGTGGACCGTGGAAGAGTCGTGACTTAGAGTCTTCCCAAGTTCCCTCGAATAGTAGGATCATGAATGAGGATCATGGTCCCAATGGGCACGGACCATAGTGGTCCACTGGGATGCCAAGGGCCTACCCAACGTTCTACCTTTGCTTCTCTTGCTCCTACTTGTGACGAAGGTGGCACCTTTGAGTTGTCCACCGCAGTAGACAACAAGGAGTTAGAGTCGCCATCAAGTGCAATCAATCCTCCATTCAAAGGTCCTTCCAAATTCCAATGCCTTATTTTATCAACGACGTAACGACCGACTTTTTCACCAGCGCGAAGGAGTTGTCCCTTATCTAAGTTCAATAAACTATATGCTCTAGGGATCGAGAGAGTAGAGACTACTTTATATATGTATGGACTTGCATTAGCTAAAATAATGATAATGTTGTATCCACGCGCGTGTCTCCATATTTGTATGTGATCTTGCTCCAAGACATGAATGGCGGAATATGCCCCAAGTGTTGCCAATGTGAATCGTGTGAGGGCCATAGAGATGTGAATTATAGGTTTCCACACAATAATCGAGTGTGTATTATAGTCATCTCTTGTGGGCTCCGAGAGGTTGAATAAATAGTTGTTGCTCCAAAAACATTTAAGTGGTGGCAATGCTTTTCTTTTTATTTGTGATTTACAATTAGCTTGTGTTCATCCGAAAGCCATAAACCCTAATAGAATAAAAAAATTAAAATTAAAAGTTTAAAATACTTGATATTTGTTGGAGAATTTGAAGTGTTTCCATTAAATAGCTAGGATAAGATGTCAATATTGGAGAGACTTGGAAATGATTTTTTTATTTTATTTCCAATTTCTAGGGTTTATATAATTAAGGGTATATAAGGTATTTACTTTTATGAGGATAACCCCTACATTAGGGAGGCCACATGGATAAGAACGTGCAACGTATATATTGGATGTAAACCATTTCAATTTGTATTGACTTTGGTTCTTGCTTTGTGCTCCCTCCCTTACTACAGTCTACCAACTCACTTACTCTTTCTTATGTCATGTGTAGATAGATTTGTTCATGAATAGATAGACTAAACTATTATAGGAACTACGAGCATTCCAACTCAATTTCATTACATTATAGGAACTACACGCACTGAAAGCAATATATAGGGAGAGGAGAGTTTGTTATTACATAAGTAAGATAACATGTCTTTCATGGTGCATTTCACCTAGAGGGGTATATATCCGTCTTACTATTGTGACTATTCTCAATGACTATTCCTTTGGGGTACACACTTATTGCTTCGAAATGATTTTCTTTTCATTTCCAATTTTCCAATAAGCTTGTGTACATTTGAAATTGACCATAAACTATAAATTAAAATAGACAAAAAAAATAAAAATTAAAAACCTTTTAATATGAAAATAATCAAAGAGATGAATTGTTAAAAAAAATGTTTTTTTAGCATAATTGACATGATTTACATTGTTCAAAAAGATGCCCCTCTTCAATTATTGAAGTGTTCTTTAATGAAATCCACTTTAAATTTTATTATAAAAAGATTAGATAGCAATACAAGATTAAGTTGTAGATTAATCTTAAAGTTTTAATTTTTATTAGAATTATGCCTTTTTGTTTATACTAGAGTAACTGAGATATGATCATTTATGTTACCTTTTTACATTAAATATTTCGTAGGTTATGGCCAATAACTCGCTAATTATTAACAAATTCTCTTAAATTATTCTTTTATATAAAAATTTGTAGTATTTCTAGGTTATAGTTATTTAGTTCTATAGTTTATAAAAAATAGGTCAAGTCATGCACAATTTATTCATTAAGAAAAATATTTAATATCAATAATTTAATTTAGATTTTTATTATATTCTAAGTTTAGAATCATTGTAGCAATTTAGGGTGTTTGTTTTAATCACAACTTAGACTTCCTTATTATCTTGTTTTACATTTTTAGGGTTTGGGTTTGGTCTTAGCTATATAGTCAACATTATCAATTTCCTAGTTTTCTCTTGAAATGTGTTGTTAAAAATAAATTAGTAAATCTTTATCCATTACTCAACTCGACTCATTGTCTTATGATGAACCTTGATAAAGGTTTGTAATGTCGACATATCAAATGCAGTCTACAATCACCTTAGATACCACTCATCAAACCTATCAACCCATAATTTAAGAGAAGAGATTGTAAATATGTTTTTTTGTGAAAATGACATTTTTGAATCATGTAAGGTTCATAAAGAGATTACAGTATATAATAGTCCTTGTTTTTTCTCTAACCTTTTCACATAAATATAAGATGGAATTTTGAAAAGATAACTGTGGAATCCCTCTCAAACTTCTTCTTGTGTGACATCTAGATACTAGTAATATCCACATTGAGTTTTGAAGGATACTTTTTCAATGTGTTTGAATAATAATAATATGCGCTGAGTTTTGAAAAGAGAAATGGAAACCCCTATCAATCCCTCTCATTTCACATCTAGATGTTAGTAGACTCAAGACTAATGTTTGAAGGATAAATTTTCAAGTGTTCTAATACTAAGGTTTATTATGGTGAAGACAATGGTTAGGGATTAGGTGGAGTTTGAAATTGAATGGCTAGTTACTCATGAACTAAGTCCATATGGACAAACATATCAATTAGCTTTGTGATGGTATTTGTAACTTTTTTTTGCTTGTTAATGGAAATGTGGATTGGAGAAAACTTATGTTTTTATTTGGAAAGATAATAATACAATGATTTTAATAGCATGTAGAAAAGTTCATTTCAAAATAGGTAAGGTAAAGTGTCATGGAAAAGTTATTCTTCTAGCTTTTTTTACTTTTATGTTATTTCTTTAAACCATTGGTTATGATAATGATCAAGTGGTCACAACAAGGATCAACAATTTTAAATCTTCTAGGGATGTACAATGTTAGAAGTACACTAGTTTTAGGTGGATACATTGGCACTGGACAAAAATCATCTTTTTAGTTTTTGTTATTAATGTTAGAAATTTGATGCCTGATCTCTTTTGGCCTTGTAACATAGCACTTCAGGTTGTGGAGCTCTTTTCAAAACAATTCTAGACACAAATAAGATTTAGTACCCCATAAGGCTACTTTCATCCCCAATTTCATATTATGCATTCAGATAAGGTCGCTAGTGGTTCTCAACTACTCTAATCACTTTCCCATGATAGGAAACAAACATTTCCCTTCACAACATAAATAGGCCAAAGAACAATGCAATACAAAAAACAAATACTCCTAAAGGTTATCGCTATGTTCAAATTAACAAAACAAGTGCACCAATCTCTTTCTAAATGGGCTTTTTCCCAATCTCATCTTCCATCACCGCTACATGTTCTTCATTCTCAACCTTTATTTTAGTCTCTCCTTCTCTATACTAACTCTTGAGTAATCCCTCATAAAAAGAATTTGGACGTGATAAATCATCATGTACATGATTTACCTCACTAATTCCATGTGAATCCCTTGGGAATTTTTCTTATTGTTATTTTTTTCTATACACTATTTTTAATAAAAAATGAAATTTTATTATACACTTACATTTTCAAATGAAAAGAATGATTTATTTTTACATGTCAACATTGAAGGGTTCAATTTCTCGTAGCCCTTCAAAGTCAAATGGGACCCTAGCCTTCAAATTCGATCCCTGGATCTAAGACACCTTTGGACAAGCCTTCCATGGCAAGCATAATACACCCCTTGAGCAAATGTGATTAGGCAATTTCCACTAACCAAGTGGACCCAACTATGGTGTAATCATAGCCAACCCCAAAAGCTAATTTTTCTCTACAAGAGCAAGCTATGAAAGATTCTACAATTCTCTTTCTTTAAAATTTCACACAATTAAAGCAATTCAATTTGGGACCCTCGCACATGTATTTCAATGGAAGATGGTCACTCATATTTCTTCTGATTTCCTTGATAGCCTAGGAGTTGTTAGTCACCACCTCCTCCAAACCCTCTCTCTTCAAATAAACTAGAAATCCATTGGCTCACCCTCTATCAAGTTAGGGGCCATGATAACTCTAAGTGATGATATGGAAAAGCTCCTTAGTCTTAGGAAAGGACAGCTAATGGACCCAAATAAAATTAGGACTATGTGACTCATCAAGACCACAAGATACTCTTTCTCTCATATGCAACATATATGTGTCTCTACTAATAAGTTTAATTCTACGCAACAAACTGCACCATACATTTTATTTCATGTCTGGCACATCGTGCACACCATAACTTAATTTGCGTGCAACACTGCACGCACTAATTTTGCCCTTGCGCAAGTTCTACGCACATCAATCCTCTATCGTGCAAGTAAATTGTGCGTGTTAACCTTGAGCATCGTGCAATCCACCATGCAAGACAACTTTTAACCATTACACAAGCAGCTTTAACTCTAAAACAGTGGACTAACTTCCTACAAGATTAGCACTGCAAGCATGATAGGACTCTTACACAAAGGCAATCATCCATGTGCAAATTATGATAAAGTGCAACATTAGTTTCCCAACACTTAGATGCTAAGAATCACGATTACTATTAACTATGATAATTCATATTCACAACCACTAATTGCAACATGCATATTCATCCTTCTAGTTAGCATTCATAAAATGGAATTGAAATAAACAACAACAAAACATCAAGCAAACACTTATCTTGAAGGTAGCTTTTCCAAGCAATTGATTGAGCAAGATCAACATTCCAGCCAATCATAGGCGCTTTGTTTAGCATATACTATTTGTATAAAGGGGCCACCCCCGCAATAGGCATGATTTCTACAAGGTTAGGGAACAATTCAGGGCTCGCTCACAGTCAAATAAGCACGAGTCCACAACCAAGCCAACTCACAACTAGGTTAACAGGTTGTCCATAGTCACATACACTCAATCTCAAGCCAAGCCAACTCACAACTAGGTTAACAGGATGTCCATAGTCACATACACTCAATCTCAAGCCAAGCCAACTCACAATTGGGTTAACAAGTTGTCCACAATCACATACACACAACCTCAAGCCAAGCCAACTCACAACTAGGTTAACAGGTTGCCATGGTAGCAAAGGGGAAAATGCTAAATTAGTGAACTCACCACAGAGTTACAGGCACCTCAATCAAAGTCATCTAGCTAGGGATCCACATTACCCACCCCACACAACCACTCAATCAACTCAGGAATGGAAGAAACAGTTAGATCTAGCTTACAATTCTTAGTTGCGCACACACTCAACCCACTTCCAAGAACCCAATCCAATATATTGTCCAATCGACCATTCATATTAGAGCAAGACTAACAATTAACCATGGCCAACATAGCTTGATTCAGAAGCAGACTTCATCAAAACAACGAGGAGAAAGGATGTTTGGGTACATATATGATACTAGTGAAGACATCAGCAAGTCCAAGGCATTTGAGTATTCGCATTTGCTTAGCTTGGCATAAAACATATGTTCCCTAAGCACCTGTAATGCCATTCTTAAGTGACCTACATGGTCTTCTTCATCCAGGGAATAAATGAGGATGTCATCCAGGAATACCAACACAAACTTATCCAAATATTCATTGAACACACTGTTAAGCCGACACATGAAAGTAATCAACGCGTTAGTAAGGCCAAATGGAACAACTGTTAATTCATAATGGCGTACCAAGTTTTGAAGACCAACTTATAGATGTCTTCTTCTCTAATTTTGACCTGATGGTATCCTTCCCTTAAGTCAATCTTGGAAAATATTTTGGCTCGCTTTATATGATCAAAGAGATTATCTATCATGTGCAATGGATACATGTTCTTAACTGTGACCTTATTGAGTTGCTTGTAGTCAATACACAATCTCAATGTTCCATCTTTCTTCTTAACAAATAACACTAACAAACACCATGGGGACACACTTGGTCTAATGTTATTCTTATCCATCATTTTCTCAAGTTGAATTTTCAACTCTACCAGCTCTAGAGTGCTCATTCTATAAGGGGCCTTGGACACTGGGGCAGCTCCTAACTCCAGATTAATCGTGAAGTCTCTTTTAGACGGCATCCTTGGAACCTCTTCCGAGAGTACATCCTTATATTATTGTAATGTTGCACCTTTATCTTCTGCTGAGTTTAATACATGAACAACATATATTCGACAATTCTTCTTGAAGTGCCTTCCCAATTGCAACGCTTTAACTTGCCTTATTGAAACCTTCTTTAGCACACCCTTTACTAGTTGAAACTTTCCTTCATCATCAAAGCATTCAAGAAATGTATTATAACAATCAAGCTTGGTGCAATGCATTTCCAATCAGTCCATGACAATTATGACATCACATGATCCTAACAATACGATATTTAGGTTTGTTGCACTAGGAAGATCATTCAACATTATCAAACATCTTTCCACTACTTCACTTACTTTCCTCTTTGTCCATATGGCCAATTGAACTACCATGACTGCCATGCTTACTTTTCTTAAGAAAGGAAACTTCAACAATCTTAGGATACATATAATTATGACTGGACCCAGGGTCAATCAAAATAGAAATAGACTGCACGACAATCTTACCTCCAACTTCAACCACCATTGCTTGGTGGTCTACTTGATGATCATCCAAGGCTACATAGACTCTAGGAGTCTCTCTAGCCATGTCCTCCACAACAACGACTTCTTCAATGTTATGTATCCTTCGATGTTGTTGCTTCTTATGGGAGCAATCATTCAACTTCTAATTTTCTCCTCGTCCCCAACACTTAATTGGCTTCGTGGATCTTCCTTCGAGTTGAAAAACTCGCTTGAACCTGGCTTGAGCTTGTAGTTTCGGTTGGACATTCTTTGGTTGATCCTTCTAGGGTACAACTCTGAATTCTTTCTTCCTTGGATCAAATTTTCCTTCGGGATTTCCTCTTCCTGCTTGATGTTCCTCAAATCTGCCCTTGTTTTGTTCGTAGCAATGTATAGCCTTCTGAATAGCATCATCCAAAGTCTTGGGTTCTACAAACTCAATCATGTCTATGTAATTCTAGGGTAGTCCACTTACAAACCTCTGAATTTTTACCTTCTCATCTCTTATGTAATCCACATACCATAATAGCTCATGAACCAATTCACTTATTCCTCCATGGTCATTTGTCCTGGCTTTGGCTCATGAAACGGTTTTCTTATTGTCGTAGTACCTTTTGGAAAGATTTTAGGATTAAATTCGGTCCAATTTTCAAGGTCGCGGTAAAGTGGTCCAAACTTTACTTGATGAGACCACCTCTTTGTTTCGATCAATCCCAAATGCAACCATTCACCATATATTCTAAGAAAAGAATCAAGTATCCATGCTCCATTTATTTGACTCTCTTATTTATGATTTTATTCTCAAATTCTTGATTTATGGGTACTCATCTTAGATAGTAGTACAAGTTCACTCAATGGGTCCTTTTTTGTTGTAAATGATAACCAAGGAGATTTGTAAATTGAAAGTTTTGCTAGATGGCATAAATATGCCTAGTGATAAAACCTAAAAAGGCTTGGATTTCTTGAATGCCAAAGGTATCTAATAATGTAAATTGTTTTTTGCCAAGAAATGAAATAACAATTTTTTTCCAAGGAAAAATATATATGTGAAATTTTCAATAGTATAATGTATAAAAAAAATTAAATTGACCAATTCAAATAATTTTATATATAAAATGGAATTTAGCTAAAATAATAACTATGTTTTATTTTTAAATATATAATTTTATATTAAAATCCATAGCTTATACAACAAGTTACAATCATGTATTATAAAGCATATACACTTTGAAATATAACATCATAAAAAATGGTTGTTAAGTAATATTCTCAAGATTAGGTAATCTAGCGACTCAACCTTTGTGGCTTAAACTTTTATTTCCCAACAAATGACAAAGACTCTATTGTCACGTCCCCTCCTGTCTACTTGCCAAGAGAGAGGACACGACTTCAACTGCTTTGTCTATCATAACCGAGCAATCTATCCCCATGAACATAAACAATAATGCATTGAAAATAAAAGACACGCATAGATGTATAATGCAATGATATACAACGAAAACAAAACTCATTCAACACATACAATATGTTCATAAAAATTCATTAAATCAAATACATTACAGAAATAAATACAAGAAAGCACTTATCTTGAAATTTAGTTGTCCTACAACTAGCTATGTTGCTACAACGTTCCACCCAACCATAGGCCAGTGTGCTCATCAATCTCTCAGCACCACTACCACCCCCGAGTTGGGCAATGATTTCCACAAGGAACTAGGGAACATCAGGCTAACACATAGGCAAAACATATCAAAACTCAGCCAAGCCAATCTACAATTGGGTTTATCAGGCTACTAAGGCAGTGGAAAGGTAAAACTGCTAAGCTAGTGAGCTCAACCACAGAGCTATGGACACCTACACCAGATCTATTTAGCTTGGCCTTTCACAATACCTACACAACCAACACAAGGAAGTATTCCCTTCACTGCTACACAATCCCTCAGGCCATACCTTCCCTTCCAGTGCTCTTCAGGGTGTGTATAGAAGATTAGCCAACCCCTCTTGATCTGTCTGTGAGATTCCTCTCTTCACTAGGTTTATCAAGCCAATTTTGGGCCTCTTCCACTCCTAAGTCTCTCAAACAAAAACAGGGATGCACAAAATCAACAAAACACAAATGTTGGGTATGAGCAAAACGTCTTGGGAACAAAAATGAAATTTTAGATGGGGAAAAACAACCCTAGGGGAGAAAATCTGATTTCAGAAATGTCTATGGGCTTCATAGGGGCAAAAACGGCCTCTTCAAACCCCAAAATCGTGAATCTCTTCTCCCATTCACTGGGCAATACAAAAATGAATTCCCAACCATGGAGAAAATGAGGAAAAATGCAGGAAAATGAGATGAAAATGCCCCAGCTATCTCCAATTGCGTGAGCAAGAGAAACACCTGGGTGAATGATGGAATGAGTAGCCATTGTTGGGTGTTAACTTGCCCCATAAGTCAAAATTCGATTTCCCAAAACCGATGGCTTGCCCCAATACCAAATTGCCCGCCATACTCTTCCATTCCCAAGGCATTAACTACCTCAACCAATTTTTGGAAGAAATAAATGATTGGGTGAATAAGACAAAAAAGGTAGTTGACAGCTTTATGGGTTCTCCCATTGACATTTGGCTTTACCCAATTGGCTCAAGGGTTTGAATATTTCCCCTCCCTATTCCTTGTGAAATCATGCCCCCATCTCTTTGCTGCATTGACATAGCTAGTTGTGGGTATTTTTATTAATTGCATATTTACATGATGTCTTAATTTTTTTATAATGTGCCTGGCTAGCACGATAACCATATGCATCAATTTTAACCGTCTATACATAAAATGTTAAATCCATGGTGGGGCCTTGGCCTTGAGCTCCTCACCATGATTAAATAACAATATTTACATCATATAAAATTTTAATGCAATTGGGGTCAAAATCGGGATATTACATTCACTTCCCCCTTAATTTAGCATTGTCCTCGATGCTCTTCAAAATTGAACAAAAACGGATGTGTCGCTCTCGTGGCATCCTCCAACTCCCACGTAGCCTCATCGAGACCGTAGTGCTTCCATTGCACCTTTATACCTCTCCAACGGCTTGGTTCCAGAGCACTGTTACTTTCTTGTCTAGGATGCACAATGGCTCGGTTTGGAACTCTCCCACAGGTTCCACCTGGATCACATTCCAATTAATCACATGGTTAGGATCATGTACATATTTCTTAAGCAAAGAGACATGAAAAACATTATGAGCTCTAGTGCTAGCAGGCAATGCAAGTCTATATGCAACTGGCCCTATTCTTTCAAGCACTTCAAATGGCCCACAATATCTAGGTGATAGCTTGGCACAATTCCCAAGCTTCAAGGAAATCTTCTTTGGCCTCAGTCTAAGATAAACATGATCCCCAACACTGAACTTCCTATGCACTATATGCTTATCTGCATAGCTCTTCTGTCAATCTTCGGCTGCTTTCAAGTTCTGCCTGATCTTTGAAACCCTTGTTCCATTTCCTTAAGCAATTATGGACCAAACACAATTCTATTCACTGGATTATCCCAAGTCACTGGTGTCCTACACCTTCTTCCATATAAAGCCTCATATGGACTCATCCCCAGTGATGCTTGCTGCCTGTTATTATATGCAAACGCTACCAAGTGTAAATAATCCTCCCACTTGGATGGTTTGTCCATTACATACATGCGAAGCATGTCTTCAAGCACCTGGTTTACTCTCTGTTTGTCCATCGGTTTGAGGATGGTAGGCGGTGCTAAAGTTCAGCTTTGTACCCAAATCTACAAAAAGACCCTTCCAAAAATTGGAAGTAAACTTGGTATCCCTGTCAGAAATTATTTCCTTAGGCAATCCATGCAATCTGGAAATTTCTTTCATGAAAATCTTTGCAATGGCATCGGCCTTAGATGTGTACTTGACCGGTATAAAATGTGATGCCTTTGTTAACTTGTCCACCACAACCATGATGGAATCATGCTGTCTCATAGTCATTGGCAATCCTGTAATAAAAACCATGGAAATGACTTCCCATTTCCATTCTGGGATTGGCAAAGGTTGCAATTAACCTGTTGGGTGTTGATGTTCAACTTTCACCTGTTGGCATTTCATGCACTTAGAAATATACTCAGCAATGTCCTTTTTCATTCCCGACCAAAAATACTACTTTCTGGTTGTAGCAATTGTTTTATGATATCTTGGGTGACCAAAATGTGGAGCTTGATGGATTTCATCCATAACAATCCTCCTCAAGCCTGCCACATTTGGAATATAAATTCTATTCTTATAAGTAAGAAGTTCATCTCCTTCCAATTGATATCCTTTGTACTTCCTTTCAAGGTTTTGTTGTTGCAACTTGTCCTTTATCTGCACATACATTTCATCCTCGGCAATATGGTTAATAACCTGCTGCCTCAAATCTGGTTGGCAAGTACTAAGAGATGCCACATGCATTTCACATACCTTCTTGGTGAGTGCATCAACCACCTTGTTTTCTTTTCCTTTATGTGTTTGATTTCAAAATCAAATTCACACAAAAATTCCAACCATCTAGCTTGCCTAGCATTTAGAGTTGGCTGATCAAACAAGTATTTCAGACCACAATGGTCTGTCCTTAGCTCCAATTTCCTTCCCAATAAGTAATACCTACACATCTTTAGAGCATGTACTATGGCTACAAGTTCAAGATCATGAGTAGCATAGTTCTTCTCATGCTCCTTCAACTTTCTTGACTCAAAGCATACCACGTGGTTGTCTTGCATAAGAACTCCTCCAAGTCCTTGATTGCATGCATCGGTACACACCACGAAGTCTTTTTTTGGGTCTGCAATTTTCAGAATTGGTGCACTCGTAAGAAGATTCTTCAACTGTTGAAAGCTTTCTTCACATCTTGGTGTCCATTCAAACTTTTTCCCCTTGGTGTCCATGCGACCTTGGAGAATCCTTCAATGAACCTCCTGTAATACCCGGCAAGTCCCATAAAGGATCTCACATCTGTCACATTTTTTGAAGTTGGCCGATTCATAATAGCCTCAATCTTCTCAGGGTCCACATATATTCCTTTGTCTGAGATAATATGACCCAAATAATGAATTTTATCTTTATAAAAGTCACATTTGCTCAGCTTTGCATACAGCTTATGCTCCCTTAGCAATTGCAATGTAATTCTCAAATGTTCTTCATGCTCTTTTTCATTCTTAGAATAAATAAGAATGTCATCTAGGAAGACAAGAACAAACTTGTCTAGATATTTGCTAAAAACACTATTCATGAAACACGTGAATGTAGCTGGTGCATTTGTGAGACCAAATGGTACGACTACAAACTCATAGTGCCCATACCTTGTTCTAAATGTTGTCTTATAAATATCTTCATCCTTGATCCTTACCTGATGGTAACCAGAGGTCAATTTTGAAAATACCTTTGCTCCTCTCATTTGATCAAAAAGGTCATCAATTCGAGGTAATGGGTATTTATTCTTCACAGTAACTTTGTTCAACTGTCTGTAGTCAATACATAACCTGAGTGTCCTATCTTTCTTTTTCACAAATAGAACTAGTGCTCGCCACGGGGACACACTCGACCTAATGTATTTCTTTTCCAACAGCTCTTGTAAATGCATTTTCAGCGCTAGCAATTCTGGTGCGCTCATCCTGTAGGGTGTCTTGGACACTGGTGCAGCTCCCGACACAAGTTCAATCATAAAATCAATGTCTCTCTTTGGAGGAAGCCCTAGAATCTCATCAAGAAAAACATCCCTGAATTGTTGCAATAACAGATAGTCCTCCAACTTCGGAGTTTCATTTTCCATTGCCTCCAAAACATGGGTTGCATACAATCGCCAACCTTTCCTACAGAACTTCTCCAGCCGCATCGTTGAAACCTGCCTAACAAAAATCACCTTTGGAATGCCTCTTACAACCCTTGGGTTTCCTTCTTCATCCATGCATTCAAATGTCTTATTGTAGCAGTCAAGTTTAACCTTGTGTGCTTCTAACCAATCCATTCCAATGAGAATATAATAGGAACCAAGTGGCAAAATATTCAAGTTTGCATAAGTGAATAGCCCATCCATATCTAATGGACATTTCTCTACAATTTGACTAACTTTTCTCTTGGTTCCAGTGGCTAGTTGAACTAACCATGATTTGCTATACTTTACTTTCTTAAAAGCACAAATCTCAACAATTTTAAGAGTGATATAACTGTTACTAGGTCCTGGTGAATCAAAATAGAAACAGATTGCTTAGCAATCTTACCTTCAACTTCAACCACGGTTGATTGATGATCTTTCTGGCGATCTTCTAGTGCTGCATAGATTCTAGGGATGGTCCTCACAACTTGACCCATTGTTTCAGCTCCTTGGATGTTGTGAACTTGACTCACATTCCCATTTCGATGCGGACAGTTCCTAAGCATATGCTCTCCTCCACATCCCTATGTGCAGCGAACCCAAGATAATCTTTAAACAACAACCGCAGCTACAGGACATATCACGATTCACACGTGTGGGAGAAAGGACATGTGAACAGCTGTTAGAACCCTCAAAAGGAGCAAGGTTGTGAAGTAGATCCAAAAACAAGAGAGCACCTAAGCAAAGGAAGTATAGAAGCCCTTGACGCCACCCACAAGTGCATCAAAACACCAGAACAGTCATAAGGAATCAAATCTCAGATTTCCTCTACAAGATACTTTCATAATGAAGGCTTAGATTCATATTTATAAACTTTCAACAACCCCTACAAGGTTCCACCTTCTATTTGGTCATTGACATTAGGGTTACTTAATAAGGTATAGACATCAAGCTTTTAGGAAAGCTCCCACATAAAAAAATATAATTTAGTATTAAGACATCTTTAGGAGAGGATGTCATATAAGACAAGACAAAGGGTAAGTTACCACACTAAAGGGGGCGCTAGCACATGAGACTAACAAAGCAGGGGTCAACACAAGGCTAACCACAAGTCAACAAGAGGTGTAACAACAACGAGGGGAAACAACCCTATTATCTCTCTCTCAATGTATGTGGTCCACAAGTGTTCCATACAATAACTAGAAGTTTATCATTAAAAAATGTTGACACTAGATGATGTAATCCTCTAGTCCTCCAGACTGCTCCTAAGGTCAAGTGCTAGTGACTCCATCAAGGAGTGGCCAGTCCCTTGAAACAACCTAGCTCAACCATCTTGAAGACCTAGGAAAGAAGGACATCACACATCATCATCTTGGTTAACTGAGCAAAATCCACCTAATTAACTGACCAAGTAACCTAGGGATCAGCTAGGGGCCCTAAATAACTGCTAGGGACTTATCTGACTTGGTCCTAGACCAAGTACCCTAGATAACTGCTAAGGGTATGTAGTGCTTGGTCCCATACCAAGAATCTCTTTAGTGTAACTGACCAAGAGGCCCTAGTAATCAGCTAGGGACTTTTGCCATGGCACTGTACTACTTAGTCCCAGACCAAGATCCCTCGATAACTGCTAGGGTCCCTAGATACCTGCTAGGGACTTACACTACCTCATTAACTTACCAAGAACGAATGGCTCTTGCAGTTGCATTATCTTTAACACGGCAAACCTCCAAATTATGACGAATTGTGTAATGTGTTTGCATAATTAATTTATCAGATTACGATTTACATTGTATGATTGCACAATGATGAATGTAGTATTTAGTAATTTACTCTTTTGCATGGGAAGAATTGTTAAATGAGTAAATCACTAAATACTACATTCATATTTACCTAATTTGTAACTAAGCTGAAGAGGAATATCTAACGGTCGCATTTATAGTCATACAGATGCAAAGGACTTTGTATTCATAAGTTTAAAGTGGTTATTCTAATATTTATTATATGTCAAGCAGTTATTCCGATAAAGCCAACTGAAACATCTTTCCATATGAATTTCTATCAATGTTAAATGGTCATTATATTTAACACCTAGTTTGTAATTAATCTGATAAAGAGGGGTATTCTGATGAATGTATTTATAATCATATATATGCAAAGGATTATGTATTCATAAATTTAAAGAAGTAATTATTATATTCATTATATGTCAAGCAGTTATTCTGGTAAAGCCAACTGCAACATCTTTCCATATGAATTTCCATCAATATTTACTTGTTGATTGAGTTTTTGCTTAGCAAGCTCGTGCTTGTGGCAACTGATATGATAGTGTGCTTTTTTTTGTATGAAATGCCTATTTACTTTTTTTGTTTATAATATATATTATCAAAGAGAGCATTTCATCCCAAAAGAAAAAGTTTTCTTTGGATATTTGGATATTAACTATTATGGAAGGAAGGAAGAAAATATTTTAAAGTCCGCGAGGCTAAGAATAGCCTATGGGACACACCAACTCGCACGCTATTTTCTGCAATTCAATCCTTTGTCTGTTCAACTTGATGATGAGCGCCCCCAATTTTTCCACAGTCCCCTCATTAAATAAATCATCCCAAGATTTATCCGCCAAGACATTTGTGTACCTGTCCCTATCGTCCTTAAAGGCTTCACACTCTAAAATGAAGTGTTTTTCTGTCTCCACCTTACCAGCGGTACAAAAAATACATACTCTTTCTACCCAAGCTTCTTTTGGCCTTTTCCAGCGCCCGATCTCACAACAGAGTTGATGGGAATTAGTTCTTAATTGAGCAATGAGAATTTTGGCTTTTCGATTTTTTGCTAGTGCAAATAACAAAGCTTTAAAGCATTAGCATAGTGGCCCAAGGCTTCAACACGTATTTAGGAAACCAAGTTCTTTGGAGATGTCACAAGATTCTTGAGTAATGCCAATCAACCAATAAACTCCAAGAAGTTTATAATAAACAACACACAGATCAAGGACAACAAAGACCAGATGGAACACATGTTTTCCACATCCAAGTAGGCGGTTATTAACCATTCCCAATATGTTCCTATGATGAGTGGATAAAAGCCCTTAATGTGCCTTAGTGATAAATGGGCAACGAAAGAGGATAGTTTAGAGCTCCAAGAAGATTTTTAAATTTCTAGTCCTGGTTTCTTTGGCTTGCGTTCACCCTTGCTCAGAGGCTTCGACTTCACTGCTACTCAAGTCCTGGAGTGCCTGAAGTTGTTCGGTGGAGGATCGTGCTTTTTTGCAAGATTCTGTTGATTCTATGGACCTGCTCTGAGTTTGCAGGATCAAGATTTGCTACCTGTCGTTGTGCTTCTACTATTTGGATGATCAAGATCAGAGTTTTTTTTTTGGATTCTAAGATTGGAATCAGTGTTATTTGGCTCCAAGAATTATTTCCTGTTGCGTAAACTTACAGAAGATCGATGTTGTTTTGGCTCTTCTTGTTTTTCCTGGGATTGCAGAAATCTCAGCGTTTCTTTTGTGTTGAATCCCTTCACTGGCTTTTGAAGATCTATTTCGATCAACAAAAGCCTGGCTTTCAGCTCTCATTGGCTCACTGGTTGTTCTTGCTCTTGATTCAATGTAGGGCTATGTGATTGCAGGACTCTTCTGACTTTTGGTGTGTTTACTTTTTGCAAAACTAGCATTGGTGTTTGGGTGCTCATCAGTTTCTGGTTTGTATCTTTCTGGCTGGTTTTGTTTTTTCTTTTGTTGGGGTTGTATTGCCCTTGCTGAGTTGGTGCCTTATGGATTTAGGCAAGGAGCCTCCGCTGCCTCTTCCTCCTGATTTGGATGCATTCAATAAATTGATTGCCTCTTGTTGGAAGAGAAAGGGAGGTCCCTCTCATAAATTTGTTAAGAAAGCAGACATCCCATCAGTAGAACTTCATGTTCAAACCTGTTAAACGGCTTTGAATATTGTTGATCGTGGGATAATAGGGCAATTTACAAGACTCTGGCCATCTCCAAAAGCCATTGATGGTTGGGTGTAGAGAAATTGGAGACCCTTAGTTTCTGAAGGAATTCGAAGCCACTTTGTAGGAAGAGGGTTTTATGTATTTGTGTTTGATTCTGTTGTGGATCGAGACCTCATTTTCCGAAACGGTCCATACTATATGGGCCCTCAAGGTCTTTATTTGAACAAATGGTCTCCAAACTTCGACCCTTCCCAAGATGTTCCCTCAGCAGTGCCTGTTTGGGTTAAACTCCGTCATCTTCCTCTGCATTGTTGGAGTTCATATTCCCTTGAAGCCATTGGAAATAAATTGGGTAAATACATTGATAGGGCAGTAAGGAAAGATCAAAACTCTTGTGCAAGAATATGTGTCGAAGTCGACCTTGAAATAGGTCTGCCTAAGGCAATTAACCTAACTGTAGCAGATTGGTCTCACACCCATGAGTTAGATTATGAACAAATTCCATTCAAGTGTCGTTTTTGTCATGACTACGGTCACTTCGCCCAAAACTGCAAAGAAAAAAGCAAAAGATGAACAAGAAAATGAAAAGAATCAGTGGACCCAAATTCAGAAATCAGGCCCTCCTAACCAGAAGAATGGCAAAGATGGAAAGGCCAAGAATGGGAATGCACATAAATCTAATAAATTTGTTGTTCTAACTAAAGAATCTGCTATTTTAGAAGGAGAAATGCATGAATCTGCTATTTTAGAAGAAGGTAAAATGCATGATGCAGAAGAGCAGATATTTGAAGATGAAGCAAACCCAAGTCTAATGGTTACACCTGGGGTTGTTTACACTGATGTTCCCAAAGATTGTTAACTACAACAAAATACCTCTCCAATGGTATTAAATCTTCACCCTCATATACAAAAATTACTAAGAAGAAACCGGTGGATGGCTCAAGCTCTTCAGATGAAGACTCTATTGAGCAAACCTCCAAAAAAGGTAGGAAATACCGAAAAGATGTTAGAGAAGAAGAGGCAGAGAGGTTGAAGATGCAGGGAAGTCAGCCCATTATCGAAATGTCAATGGGTAGGAGCAAGAGGAACAGGTCCCAAAAGGGAGTGACAACTCCCTCTCTCCCAAATAAGTAATGCAGTTCGTCTCTTGGAACTATCGGGGATTAGGGAATCCGATCAAAGTTGAATCAATCAAAGATTTATTGAGAATGGTTAGCTGTGATATTATCTTGCTCCAAGAGACTAAGATTGATGAGGAGTCACTTCTTCTCCTAAGTAATGCAAAATGTAAAATGAGTGCTGGCAAGGCAGTCAACGCTAGAGGCACCTCTGAGGGTCTCGCTACTCTTTGGTGTGAAGGCAATTTTCATCTTAAAAATTGGTTTGTTACCCAACATTAAATATTTACTGAGCTCTTCCATATACCAAGTCAGACTGCTTTAGCTCTATTTAATCTCTATGTTCCAATCAATTTTTTGGAAAAGAAAGAGGGTTGGAATTCATTATTAGACTTCTTGGCTGCCAACTCTCCATCAAATGTTATTTTAGCAAGGGATCTGAACATAACATTAGCCCCGAATGAGAAAAAAGGAGGAATTGTTGGTAAGGACCATTTTCAAGACTCGGTTGAGGCACTGATTCAAACCTAGGATCTAATCGATTTTAAACCAAAGCAAGGTTGCTTCACCTGGTCAAATAATAGAACAGGGGCAGCCAACATAGTTGCACGACTTGATAGATATTTGGTAAACAGCTCTCTGATGGATGGGAATGTCATAACTTCAAAAATTCTGCCCAAATTCAATTCCGATCACCCTCCTACCTCTCTCTCGCTGGAAAAGGAGGAAGACCTTGGGCCAATACCCTTTCGCTTTAGTCCCCTTTGGATTGAACGAGAAGGGTTCTTGGACACTGTGAATCTTGCTTGTTCGCACTACGTAGTCGACTCTCCCAGTTTCATTTGGGAGCAAAAGCTTAAAAAGACCAAGATTGCTTTAAAAAATTGGATAAAACAGCCCCAAAAAACTCCATCTAGCAACAAAAAAGAAAAAGTCTCTGAGTTAGCGGAGTTCCAATTTGATATGGAAGAAAGAGATATCACCATTTCTCAGCTTGCTCGTGAGAGATCTGCTCAACTCATTTCCTTTCAAGCTTTCAAACAGGAAGAGGAAGCATTAACGCTGAAATCTCAGAGTCTATGGTTGAAGGCAAGAGATAAAAATTCAACTTTCTTTCACAGACAATGTAGGGCCAGATTGTCTAGAAATCACATCTCTAAAATCTCCACATCATAGGGGGATATTATTACAAGTAATGCTAATCTAAAGCAAGTTGCTCGAAATCATTTCCAACTCTTGCTCCAGGAGGATGGGATCTCAAATGAGGAAGTGTTTGCAAAATTTTTGGCTAATATCCCTACTCTTGTCAGCATTGAGGAAAACAAAAACTTATTGAAATCTTTCTCTGAACAAGAAGTCTTGAAAGTCATCTGGGCAATGGAGCCAGATAAAGGTTCGAGGCTGAATGGCTTTTCATTTCACTTTTATAGAGCCTACTGGCATATTATCAAAACTGACTTGATCTGCATGGTGTCTTCCTTTCAGAAAAAAGTTAAAGTTGGAGGGTGCACTAACTCCACTTTTTTGGCTTTAATCCCTAAGGAAGCTAATCCCTCTTCTTTTGACAAATTTAGACCCATTTCGTTGTGCAATGCCTCTTACAAAATTATAGCTAAGCTCCTTGCTACCCGATTCAAGCCTTTGTTAGGAAAGTTGATCTCTCCACTCCAGGGAGGTTTTGTTAAAGGCAGACATTTAGTAGATAATGTCATTCAAGTTCAAGAAGCCCTCCACTCAAGCTTCCATAGAAAGGAGAAAGGAATGCTCATTAAGCTTGACATGAAGAATGTATTTGATAGAGTAAAGCTACCCTTCCTTTATAGAGTCGTCCTCTCTTTTGGATTCAATCCAGAGTTTGTAAACTTGATTAAAGCTTGTACTGAAAACCCCTAGATAGCGCCATTAGTTAATGGTAGACCAACTGAATTCTTTCAAGCGTCAAGAAGCCTTCGCCAAGGATGTCCACTATCTCCTTTTTTATACATTTTGATGGCTGAATCCCTCAGCAAAAAACTATCAGTAGCAAAGGAAGCAGGATTCATTCTTGGTATTAAGATTGCCAGGGGGGTGGACCCATTAAATCATGCCCTTTTTGCTGATGACTCTCTTCTTCTTGGAGGGGCCTCAATTATGATTGCCCGAGCCTTCAATGATATACTTCAGAAATATTGCCTAATTTCAGAAGCACTAATCAATAAAAATAAAAGTGTTGTTTTTGGGTGGAATGTTGATCATGCTTCAATTATTCGAATTGCAAATATCTTTGGATTTTCTGGATTTGATCAGTGGGAGAAGATAAAATATTTGGGACTACCCCTAACTCTAGGCTCTAATCCACCCTCTCTCTGGCTCGATGTAAGCTAAAATAGCTTCGTGGAATGGCCAATGGCTTTCCATGGCCAGGAAATTGATTTTGATTAAGGCAGTCCTCTCAGCCCTTCCCATTTTCCAATCTTCCCTGCTTCTTGCCCCTAAATCTATTACATCTCAGATCTCCAAAATATTGCGAAACTTCCTATGGAATGGGGGAAAAGGCAGTCTGTCTAAGATGCATCTAGTAAGCTGGGACACTCTTAAAAAACCAATTTTCGAGGGTGGATTGCAAATTCGAGACCCTGGGTTGCCTAACTTGGCTTTGGGAGGAAAATTCCTTTAGCAGCTATATGTTGGTAAACATCATCCTGTTAGCAAGATTTTTAGGCTGAAATACCTCAAGGGAAGCCCACTGAGAAATTTAACTTCTTCCTCCATTCCTTCAGGCACAGCTATTTGAAATCTATGTCGAAAAGGAATTGATGAGTTCAAGCAGCATCTCTATAGAATTCTAGGTAACGGGAATAAGATTCGTCTGTTGGAGGATAAAATTTCAGGCAATAATCCCCTTTCTTCTAGTATTATGTTCAAAGAGTTAAAGATCTAGTTGAAGAACAAAGGTTTGCTCTAGTTGGCAGATTTATGCTCTTGGGATTGTAATGGTAACTGGGACAGTTGGGTCTTCCCCGAGCTCCCTGAACATCTCATACTTCAAAAAAATATTTTGCTTTCTGCGCTTACTAGACTAGCTCCTGTGCATAGATCTTCTAAAGATAAATGTGGCTTAGGTAAATCAGGCTCATATACAGCTGCTAATGGTTATCTGGTTTTTCAACAGCTCCCCCATGATTCTTGTCTCCCCCCCTGCTATATGGAAATCGATTTGGTCTTCATTCTGCCTTCCTAAAGTTAATTTTTTCTCATGGCTGCTAATTCAAAATAAAATTTTGACAGGAGATAATCTTGAAAAATGTGGCTTTCTCGGTCCATTCAGGTGTTGTTTATGCATCTCACCCAAGGAAACAGCTGCTCATCTTCTCATAGCCTGCGATTTCTCAATTTCAGTCTGGGAGATTGTCCTTCACAGTCTTTGTCATGTTCCTGTTCAAAATGAAATAATTTCACTCTATCAACAATGGGTTGAGCGCTGTCCATTCTCACATTGAGCAAATAAAGACGTGGTAAACATTTGGCAGCTAATTCCTAAAGTTGTTTGGTGGAATATTAGGCTTACTAGAAATAAATTGTTATTCAACAACATCTCTGTGACTCCTCAAACCGTTGCAAAAAAAATCAAGTGCCATTTTGCTGAAATGGCTGGAAAGATGAAGTTCCCCTCCACGCTGCCAACTGAGATTGCAATTTGGCTTGGCTCTATTCCAGCGCAGGTGCCAAAGGTCGTATGCATCCAGCCATCATGCCTTTCTCCCTGGCGTATTAGGAAATCAGGTATTGAATTTAATTCGTAGTGGAACAATTCTCCTTCAGCTTCTATTTTTTTCGATGGTGCTTCTAAAGGAAACCCCGGCATCTCTGGAGCTGGGGGACTGGTGTATTCTTCAGACAAGCTGGTAAAAACCAGATTTAGTTAGGGCCTTGGCTTCATGACCAACAATCAGGCTGAATGCTCTGCTCTTCTCAAATCTTGCCAGATAGCTAAGGAGCTTGGTTTTAAGACAATTCAAATCTTCGGCAAAGCTATTGATTAAAATATTAAACTCAGCAAATCAATTTTACAATCTGGATTTAAATAATATCTTGCAGAGAGTTCGGAATCTCCTCGAAGATTTTGACCGGGTTCAGTCTTTCCACATTCTCCGGGATCTTAACAATTCAGCTGATGATATGGCAAACAAAGCCTGCCAGTTGGCACAAGGTCAACTTAGCATCAATGACAAATCCAGTTGCTTTCATTCTACACCTTAATTGTAATCAATTTTGTTGTATTTAGTCTTTCTGCCTCTTATTTTCTTAACCTGTAAGAGGACTAGTAACTTCTTATTCTGGTGAATAAGGCTTCCATCTGAGCATTTTGTAATTGACTGATTGGCATTTGTCATATCAGTCTAGCATTCTTTCTGAAAAAATAAAAAAAGTTTGCCCGTTTGAGTTAAAAAAAAAAATGGCCAACGGTACAACTAGCAAGAAGCCACTTTGGATTTTATTGTCATCCTAACCGGCTGCAAGGAAAACATAGTGGATACACCATACAAAGCTAGCTAGTATAATCCTTTTGATATTTGCAAAATAAAACAGCATTTTAACAAATGGACAGAAAAACACTTGAATCCAAAATAACGAGCTTAGGGACTAAATTATAATATGTTCCAATTACTCAATATTGATGACAGAACTTACTTTTCAGCGAACTTTTGTTCTGGTTTACAAAGCCTATCCCAGAGTTCCTCTGTTATTGAAATGTGAATTACATACTTTTCAATCTGCAACACAGAGCGTCATATCTTTAGATTTAAAACAAAAGAATGGGAAAGACAGTGGGAGAGGCACTGACTTACAATAAGAGAAAAATCATAAACCCGCATGTGGAACAATGTTGAACCTTTTGAAGGCGAGTCCGCAGGTAAGACCTCAACAAAAACAGTGTGCGGTCCAAATCCATGCGGTACAGCGATAGCATCAGTTCATCGGTTCCACTCTCGGCAGAGGCTTCGATCGTCTCTTCCTGCAGGAAGGCGCAGCGTCAGCGTTGCACTGTTATAACAATTGGGGTCCAGGGCTTAGGAGTTTTACCAAATAAGGGCTTAAAGGTTTAAAGCAATTAGAGTTTTGGGTTTAAATCAAACGACGGTTTTAAGAATTATATCGAAATTTGGGTTTTGAGCTTTGGCTCAACAAGAGTTTCAGGCATTATATAGCGATTGGAATTTGAGGCGTTGATCCAAATATGGGTTTTAAGGGTCTATGCCTACTGCGAATGTACGGCAAGATCATGTATAAAAAACTAGCAGAAAAAAGACAGAAAAGCATAGATGATTGCCGTTACCAGCATTTGTATTTGCTCTCTCGCGCGGTGAACCAGGTCATGCTGAAATGTGAGAATTTCTGGAGCAGCTTTCTCATTTCTCCAGGCCCGTTTTAGAAGCTCTATATCGGTGGCTGCCCCGGCTAGGTCTGCGTTGTCCTCTTGCGTCCAAAATGCTTGAGAGGAGTTATTTGTTGGCCCAGAAGAAGAATGTGTGCCTTCCCCGCTGTCCATTATTGCCTTGACGTTTGTATCAGCAAGTTCGAGTTATGCTGTTTAACAGCTTAAGTTCTTCCCAGAACCACCGTTCTCTTTTCAAAGAAGCCCACAGAATTGTTTTGGTATCTATCCCAATTCCCGGCTGCAGAATGTCGAACTCGCGGGATGTGGATTACATTCGGATTCGCAGTAAACCAGAAACCCAACCGCGTCTGGCTGCAGTAGACTCCCCCAGCTGTATAGCTAGACCTGGTTCAACCAAGAACGTGTTTACAGTTGGAGTAGAAAAAGTACGAATGTAACGAGGTCGAAGGTTTTGTTGCACGAACAATATGACTGTAAGCTAGTTGCAGAGGGAAAACAACTCTGTTGAATGTGGATGGTCGAGGGGAGAAAATTAATAATGTACCAGTGTGCCCGACTTCGGCAACTCTGGCCATTTCTTGGCGCCAAGAAATAGGGGAGACTTTTTTAAATAATAATAATGTGTATTTTTTTTTAATTGTGTATTTTATGTTGTATTATGTGAGAGTGTCTGGGGGACAACTTTGTGGCGGTTAAGTCTTCAGAGATCTCGAGGTCTATTCCGGGCTAGGCGGATCTTTAATTCCTACATTGGAATAGTCGGGTTTAGTATTGGGATGAAAAAAATGTCATATTATGTTAATATATTTTACTTATAAATATATAGTGTGTTTGTGAATATTATTATTAAATGTTAAGTGGGGTGGGGTGTTGGTGAACATCATCTATTGCTTTGTTGTGCAGTATTAAATGTTGTATGGGGTGGTGTGTCACTTTGTTTTGCTACATTAAATGTTGTGTGGAGTGTTGTGTCACTTTTCTACACAGTATCAAATAGTGTGTGGGGTGGTGTGTCACTTTGTTTTGCTACATTAAATGTTGTGTGGAGTGTTGTGTCACTTTTCTACACAGTATCAAATATTGTGTGGGGTGGTGTGTCACTTTGTTTTGCAGAATCAAATGCTACATCGGCTGGTGGGTCACTTTGTTGTATGCTTTGTGACACACCATCCCACGCAGCGTTTGACATTGCACAACAAAGTGACACACCACACCACACAACATTTGATGTTGTGCAGCAAAGTGACACATCACCCCACTAATGTTCTGCAGCAAAGTGACACACCACCCAACGTAGCATTTTATGTTGTACAGCAAAGTGGATAGTTTTCGCCCAAGACGCGCCATATATACATCATCCCATGCAGCATTTAATGTTGCACAACAAAGTGGATAGTATTGAGGTGGTGTGTCACTTTGTTGCACAACATTTAATATTGCATAACAAAGTGGATAGTGTTCGCCAACATACAGCATATCCACCCACTACCCAACATAGTGTTTAATGTTGTGCAACAAAGTAGATAGTGTTCACCAACATATATGCACACACCACCCCATATAGCATTTAACGCTCTATCATAGGGTGTTAATGTTGTGTCAAATGGTGTATGTCATTGGATCTAACGATGTACACATCACCCCACGTAACATTTAATGCTCTGTCACGGGGGTGGATATTGTTCGTCATGTATGTTGCATTGTATTATGTCCATGTATGACTTACAAGTGTACTACTTGCAATCAAGTACTCTCTAAGGAGGAGGGGGAGGTTGAGCAAGCACGCATATTCATTTTGCAACCAATCAAACATTATATGTTAGTAGGAAGGTGACAACCTCTATGGACACCCTTATTGGCATAAGGATCGTAGTATGTTGCAAGCATGCATTCCATAACCAATCAACTATTGTGTTCGTAAGTCCACTACCTTTATGAATGCCTCCTTTGGCATAAGGATCATGGTATATTGGGTCTTAAATTTGATTACGAATCAAACCTCACAACTAGTGTGGGATAGCACATAAGAGGAGGGGATTTTAAAGTTGTAGAAACCATTCGAAGACACCAAACATTATGTATCTCACTATTTATTAATATGTTTGTTATTCATTGCCTATTATCCATACTCGTGCACTTTCACAACATGCCCCACAGAGAAGGAGGAGGATATTGAGCAAGCACTCACATTCATCCTACAACCAACCAACCATTATGTTGCTAAGAAGGCCACAACTTTCTATGGACACCCTCACTAACATAGGTATCATGGTATGTCGAGACCTGTATATTGTCACATACCGAAGCTCACAACCAATGTGGGATAGCACATAAGAAGAGAGGAGATACAAACGTCGTATAAACTATTAAAATATGCGAAACAAAATGTGTATGATTCTTATTATCATGCATACACAGCTCTAATTATCACACATATGTATAACATGTTTTGTAGAGGAGGAGGGAGCAAACAAGCAAGCACACATGTTCATCCTATAACCACTCAACCATTTTGTTAGTAAGAGGGTTATGATCTCTATGGATTACACGTCCATTGTCATAAGGATCATGCTACTTTGGAATTTGTATGTTGTTGTGAACCAAACCTTGCAACCAATGTGGGATAACACATAATGGGCGAGGATATTTTACAATCTTAAAAACTATTCCAAGATGTCAAACATAATTTATTTTGTTGTTTATTATTCACACACATACCCACAAAACATATCCCAAAGAGGGTGGGGGGGTCAAGCCAGAACATGTCATGTCCCCATCCAAATAAGACTACCTGCAATTCATGTTTTTCCAACCTACTAGTTCCCTAGGTTGAGGTGGAGACATAAATTTTGTAATAAGGGGGCTATAGGACCCAAAAGGACCTTAGTTTACCATATTCACATTAAAATGGATCGACATAAATAATAAATGTTAAGAAAATAAGGTGGCATTGGTTCATGAAGACAATTGGAAGCTTGTGGAGTCTTTGGGTGACTAGAGTCCCCACACACTTGGCATGACCTTCCTCCAAATTTGAACCCAAGGGGAATATTACATAACCTAGCATGATGATGTGGTGTCACATAACCTAGCATGAGCCAAGTAATTCGAATTAGGAGATGGGAGTAACTCACATGGAAGAGGAAGAGACCAAGAAGACAATGTATTCCAATTGGAGGGAGATTCCGTGCACTCTATGACAACAAATGATGAAAGATTCTATGGCAAATATGACAAATTCAGACCTGATTGTAGAACTACAACAAAGCTAACATGACATGGTTAAAAATAACCACCAAGAGAGTGCACTTTGGGAGTTAGAAGCAACCATTCGAATTGGGGAAAGAGTTGGAGCATGAAGAAAGAAGACAAGTATCATAGGAGTTATTAAACCACTAAGTTGAGTTGGAGGAAGCCTATGGAGGGTAATTTGACCTTAGGAGGCCTCATGTAGTTAATAAAAGGATGTCTTGAGGAAGGAGAATGGCTTTTGATCACTTGTTAATTGGCCTTTGGCATTTTGGAGAGCTTTTGCTTGTCCATTGCATGGTGGGTGTTTACTCTCCCTGCTTGAACCAATTTCGAGGGAGTTGGATTCCTTTCCAATTTGGTTGATGGAGAGGCCATTAATACCTCTCAATTGAGATTATTTGTGGTGTTTAGTTGCAAGTTTAAGGTCCATACAAATCGAGTTCTTAGTTATCTCCCTCTTCTCTCATTCCTTCTTCTCCATTCCCCCACACTCTCATGCTAATGGTGCACTTGTTGGAGTGGTGCTTGCTATTTATTGAGTCCACGTGATGCCCAAGCTTGGGTATATGATGTATGGCTCTGTACTTTCATGTCCACATTCTTTGTAGCTCGAAATCCAAGAAACCCATGTGTGAAAAGCTTGCATTCTCATTCCATTGAATCACTAGTTTTCATGAATTTGGCTTCAATCTTGAAGAAGTTTTATATCACATTTGTATGAGGGTTCTTCTCTGAGTTTGATGATGCTTGGGAAACCATATATGATGTATGACTCTATACTTTCATGTCCATATGCTAAATAGCTCGAAATCCAAGAAACTCATGTGTGAAAATCTTGTATATAGCACATGAGGATACCACATGACGAGATGGGATTTTAAAGTTATATAAACTAGTATAATACATCAAACATGATGTATATAGTTGTTTGATGTATTATTTATTATCAAACATGTTTACCAACACAACATGTCTTACAGAAGAGGCTCGTCATGGTGTAGACACATCGTCAGGCCCGTGTATGCCTTGAAATAGAGGTTACTAGTTCAAATCCCAGATAACCCATGCTCCATTGTGGTGAAAATAATGGTTTCACCTGGGGGTATAGTGATAGAAGACGAGATTGGACCCCTAGACCCTGTGTCACATGAGTACCAGTCCCATCCTAGTTGTCAATTCCCCTAGTTACAAAAAAATAAATGTCCCACAAAAGAGGAAGTAGAAGTTGAGCAAACATGCATATTCATCCTTCAACAATCAACCATTAGGTTACTACAATGTTCAATATCTCACTTGAAAACCCCACTAATATAAGAATTATGTTGTGACTTATACATTGATGTGGCCTAGACTTCACATGAAATATAACACACGAAAAAATGGTGATTTTACAAAATATCTAAAATCACTACAAAAATATGGAATTGAGATATTTAATTTCATTCAATATTAAGCATTGACTCCATAAAGCTATCATCATTAGCATGATTATAATTAGACTATAAGACAATACACAAAATCCTCTATATATGGTTTTAGTTGTGAAATAAATACATATAAATGTTGTAGATGAAAAGTTGAGTAGAAGTAAGCAAGATGTGCATTGATTGAAACAAAACCTATCTATAAATCTGATTTGTTGTTGACTATGCGGTAGTGTATGTGAAGAAAGCAACCCAAACTCCTTAGAAAATGGAGTGTCTTAGCCTTGAGACAATTTTAGCCAAAGAAGCAAAGGATTTTTATTCTCTTGTTGAAATTGCAACAAATAATGACCCTCCTCGAGAGAACAAACTTTGTGAAGAAAGCCTTTTATGGAGGTGAACATGTGTACCTAATATCCAAGATATAAAGGCCTTCTCTTTTACAAAAAAAGTGTTGATTGATAAGTTTATGGACTAGCCGTCGAGCCATCAGGTTCTTGAGCTCTGGGTAAGAGAATATTGTTATCCATTGATGAAGGGATAACTTAAGTTCTTCTCTTGTAGTATGGGATACATTGCCTTCCTAGTATAGCTTAAGAAAGGTCAAGATTTAATGTTCCAATCTAAGATTGGATCGAGTAGAAGAAAACCAGAGACTAGAGGTAGGATATGGCTAGCATAGTACAAGTGCATGCACTCTTCATAAAACACTAAAGAGAGAAAACCTTTGGATCAAAACAAAAACTCTCTTAAGCTCTTGGTTTCTCGTTATATTTATATAAATATATTTTCAATCAAAATTGACAGAATCAAACTTATTAAGAGCCTTTACTTAATTGTAGGGCTCTCGACTACTTGTCAACGAATGCAATACTAAATGTTGGAAAAATAGTAATACTAAAAGACAACTACAATGATATCAAATGGTTGCACTACTTCCTAGATCATATCAATTACCCTTGGGTTAAGATGAAAGTGCCTCCGCTTTCTCACAAAAATGTGGGAATATAGTGTGAAACTCATCAACAGTGAACCACTTAGCCTAAGTTGGGAGACATCCACGTTGTCCTACTAAATAAGAAATCTTAGAGTCATGTTGTAGTGAATGTGTGCACATTTCCAACACAATATCTTCCTACAATGGATTCTCAAAATCATGAATATTGTGAGTAGAATGTGTGATGGGAATTTCCTCTTCCAATTGAGGAGTTTCGTAAATCTTCAAATGGGTCACATTAATGATTGGACGGATGCCTATTTGAGATGGGAGGTCCAACTTGAATGCATTGTATCCCACTTGGTGGAGAATGGTATAGAGACCATAGCGAAAAGAGGGAAAACTACATTGAACACAACTAAGAGGGAAAACTACTTGGAACAAAGAGGGAAAACTACATTGATCTTGCTATCGTTTATACTTGTGTGTTGGAAAGAGCACTTTGTAATTATGTGAGTGTCTTAGCCAATGTGTCATGCAATGATGCAACATTTTGTTATTATTTTGCAACTTAGGTGAACTAGCATTATGCAAAAGAATCGAGAGCTCATAGGGAGTAACAAGTTGAAAACCATAGTATACCTGAAAAGGTGAATAACCTATGGAGTGGTGAACTACCTAATTAGTGTTGGACTATGTGCATATAATTATCCAGTTGTTTAAGCATACAATAGAACATCCAAAGATCATGAATACATGTGACTGACCACCATTATCTAGACATTCATCTAAGGAAATGAGAAGTAGTTGAAAATTGGAGCTTGCATCCCAACAAATACCATTTTGTTTTCTAGAAATGGTTCAGGAAACTAAAGTCCTTATCATATATAATAGAGAGAAGGGAGGCCAAAATGTGTTGAAACATGGATAAATGTTAGATGGGTGACTTGTTACGCAGTGAGTTGCTTTTTTCGGGGAATGAAAACAACTATTTTAGAAAAATGACACATCGATAAAGATGGCATTATGGTAGTGGGTGGTCTTAGGAAGGACACTAAAAAAATCAAGAGAGATGAATTCCCATGGGCATGTAGGAATGGATAATGATTGGCAAATCCCCATCTTGTGGTTGGAAAGTTTTGAGGTTTTATAAGGAGTTCAAGTTCGAATAAAAGGATTGACTTGCTCCTGCATAGTAGGCCAAAATAAATAACGATGTGAGTGATGCCAAAGTGCCCCCCATAAGAAGAAAAATGGGCCTCTTCGATGAGAAGAAGATTGACTTCATTACCTAATACACACAATGGTTGCAATTTATATAATGATCGATCTTTTACGTGAAAATCTAAAAAAGGCATTTCATTTACCTTTGTTGTGTATTAGAAGGCATGCAATATGGGATCAAAATATGGATCCAAAGAGTATTGTTGCTTAAAATGATATTATGCAAGACCCTTGATGTTGAGGATTTAAAGTGTGAAAATTGGAGGGCAACAAAGAATATCGGTTGTTTAGTTGGTGTTTCCCTTCTTGTATTTTATTACCAAATGAAGTTGTTGAATGTAAGGTGCCCATTTTATGTGTCATTGCTCTTGTAGTTTTGTTTGCGTTCAAGAAAATCATCGAATGATGATCGATGTGCAAGACTCTCTCCTTACCCAACAAATAATGATGCCATTTGGACAAGGGCTTATAATTCTTTATCATAGGCACTATATTAGAGATTGGCAATATACAAACTTTCATGATGATAAGCAATTGGATTCCCATTTTGTTTGAGGACGATCCCAATAGCATAGTGGGAGGCATCCAACTCTATCTCAAAAAGTTATTGTATGTTTGTCAAACTAAGAACATGAGCATAAAAAAATATGTATTTTAGATGCGTAAAGGTTGCATCAACCTATGTAGTCTAAGTGGATTGTGGTTGGTTGGAAAGTTTATTCAAAGAGTGCCCTTTATTTGAGAAATGAGGTATAAACTTGTGGTAGAAATCAACTCCTCCCAATTAACTTTTGACTAATATTGTGGTTGAGCAAGCATGAGCCAATCCAAAAGATATTTAACACTGGATGGAATCCTGAATACCAACATGGGAATAAGAAATCCCAAATAATGAACAACAACTTTCCCAAACAAAGATTTATGTCTTTTCACATATAGTGTGTGAGTACATAACACATCTAGAATGATGTCGACACGATGGAGGTGCTCACCCCAAGTCTAGTTGAAATTCAAGATATCATTGATGTAGACGATAACACAAAGTCCCAAATGTGGCATGAATATATCATTGATGAGTTGGACCAATGGTGAGACTGAATGGCATAACCATCCATTTAAAAAGACCAAAACTAGTTTTAAAAGCGATATTCCAAGTGTCACTTATCTTCATACAACCTCGATGATAGCCTATTTGGAGGTCCAACGTAGTAAAATAGTGAGCCCCTACAAATGTTCCAATAAATCGTTAATCCTTGGAATATGATATCTATTCTTGACTGTGATTTGTTGAGATCCTTGTAATCTATCACGAAGTGTCGCTTGTTATGATTCTTGGGAATAATTCAGGAAAGAAAGCCACATAGGGAAGATATTGGTTGAATATGCCTTGCCTCAAGAAGTTGTTTCATTTCTTTATCAAATTCTTCACTTTCAACATGTGATAACATGTAAGTAGGAGTATTGGGCATAAACTCCCCATGAATTAAATCAATGGTGTGTTCATCATAAGAATCTAATAGAGTATCTGGATTGAAGGAATCTACTAGAGTTGAAGGAATGTGGGGACCTGCTATGCTACAGTATCTGGATTGATCAAATGCACCAGACATAAATGGAGGTATTGCTTACATTGTACCTACTTGATTGTCATTGACTAGTAAGGCAATGTGGGAATGTGTGGATAGCAATTGTAAATTTGAAGCCCTCGTCACCTTGGAATAAAATATATTGATTGAAACCTATAGAATTTGATTGGTAAGGATGGCCCAATATGAGAGCAATGTAATCCAATGGGGTAATATTGCATTCCATCATATCTTGAAAATGAGACATAGCAAATGTGACCAAGCAATGGCGATTGACTAGGGAATGATTGCCATTATTAGTGAACCACCCCAAATGGTATGGGTGAGGATGGGGAGTGGTGGGGAGATTTAGTTCTTACACTACAAAGCCTGCAATCAAATTCTTATGACTACCATTATCAAGGATGAAAATGGTAAATGTGATCCTTGATCTAGCAATTATGGGTAGATAAGGCTTCTCGAACAAGGTGGGTGTAATGAAAGGTCATAAGGTTCAATTTTGCATTTATGATGGTATGGTTTGAGACTTCGATGATCTCCAAGTGTTTCAGAGAGGTTAGGTGTGTAGGAGACATGTCTCTTTGCTTTTAGGAAATAGGGACTTGGGAGGAGCTTGGTATTGTAGCACACAACACTCCTCCATTGAATGTATACTAGATTTATGAACAGATAAGAGAGTTTGTGGGATGTAAGATAAATTGCGCTAGGTTGTGGAGGTGAGGCCATTGCAATCATAAGATATGATAGATAAGAGTGAGGTACACAAAGATAAGTAGAGGATGAATGAGGAGAGAATGCATGGTGCTTCCCCAACTCGTGCTTCTCTTTGAGTTTGATGGTAGAGATTAAATCAAACTTATGTAGGTGTAGGAACATGCCTCCAACAACTTAATGTTTACAAGAGCAACAATCTACAAAAGAGCAAGTCTCATGATAGGTGTAGATCAAGCTTATGGGACTATAGAGATTTGAGCTACTAAGGAGTGGGCTTACATAACTACATAGATTGAGCTACCAGGGAGAGGGACTTGTGATAAATATAGGTCAATTCTAGGAAATTTATACCCATATACTAATATATATCGATGTCATAGTAAAAATACACATACACTTTTCATAAAACATCATAGAGACAAAACATTTAGACCAAAATAAAAACTCCCTCGAGCTCTTGGTTTCTTATAATATTTATATAAAAAATCCCTTGATAAAATTTAATTGAATCAAACACATTAAGAGCCTTTACTTAATCATCAGGTTATCCACTACTTGCCAACAACCACACTACTAAATGCTAGGGAAAAACAAAAAAAAAACATTAATATCAAATAGTTGCACTACATCCTAGATCATACAAGGTGGGATTGACTAAAGAAATTCATTGAACCGTGTCAACTCACTGGCAAAGAAGATTAACCATCTAAAATAGGATCGATGACAAAGTCAACTAGTGTATCAAATATATTAGGGTCGATTAGTATGCATATGTCAATGACCACAATACAAGATTGACTATAATCTATGAAAGATGTGGATTGAAGGATTAGTGAGAACCTTATCGAAACTGTTAGGACAACAAGATAAGTGCTAGAGAAGAAGAGGTATCCATGTGCCATTCGACCACCGAGATGTGTTGATTGGAGCTAAGGCATTGGTTACAAAAGGGTAGTAGATCCATTATAACATATAATATAAAATGCATCCTCGTGGATGTGGAATCCTATAGGTTATGCAAGTTTACATATGTAAATATTGATTGGTCGACACTTCTCTAAGATTGATAATAAATGGAGTTTAATCCCATGAAAATGATAATAAATGGAATTTAATCCCCATGAAGCTTTTCCTTTAAAACATAAGTAATATATGATGAATGTTTAGGAGATTGATTTCTCATTTCTTATTATGTTAAATGATTAATGAGAAAAAATATTTGTTGTAATATTCATTAGATGTAGGTGATTTGTTTTAAGTGTATCCATGGTGTAGATATATTGGGCAATTTCAACTATGCCATTGAAAAAAAGATCAATTTCGTATTAGATTGAAGTTTTTGTTTTCCCAAGGAGTGTATGGTGAAAATCCATGGTTACATGGAATTACTTGTAATCATGCTTCAAGTTGAACTAAGATGGAAGAAGACAAAAAGATTGATGAATGAAAACTTAAATTCAATAATTTAGAGACACAAGTAGAAGGTATTGCATCCCTGCTACAAGATTTTGTTTGAACAATGGTTAGCAATCTTAGAAATGGATGAGAGGAAACTTATTACAGAGAAAATGAGAAACCAAATAGTTCCAAAATGGATAAAGGAAAGACTTTTCAACGGGAAGATGACCCTTAGACTTCCAAAAGCCCTTTTAGAGTCAAAGTTAATGCAAAATTAAATCCTTATGACAGATTAATGGAGCCTAATACTTTCACTAGTTGGTTGAGGCAACTATAACTCTGTTTCAACATCTATGAATTTATCAACACATAAAATATTTATTTTTGTCAATTGAAAATGAGGGATGTGCACTACTATGGTGGGAGAGTTTGTCAATAAAAAATCTTATCTAGAAGAAACTAGTTGTACACTAGGAGGGGTTGAAAACCCTTTTTAAGTGTTAGAAAGTGGCAACAAGGAAGGTCTTCTATCATTGTATGTGTCATTGCATTCTAGAAGACATAAATCAAGAAGCCAAATGTATTAATGTGACTTTCCAAAGTTTAGACTTAGGAAAGTACATTAAGTGATCTAATTATTAATTGACTTAATGGAGTCACTTTTATAAAGTTAAAGTGAAAATAATTTAAGTGATGGCTAATATAATCTTGGCCATTGATCTCACCAGAGGATCTCATCCATTGATCCATAGTGAGGGTTAGGGTTTTCGCTTGTCCATTGAGTTAAAAGAAGATTTGGTGGAGAGGACAAACACACACACAGACAAAACAGAGAAGTTAGAGGAAGAAGTTTGCAGAGAAGACAAGGGAGCATTCATCCACAGGATTTGCAGACTAATTAGGGAGAGCACATGGTCATATAAGTTCGTTGAGAGGGAGGCCATACACATGAGGCAAAGGTTGCACAACAACAATATAGATTCTGTACATATGACACAAGATAGTACAAATTTTGTACTACTGACGCAGAGGATCGTACTACTAGCGCAAAGGGTTGTATTGCTGACATAGGAGGTCATACGACTGTGCAGGGGGGTCGTACTGATTCGCTAGGTTTACTCAGTGATTCATAGAGGTTCTATTTTTCTAGGTTGGGTGAATTGATCTACTAGATTGTATTTGTTCTATATATTCATAACAAAATTTCTTATCTGACTACTACATCGGTTTTCCCATCTTGGGTTTTTTCAAGGGTTTCCATACCCAAAAATACTGTGTCTCTATTGATGTGATTATTGTTATATGCTTCTCAGTATTTATTTTTGAATGCATTACTAGTAAATAAACTCATGTGTGGTTATCAGTAAAAATTAAAATTATGTTGTGTAGCTCAAGATTGAGTTTTAAGGAAATTTACATGGTATCAAAGCTCAGTTGAGCTAAATCTAAGAAACAACAACAATATTGATAGACCGGGGGTAGATCTATTGAAGACACAAACCTATAGTTTCATATATAGGGTTTAACTGGTACACTTCAATGGTTGTACAATTGAGAGTCGAGGATAGACTTCAAGGGGCTCATAAATTTCCTACATGGAAAGAAAGGATCATGAGGATCCTGGATATTAGTGATGCAGAGGAGCACATTGACTCCATGAAGGTTACGCCCACAGATCTGGCAGAGTTGGCAAAGTGGAAGATGTTAGATTTCAGAGCTATGTTGATCATCTTAGATGGGGTGAAGGACCACATAGTCCCTCACCTTTATGGGAAGAAGACTAAATTGGAAATGTGGAAGGCTTTGGAAGGACTTTACCAGAGCAAGAACGAAAACCAGAAGATAGTGCTTCAGGAGAGGTTACAAAATACCAACGTGTCCAAGGGTGAAGGAGTGGTGCCTTATCTCACAAGGCTTACACAGATTAGAGATGAGCTTGGAACCGTTGGCTCTGAGACCGAGGATGAGGAGCTAGTTCAGATAGCTCTCAATCGCTTTTCTAAGCCATGGGACACCTTTGTAAAAGGTGTGGTGGCTAGGGAGAAGCTCCATGACTAGAAGATATCATGGGATGAATTTGTGCAAGAGGAGACCCGTATGGGTCAAGGTTCAGGTTCATCCAACTCTGCCTCACATATTGTAGTTGAAAAAGATCTATCCCTAGAAAGGAAGAGCAAGGGTGAGGAAAAGAAGAAGAAGGGTGGTAAGAAGAACATTGACATGTCCAAATTCAAATGTTTTATCTGCCACAAGACAATACACTTTGCCTCCTAGTGTCTAGATAGGAAGAAGAAGAACAATACCCAGATGGAAGGTTATGCAGAGGTGGAGGAGTTCAGAAAAAACTTCGATGAGGATTTTTGTTTGATGGCTTGCATGGCAAGCACCACATGCAACAGCATTTGGTACATTGACAGTGGAGCATCTTGTCACATGACATGACATAAAAGGTTTGTAAGAGCTTGCAGGAGGGTGGATTAAATCTCCACATTAAGTAGGGTGATGATGCACAGTATAAGGCGCATGGAGTTGGTAGTGTTTCATTTTAGAGGTAGTCTGGCAAACCCCTCAGTTTTGCTGACGTATTGTATGTTCCAGGGTTGACCAGAAACCTCATATTTGTTTCCACCCTGGAGGACAAGGGATTTCAGGTGAAGTTCCGAGATCAAAAGGTGTATATTAGGCCCAAGGGGTCAGATAGGAGTTTGGATCAGGTGATTGGGATCTAGAGAGGGAAGGTGTACAAACTACACTTCAAGTCTGCAAAGGATCTAATTAGCAACAATAGCAGTTAGGGTCAGTTGTGGCATAGGAGTATGGCACACTTACACCATGGAGCACTGAGGTATTTTATACAGGAAATCATTGGAGTTCCTCGGGTACAAGAGGAGAATCATAACCACTACAAGGGTTGTGTGTTGGGGAATAACATCAAGAAACCTTTCCTACAGAGTGAGAACAAGTCTAAGGGGACCTTGGACTTGGTGCATTCAGATGTTTGCAGAGCCATGAGTGTTTGATTGTTCAGTGGCTCTAGTTATTGCATTGCTTTCATTTATGACTATTCCAGGAAGGCCTAGATCTATTTCCTGAAGGCCAACTTAGAGGTCTTCGAGTGGTTATGGGAGTTCAAGACTCTTGTGGAAAACCATATAGGAAGGAAGATTTGAGTATTGAGGGCGGACGACGGGGGTGAGTATACCTCCAATGAGTTCTTGGAGTATTGTTCATTGGAGGGGATTAAGAAGGAGCACATTGTTCCCTATACCTCGAAATAGAATGGAGTGGCAGAGAGAAAGAAAACGAGATTGGTAGGAGCAACCAAGGCCATGCTATATGATCAGGGATTTCCACTATTCCTATGGGTCGAGGCATATAGGACCGCAGTTTACATTCATAGCAGGTGTCCCCACACAACTTTGGGGAGGAATACACTCGAGGAGGTATTCACATGCACTAGACCATATGTGATTCATTTACGCATATTTGGGAGTGTCTGATATTGTCAGGATCATGCTAATACTAGGAAGAAGTTGGACCCTTCTGCAGAGAAGCGGTTACTAGTTGGTTACAACAAGACTTCAAAGGCATACATAGTATATATTCTGGCTCGCAAGAGGATCATTGTGAGCAGGGATGTACAATTTGATGAGGATAGAGCCTTGCGTAGATCTATGGACTTACCAACATAGGAGCAGCCATCATAGGGCACGGGGGTCAAGTTGGAGGAGCCACAGGTACAAGTATGGGTACAAACATAGAGCACAGGTTCTGATATTTAGAGGGAGTCAGGTGAACATGATCCTTTGGTCATTGACTTGGAGGATGAGCTGCAACAGTAGGAAGATATCCAACAATCGCAGCAGGTAGACACCAGGCCACGACCTAAGTGGTTTAGGTCCATAGTTCAAGATTCTAGGTAGGAGACTCTTCTACAAATCTTAATGAGGTGGAGTAAACCACCAAATATACTTAGCTACATGGCACTGATGATGGAGTTGATTAACTCTAAAACTTCAAGTTTCGAGGAGGCTACACAACATGATGTGTGGTAGGAGGCTATGGTTGAGGAGTATGACTCCATTATGAAAAACTAAGTATGGGAGGTTGTGACGAGGCCGAAAGGAAAACGAGTAGTAGGATCCAAATGGATATACAACGTAAATCATACAACAAACAAAAGCGTGGAGAAGTGCAAGGAGCGCTTCATGACAAAGGGGTTTTCACAGAAGGAAGGTATTAACAATGAGGAGACCTTCGCCCCTGTTTCCAGATATTCTTCTATTCAGACTATTATCTCATTCGCAACAAAGATGGGTTGGTGAGTTCATCAGATGGACATCAAGACTACCTTCCTAAATGGATTGATAGAGGAGGAGGTATTCATTGAGCAACCCAAGGGGTTCGAGGTGGAGAACATGGAATCACATGTATGCATATTACAAAGAGATCTGTATGGGATCAAGCAGTCACCTTGGGCATGGTACTTGAGGATAGACAACTATCTACAACATATGGGATTCCAGTGGATTAAGGCGGACCACAACCTGTACTTCTTGTCAAGTGAGGTGCCTCTCATACTAGCATTGCATGTATATGATCTCTTTCTTACAGGAGATGAGAGGTTGATTGAAAACTGCAAGTCCAACCTTGTAGTTGAGTTTGAGATGAAAGACCTTGGGTTGATGCATTACTTCCTTGGATTGGAGGTTCGACTGAGAGATGGGTGCTTCTTCATTGGACAGGGGAAGTATGCAAAGGAGATCTTGAAAAGATCCAGGATGGTAGATTGCAAGAACATGTCCATACCTATAATTTCCAACTAGAGGAATATTGGTGCATCGAGGTCAGAGGGGTTTGATCCTACATTGTATTGCCAGCTTATAGGATCGCTCATGTATCTAGTCAACACACGACCATACATTAGCTTTGCAGTCAACTCTTTGATCTAGTTCATGGTGGACCCTCGAAGAGTACATTGGACAACTGTGAAGCATGTGCTTCGCTACATTAGAGTTACAGTAGAGTACGGGTTAGTTTATGAGCGTAGTGGGAGTGTACAGTTAGCAAGATTCACAAATGTTGACTGGGCAGGATGTGTAGAATACTGGAAGAGTACGTCAGGTTGTTGCTTCAACATTGGGTCAAGGGTTGTCTCCTGGTTAAGCAAGAAGCAGAATTCAGTTGCATTGAGCTCGATAGAGGATGAGTACATGACAGCCAGTTTCATTGCATGTGAGGGAATGTGGCCGAGGAAGTTGCTTTCAGGGTTATTTGAGCGTGAGCTAGAGGCTACAATGGTTCACCATGACAATCAAAGTGACATCAGGCTATCTGAAAATCCAGTGTTCCACGACCAGAGAAAACACATAGATATTCGGTATTACTTCCTGAGAGACTATGTATAGAAAGGAACCATTTTGTTGGAGTACATTCAGATAGATGAGCATGTGGCAGACATTTTCACCAAGGCACTTTGCAGACATAATTTTGTGAAGTTCAGAGACAAGTTGGGGTTGCTACCAAATCCCTTCCTCGTCGAGAGGGAGTGTTAAAGTGGCAACAAGGAAGGTCTTCTATCATTGCATGCTAGAATACATAAAGCAAGAGGCCAAATTTATTAATGTGACTTTCCAAAGTTTAGACTTAGGAAAGTACATAAGTGATTTGATTATTAATTGACTTAATTGAGTCACTTTTATAAAGTTAAAGTGAAAATAATTTAAGTGATTTCTAATCCTATCTTGGCCATTGATCTCATCGAAGGATCTCATCCATTGATCCATAGTGAGGGTTAGGGTTTTTGCTTGGCCATTGAGTTAAAATAATATTTGGTGGAGAGGACACACACACAGACAAAACAAAGAAGTTAGAGGAAGAAGTTTGCAGAGAAGACAAGAGAATTCATTCGGAGGATTCACAGACTGATTAAGCAGAGCACATGACATACAAGTTCACTATGAGGGAGGTTGTACACATTTGGTAAAGGTCGTATAGTCGTAGAACATATTCCATACAACCGATGTAGGACCGTACGGATTTCATGCTATTGACGCAGAGTAACGTACTATTGACATAAAGGGTCGCAATGCTGACGCAGGACGTCGTACATCTGCATAGGTGGTCGTATTGACTTGTTGGGTTTGCTCAATGATTCACAGAGGTTCTAATTTGCCAGGTTGTGTGAATTGATCTACTGGATTGTATTTGTTCTATATCTTCATACTAAAATTTCTAATCTAACTCCTGCACCAGTTTTCCCATCTTGGGGTTTTTTTGGGGGTGTAACACCCCAGTTTTGACCCCGTTGCATTAATGTATATGATGTAAATATTATATGAAATCATGACAAGGAGCTTAAGGCCAAGGCCCTGTCATTGATTGATGTTTGGTATGTAGGCAATCATGGTTGATGCCTATGGTTTCTGTGCTAAGCCAAGCACGATTGTAAATATCATGTAAATATGCAATATAATGAAAACCCACAGCCAGCTATGTCAATGCAACGAATAATGAGACGGGGACATGATTTTCCTAAGGATAAGGGGGTGGGA
Organism: Pseudotsuga menziesii; assembly: GCA_001517045.1. Lineage (NCBI taxonomy): Eukaryota > Viridiplantae > Streptophyta > Pinopsida > Pinales > Pinaceae > Pseudotsuga > Pseudotsuga menziesii. Next base: position 300,655 of record LPNX011055633.1, on the reverse strand, counting down.
ATGTTAACCTTGAACCTTTTTGGGGAAAATCCATGTGTCATGGGGAAAACCCATCAAAACTGTCAACTACCCTCTTTCTTGTCTTTTCTTCCAAAACCATTTATTCTGCCAGGAAGTGGTTGAGGTATTTATTGCTTGGAAGGGAAGAGTATGGGAAATTTCGAACGGGGCAAAGCACCTAGTTCTAGAGTGTCGTGTTTTACTTGCAGGAACAAGAAAACACCAGAATCGTATGTTAGTTTGATCCCTGCGTTCACGCCTGGTTCCTACTCTCACGTTTTTTAGAGCTACGGGACATTCTGACTCATTATCATTTTCTCATTTGATCATTAATTCATCGCATACACTCCCTGGTCGTCGTGTAGAAGCGACATAACAACAGATATTTCCTTCTGTGTATGTATCCTTCGCGTTCTGCGAGTGTGTTTTTCTTGGACATTGTGGTATTTGCCGTGTTGCAACATTATCCTAGACTACAGAGCGTATGAGACCCTGATACTCATTTTCAGAGTAAGCCTGTGATGTAGAGTCTCCCTGTGGTTGATGTGTTGTGAAACCTGGTTCAGGTCTGACTGTGTGCGAGACTCAGGAATGGGAGAGACGTAGAATGTGCTTGATAAAACCTGGTGTGGAACCTCACAGTAAGATAAGAGTGGTTGGTGAACCTGCCATGTACATCCTGAAGAGCACTGGAAGGGAAGGTGTAGCCCGAGGGATTGTGGAGCAGAGAAGGGGACATTTCCTTGTGTTGGGTGTGTAGGCAGAGGGGGATCCATGCCAGATAGATCTTGTGAAGGTGTCCTTAGTTCTGTTGATGAGCTCGCTAGCTTAACAGTTCTTCTTGCCCATTTCCTTAGAAGCCTGATAAACCCAACTTGAAAGATGGCTTGGACAGTAGCCTATTAAACCCATTTGTTGGCTTGGCTGTGTCTATTGCACCTGACCTGGTAAGTAACCTTTGGTTGGACAGTCTGATAAACCCAACTGCTAATGCTGGCTTGGCTAAGTAGCCTGATAAACCCAGTAGTGAGATGGCTTGACTATGTACAGTTTGTTAAACCCATTTGTTCACTTGCCTGGTCCTCAAGGTGAAAGTAGGCTTGACTGTGAACAGTATGTGAAACCCAACTATGAGATGGCTTGGCTAAGTGTCCTGTGAAACCCATCTAAGAGATGTTTTTCCCTTGCAGCATGTGAAACCCAACCGTGTTGGCTTGGCTAAGTTTGATTGCATCCTTGGCTATGTATGAGTCTGCTAGTGTTCCCTTATCCCTATAGGAAATCATGCCTAGCTCGGGGGCGGCAGTGTTGCTGAGAGATTAAGGAGCACACTGGCCTATGGTTGGGTGGAACATTGCAGCGACATAGCTGGTTGCGGGACAAGCTTTCTTCAAGATAAGTGTTCTTGTCCACATAATTCTTTGTAATTGTAATGCTTGCATTGTATGTGCTTGATGGAATGTGATGAACATGTTACCATGTTGAGTTATGCTTTGTTTCCTGAATAACTGCAATTATAGGCATCTATGTATGTTTTTCCTTCAATGCATTTTACTAAGTTGCAGGGTGGATTGGCCACTTTGGTAATGGCCTGGATGATCATATCGATCCAAGAATTCAGCTGAAAAGCTGAGTTTTCTGCTAGAAATCCTCATTTGCACAATTTGCAGGATTAAGGATCTTGCAGGCTGCGGGATGCGGAATATCGTTTTGTAGATTTTGGTTCCGCAGATTTTCCTTCCGCAACTTGCGGAACATCGTTTCGCAGATTTTCTTTCCGCAACTTGTAGGATGCGGGATCGTGGTGTTGCGATTTCCATATTTCCAATCCCGCAAGTTAAGTTTCCATGTCGTCGATCTTCGCGGGATGATTCTCCGTCGTTGATCTATTTCCGATGCGGTATGTGGGATGCGGGAAGCGAGATCGAGATTTTATGTAACTTCCGACCCCGCATATCGTTGATTTTTGCGAACGAATTCTGAACCGTTGATTTAGTTCTACTTGTGGGATCACTTGTGATCATTGATTTCCGTCGCATTTTTTCTTCGTCGTTCGATCTCCTCTGATATCTTTCCTTGCAAATTGTTGAACTAATCTATGGAAGACGGGAGGGAGCATGACAGTGTTGGAATTGTCGAGACGTGGTTCACGACCATGCCCTATGTTTCGATGAACAGTGAAGGTTCTTGATGAAAATTTTAATTCCACATAATGATGGGGTATGGGTACGTGACAGGGGGTTTCCAAACCCAAAAATATTGTGTCTCTATTGATGTGATTATTGTTATATGTTTCTCAGTATTTATTTTCCGTTACATTACTAGTAAAGAAACTCATGTGTGGCTGTCAGTAAACATTAAAATTATATTGTGCAGCTCAGGATTGAGTTTTAAGGAAATTTACATTAAGGACCAAGTATATCCTACAGACATAAAGAATAATAAGTTCTAGTGGCATCATCCCCAAAAAAGACAAGGTGAGGGAGTTCAAGAATATACAACCTAGTTCAAAAGGAAATGCATCCATATAGGTATTGACTACTCTGGCTAGAGGTGTTGATGAATTAGATCAACAAGCTATCTAGTGACATCATGAAGGGGGTGATTCTCTTTGAGTTCAAGACCCTTGGAGGGGCATGTAAGAAAGGCCATGTATATTAAAAACAAGCAAGCCTGGGTGCAAACTCCATGGATGGAACAAGGTATACTAGAACAAAATGGAGAAAGGCTTAGGAAGGATAAGGAATGCAAAAGGGAAAGAAAAAAAATCCAATGTTGAACATATGAACTTGCAATGTTAACATTGTAAGAATGATGGCCACAACAAGGAACATTGTTGGGCATTACATTCCAAGCTTATTCCAAGAAGTCAAATTGGATATAATGAAAGTTCATAAAGTTGATGGTAAGGAGATAGATGGAGAATCAGAGGATTACGATAGAGTTTCATTGATGGCTTATTCATAGACTAGTGATGCCAAAAAAAAAAGATAGTTAAGAAGAAAAGCTCGACTAGAGTAAGAAAGCCGATTTTTGTTTATGAGCAAAGGTCCATTGACACATTGGGGGAAAAGTGATTGCATGTAAACATGCAAATCAAGAGGAAAATGGTAACAACTATCTTTAATTTTGGCAATGAGGATTTTTTTTTTGAAAATGTTGGTAATGCAATGAGGACTAAAAATGATTGTACATTTGAACCTTATCCAACTTTTAGATGATTGCAGAAGGATGCAAATTTGCAAGTCACTCACTAGTGTAAGTTCAAATAAATGTGTGGATGAGCTGGGGTGTGATGTTATGTCATTAGATGTATGTGAAGTTGTCACTAGGATCCCTTATTTATGGGATATATATGTCATACACTCGAGAATAAACAACAAGCAGGGGTTTATAAATGAATGTCAACCCTACCTTATCAATAGATAAAAGGGTAAGAAGACAATATAATTCATTTGTGCTAATGAGTTTGACAGGTTTATTAATAGTAGTAACAAATTATTAATGCTTGTGGTAAGACCGAAGGAGTACAAGACTACATAAATAAAAAGTGAGGGATTCGATATCACAATTGATTGGAAGAAAGGCTTTAGCCAACTTTTGGGGCAAGTATGTTGGCATAATTTTAAGGGTTGTCACGTAAAAGGCTAATTAAGCATGGGTTTCAACTACTACTAGAGTCACCATTGCCAAAGATTGGTTTGTATTGAAATTTTCTTATGGAGAGTGATGGGATACATAGATAGATACATGAATTATTGGATCCTACTATGTACCCTTGTGGATCTCTAATTGTGTTGGTTCCAAAGAAAGACGAGACTTGACAACACGTGTGTTGATTTTAGAGCACTTAATAAGATCACCATAAAAAACAATATCCATTAACAAGGATTGACAACTTGATAGACCAACTACAAGGAGAAAAATACTTTTCCAAGATGGAACTTAAGGTGGGATACAATCAGAGAAAATGAGGGAGGAAGATGCTTTTAACATTAATTTACAAAAAAGAAAAACAACTGGCTTATTTCAATGGTTGTTAATGCCATTTAGGCTTACTAACACATTGGCCACTTTTATGAGGTCAATGAATGAAGTTCTTAGAACCTTAATCAACTCTTTTGAAGTTGTATATCTAGATGACATATTAATCTACAACACGACCTTTGACAAAATATATCTAGTCGTGAATAGATACGCACGTCCCAAACGGCCTGGAATTCCATGGCTTCCATCCCTAAGGAAATTCGGGAGAACATTGAATCCATGGAAAATGTGCTCTAGGTGGATTTGGAGATGACAAAGCTGGTTAAGGAGTTTGTGGTTATTGAAGAATGGATTAAGGATCCAGGGTTTACTCAAGCTTTCTTGACCTTGTATGAGCGTCTTGTTTCCATGTATTGGGTCATGAAAGGTTGAAATGACCAAAGGCTTCTGGAAAGCGAGGAGAAGAGCTTGGGGGATATTATCCCTTGTCATTTCTAGAGGGAGCATTTAATGGAATCACAACTCATTCATATTAAAATTGATGTTATAGCCAACCACCTGGGCATCCCCTTTCTACCCCGTTTGAGGGATGGTGGGGATTTGACAATTGGTGACCCATTTGTGACTCTTGCTAGATCTTTGTCAGGATTTTTGGGTGCAGCTTGTGCTGGCCCTTCGACGAGATTTCAAGTTCCATAACTGGCTTTGAGGTTCATCGTTAAGGTTTTGTTTTGTTTTGCGTATATAGTTATAAGATATGAATTGTCTTTCTTTTGGTTGAAGTATAGGACAGTATGCGACACTACTATGGTGTAGAATTTGACCTCTGTGCTCCAATAGGGATGGAGAGTTTTTGGTTGGCCTATGTATATTGTAATTGGGTTTTGTTGGAAATCTTGGGCTCTGTCAGGGAATAAGAGGAAGCTTTTAACTTAGTCTAGATATTTGGAGTTGTGTTGTAATGGATCATCGATGTATATTTCATTTTGATTAGTAATATATGATGTTCTAGTTCATTAAAAACAAATCTACAACAAGACCTAGTAGGAACACTTATGCCATTTGAATAAAGTGTTCGGAACTCTTAAGGAGAATAAGTTGTAGTTGAATACAAGTAAGTCTGATTTTGCTAGACATGTACTTATTTATATAGTATTCATGATTGGTGGAGATCCACTAAGAATTGACCCAACCAAAGTGTAGACAATTAAAAAATGGTTGAAGTAGTGGATTGCAAATGAGGTAAAATGTTTTTTTTTTAGCACTTGTCAGCGTTTTTTAAATTTTATTTCACATTTCTTAGAGATTGTTTTACTTTTGCATTCATTGATGAGATGAAAAAGTAATTTCCTTTGGACAAATGAACAAGAGATAGCCTTCAACATCTTCAATAAGAAGACTTGTGAAAGTCCTATATTAGGACTTCCAAATCGACATACATCTTTTGAGTTTGAGGTCGATACATTTGGTTATGCTAACAATGTAGTTCTCGTGCATGAAATAACATTGAGTGCTTACCATTTGAAAATATTTAGTGGAGCAATGTTAGAGTACCAATGAAGCATTGGAGAGTGTTGATGTGGGATTTTGTCCCTCATCAACGCACACGACACTATCAAGATAAAATCCTCATCACATGATTCCCACCTTCTATTAGCAAACCCTTGAGTCTGCAAATCTCTCTCTCTCTCTCTCTCTCTCTCTCTCTCTCTCTTATTCATTTTAGGGGAGTTATGCTTTTTATTTGATTTTTTTTTGAAATGCAAAAACAAAATGCTAGAATTAAAATCCAGGTACTAGGAGCAACTTAAAATAAAAGAGATTAAAAAACAACAAAAGGAATTGGAACCTTGTGTTATCCTTTGATCGCCTTGCACTAATGGTTGTTTTGAGGTTGTTGGTGTGATACTTTGATTGTATAACTCTAGAATTCTATGCTCTTCTTGCATACGAAGGCCTTGGTAAATGATGGATTTCCAAAGGGATTGTTTACTACAGAATGGGATGCAGGAGCCTGCATAGTGAGTTGTTGGAAGGAAGAGGGGACTTTAATGAATTTGCTAGGTGACATTTATGACATACATTGACTTGGATAAAAAAGCAGTATATCTTGGTTGTGTTAGAGAATATAGTACATTGAATCTCACCCATGGAAACTATGAAACCATGCAAAGTGAACATATATTCAAGAAGATAATTAATACATTGAAATTGCATATTGTATGAAAGTTTTTGAAGAACCTCAACCCGGTGTCAAACCTTTTGGCTTCTCTGCATAGTTTAATGCCCAAGCTCTTCTATGCACAAATTTTAATCAAAATTTGACTGAACTGAAACACATGAAGTTCTTTTTCAAATTTAAAAATTATTTTCAAAGCAAAATTTCAAACTCAGAAATTTTCAGACAACCAAACACACATGAAAAATGACACTGATGTTTTTTACCAATGGTCCAGGATAAAACCCCTAAGGGAAAACCTGTTTTTGAGAGAGTGAGAGATTTATTATTTCTTCAGTAAAAAGACATAAATTCAATCAACAATACTTATCAATTTTTCCATCTCGAAATCTGAACCACTACTGTTGATTTTTTTATCCGAAATTCGTGCCATACTCCAACCTAAAAAATTGTGCCAAATTATGCATGTACGTACATAATTACTTTATGTACTTTTTGTTTCGAAAAACGTGCCATACCATACTATATGGTCACATTAACTTTCTGACAGATCTGTATAACTGTACGACCCTTGATTTCTGTGTAGAATCCGTACAGTTGTACGGTCCTCGATTTCTATGCATAAACCCTCCTCGAAATTTGTGCTTGTCCATACTTGTATGGTCGTCGAAAACTGTGCCCTTCCTGTTGTATGTAAACCTCAAATTTTGTGCTGTACTTCTTCTCAAAATATGTGCTAGAATTGTCCTTCTCGATTTCTGTGCAAAAATTGTCTTCTTTTGGTTTTCTCTCTCCTGCTGGTTTTGAAATCACTTCAAACCCTCTCTTTCTCTTCTTCTTCTTCTTCTCTCATCAAAATCCTCTCTGAAAAGTGAATAATGAATCATTGAATGCCTTTCCCTAGCCTTTTTTGTTCATGGTAACTTCCTCTTTCAATCTAATGGTGAAGATTAAATTAGATGAAGGGTTCACATTAAATGCTCTATTAATTAATTAATTAAATGACATTTACTGCACCTCATGTCATTTAATAAAGTTACCACAACCCCTTTTTAATTTAATCACTCACTCAACTTTATTTTAAATATGAACTTAGGAAAACCGTTACTTAACCTTTTTAATATAGTCACTTTAAAATCATAAAGTACATCACACTTCATTAAATGCAAATTGACTAGGGGTCACCATTTAAAGTGTCATTGTCCACCCAAAGGCAAGTCTAGGTGGACAAACACTTCCTAGGTAACTTTTTGTAATGTCCTCTTTTGCCTAGGCATTGAGGACCAACCCGCTAACCTATGTGATTCCTGTGGGTTCGAGCGGGTACTGATAGTCAGGGCATCAGTTGAAGACTGATGCCATCTACAGAAGATCTAGGGCATCAATATTATATCACCATTGGGTCGAAGAGGGCCACCAGAGCCAAGGGCCACCTGCATGCATGACATTTGAGCATTATTTAATGATGCATGCAAGTCAATTGCAAATTAGAAGTTAAACTGACCTAATTAGGTCAAAGGTTAGGGTTTTCGCAGTTGAAAGTTATAAAAGAAAGATAAAGTGAATAGAGAAGGCACTTATGTGATAATTGACTTGTGGAGTCGAATTGGAGAGCTCGGCGAGCTAAGTTGGGGTTGAGCACATGCTTACCTAACTGGTGTATTTCGGCAGTGAAAACTATCTGCCCTAGTTCATCATCAGGTTGGATCATACAGGCTCAGCACTAGTTCATCATCAGGTTACATTCAGCAGTTATTCTGGGAGGTTGATTATTCATCCATCCAGAGGGTTTCACCGTCACACTGTGTCACCGTGATCAGAGACAGAGCAAGCACATCATCCAGGCTCCCAGCAACAACTTATTTATTTGAGCTATATATGGGTATGTACATGCATTGATTTCTCCTATTTTATAGCATCTACGTATTTTTCTAGGGCACATATTTGCATGCATGCAAAGTTCGAGGTTTACTTTCCTATTATATCAGTTTGGGATATTACACTTTTCAACATTGTAACCCATTGTGAATATATGTGTCCAAGTTATGAATTTGGAATCCTTGTGGGTGGAATTATTGTTGCATAGAAATGGCTATGACATGCATACTTTTTTTTATTAATGATTGCTATAGGTATATGTTGAAATGCTTAGACCTTGGAAGCGTCTAAAGGCAGCAAAAATGATAATTATACAATGTTTTCCAAGATAGCTAGTGAATGCTAGTTTGTGGTGGAGAGGATAGCATTGCAAATGCACCTAAATAATGAAAACAAGGTCTCATCACTGGAAATAAGTGTTCACTAAGGACAGTGTTATTCCAAGGAGGGAGGAAATGTAGAACTATGATTTGAACCCTAAATTACAATGTAAGAAATAATGTATTATTTGTAAGATGTGGTTTGTGTAACACGAGTCAAGCCAAGTGGGCTTAGTTATAATGACCATGTGTTATAAAAATGTGAAATACATTGTAGATATTCTTATTGTAACGCCTAAGGCTTATGTTCCACTGGTGAATGCTTGAGTCCATGTAATGGGCTAGGATTACGTTGTTGTTATGTTTTCCATGTTGGGCATATGCTAATGCAAAGATATATACATAAAGGGAATGCATAATAATATAATATCCACCAAAAAAGTTAAGTTGTTTGAGGGAACGAGGGAGGTATGGCATTTGACCATGACAATTGTCCAATGGGAAGTACTAACATTTCAACCCATGCTTCTTTAAAAGTTCTCACATTAATCTCTAACTTGTGTGTAACAAGTAGAAGTTGTCACATACTTTGGATGAGAGTAAATCTCATGCAAGGAAAAGTTTCTCCTTGTCTATTCTGTTCATTTAGCCCTTTGTAGGGAAGGGGAGTGGGAATTCTTTCCAATCAACATTCTCCTCCCATGTTTTGGGTATTTTTAATCTCTACATAATAGAAAAATGTGGGTGACTCTATAGTTGTGATGCATGCAAATGGAAAGAGAATCCCATGAACATAGGTTTGGTAGGAGCCTTTGGTAGTTGTGGGGGTCATTGCAAAGAACATGGAGCAAAAAGGATGATTTTGAAGGAAAAATTATGAATGTAACGTCACAAAAGTTGAAGCAAACACCATTAAATCTCCAACCTTGTGAGTTTTATTCATTGATATTTTTGGGCTAAGTGTTTCTCTCCCGTGTTATCACTAGTTGACAATAAAAATTGAGGACTCTTTCTCCATGCGTTGAATAGCACAAGACTAGAAGAAGATCCCAAGGTATTGTTACATAGAGAAATGAAAAATTGTAATGTACAGTATAGTGGAAGAGAGTGCCATGGTTGATCGATGACTAGATGAGGTTGTAGAGTGCTCTGTAGTTTGCAAATTGCCCAGGTCATGAGAGTGACAGGTTGAATTGATTAAATCCCTGTAGGAAATTCTATCACCTTGATGGTATTGTGATCTAACTTGGGGGTTGAATCCATCGTTGGTTCCTATAGTTGGGTGGTGAATTGCTCCTTAGAAACTGGTTTGGTGGACTTCATTAAATTATAGATAAATATTCATATTTGTCTCATGTGAAATGCTTTGCATTTGTAATCTATTGTGCGATTCCATGAGTTTTTGCTATTAATGGATAAGCTCAACATGTGTAAATGTTAATTTAGCTACATCTTTATATTTGCTTATCAATTATAAATTATATTGATGGTAGAGGTCAATTCAACCTCATTAATGGTTAATGAAACAAATAAATATTGTTGGTAGTTCCTGATGTGCAAGGAAGGCATTGAAGGCATCAAGTACACTATAGGGGAAAATCAAATAAAATACCATAAAAACAAAATGCAAATAGAGAAAGATTAAGTAGAACCATAAAAGTAAGTACATACTTTTATGTACTTATGTGAAGTGGAAGATGGAGATGGTTTTGGAAGACTGGAAAGTCTTGTTGAGGAAGTCTTTATGTATAGAAAATTAGAAAGAATGAAGTTGCGAAAGTTAAGTTTTATGGAGAGTAAAGTACAAAGATATGGAAGTCTTGTAGGTATCGAGTGTTTTGAGTGACAAATTGTGGAGTGACATTTAGTAGTGAAGTTGCAAGAACAATTGAGTCATAATGAAATATTGTGGGATAATCAAAACCAACATAAATAGGAAATTTACTCACAATGGAAAAATAAATGGTGAAATGAGGCAATATGTTAGAGGCTACAGTGTTAAAAGATGAAACAATATGCAACCATCATTATTGGCAAGTAGAGTTTATAAAACTCTGTTGTTTTGTCTTATTTGTAACATATATAAAGAAAATCACTAAATAAAGCTTGGAGAAGATCGTAGCAAAAAAGATAGGAAGTTGATGGATGCATATAACATAATCAATGTTAGTATACACTACCACGTAAAACCACATTGGATGGTTTGACCCAACTTAACCCAACCTCAAAATTGGGTCAAGGGAACTACCCTGCCTTAATCAATCTAACCAAAGTTGTTTGACTTGACGACTCTGGTGAAATTTGGCTTTGCCCTAATCAACTTGGTATTGTCCCCTGTAAAGGCCAAAAGTGTGCATATCAATTGAATTTTGCGATGTTTCTACAAAGTAGGTTAACATTATTTTTGCATAGCATTTACAAGATGAGACCACCTCTAACATGCAACCAGGGCATCGCTACAACATAACCATTTTTAGGGCATCGCTGCAACATATCTCTACCATTTTTAGGGCCTCACTACAAAATTTCAACAAACATTTATTAAAAGTTTTCAACGGCAATAACAGATAGGGTATGTTGAGTGCTTTAATTTTTAGGGATATTGGGCAAATTTACATAAAATCTACAAATTTTCAACAAAAGACTCACTAAATTTTTTTAATGACAATAATAGATAAGACATGTTTTGTGTTTTTCTAAGCTTATTTTAGGGGATCTAAAGCCAAATTTAAAAAAAAAACTTCCTTGATTTAGCTGAAATCAATGCTATGACACTTTCAGTGGTAATTTTCAATTTCCAATCATTTAACCCAACTCATTGTTATGTCACTTTTCAATACTTATTATCAATTTCCCATGGTTTATATTTTTACTTTTAAGTGAACTTTTTGTTCTTAATATAGAGTTAATGTTCTGATCAATAAATGTAACTAGGTCACACTTTCCTTTTGCTAATTTGAAGAAAAAATAAATATACTTAAGACATATCAAAAAGGAATAATTGATATAGTTAAAACATCCTAAATATACTTAAGACATACAAAGGAAAAATTGATATTGTTAAAACATACTACCAATTAAGGTAACTAGGTCACACTTTTGACTGCTGATTTTCAAAAAAAAATTGATACTTGAAAACATACCACAACGAAAGAATTTATATAGTTAGAACAAGGTAAGTACCTTCAGTTGGACCATGGTGATTTATCAAATTTTCATTTTGCTTTGCAGTCATGAATTTGAACTTTCAGTTTCAGTTGGCCCATGGTGATTTTTCTTCAAATTTTCATTTTGCCCCGTGTGGTCATGAATTTGAATTTGAAATTGTACTTTTAATGTAATTTTGGACATTCAATTGTGGTTTCCACAGACATATTATGAACTTCCCTATCAGATTTTAATGTAAAATATTTATTTTTAAAAATTGTACATTTTCATTTTTTCTATTGGTCTTTAAAACATTTTTAAAAAATTGAAAAAGTCTTTATTAGGTGAACCACTGGGTCGTTGTTGGGTGTAAACATTGACCCTTCTCCAAAACAAGTTTACTCAGGTTCCGTAACTTTGGGTAACTTCGACTGTAAGAAAACCTCATGTACAACTTGTTCCAATAATTCAATATAATCAATTTAACTCCGATATCTCCACCGTGTCTATGACTTTCTAGTATATGTTTTCCCAGTGAACAACCTGCCGGAACAATACATTAATCCATGCTTGCGATGGAGAGAGTTTCCAGCAGTTCAGCTTCATAAAAATAAGAAAAAATTAAAACTTCCACTGAAAGTTCATTCTTTATATTGCAAAACTGTGAATACTCAGTACTAGGTAGAGACTGTAAAATCCAAATGAGTGCAGGTAAGAGATCTGAGCAATTGCACCCTGAGTATATAAACAAACAAACATAAATGCAAAATTAACTTTGAATTTTTAAGCGATTAAAATATATAAAACAAATCAAGAGATTTGTTTTTAAAAATTTAAAGTTGGAAAATTAACTTTTGAATTTGTAAGCGATTCAAAAAGATATAAAACAAATTAATATACAAATCTCTTTGTTTTTTAAAATTCAAAGTTAAAATGAATCTATAATATGTAGTGTGGAGAGTGCTTTTAAAATATATATATATATATATATATAAAGCACTGACATTACACTCCTCAACTAGAATCCATCAATAAAACAAATTTTTGTTTTTAAAAATTCAAAGTTAAAATGAATTTATATATAAAAGCACCGACGTTGCACTTTTCTTCCACACTGAACTAAAATGCTAGAATCCACCTTGCTTGTTGCAACAATCACAGAAATAAAGTTGATCAAACACTTCTCATCCACGCTGACCTAAAATGCTAGAATCCACCTTGCTTGTTGCAACAATCACGGAAATAAAGTTGATCATCACACTTCTCATCCACACTGAACTAAACTGCTAGGTGCAGCAATCATAAAAATAAAGTTGATCAGAGATGGGTGTCCATTACCACACGCTCATATCAAAAGAACATTCAACTAAAAACTCTTCCAAATTTTAAATCAATAAGCAGGGCAGGTATTCTACCATGGACGTTTATTTCAATAATTAATTTCAAACCCTAAATGTTATCTCTTAGGAAAGTTTGCAGCTCCAAAAATTAGGTGACTCCATTTTGTTATCCCAAAGGGCTAACATTCTCCAGCTCAGTCATTTATACTTTAAAAAAACTACATAAATAAGTCTAGCATATATATCTGATTTCTGGAAGTTAGGAAAATAGAGGCAAAAATAAAAAATATGCATTCATCTCGAGAGTAAAAAAATGCACTTTAGCCAACCACTTTCCTCATTAAGTCCTTTTGTTTGACTCCATCATCAAACAACAAATTAATAAAGTGTACGGATCATACAATGTTGAGAGGCAAAAGCTTCACCATATGAGCTTTCAAGCTTCATGATATGAGCTTTCAAGCTTCACCACAAGAACTTTCTTTGTCATTAAAGAAAACTTTGCTATCAACATGGAACTGTCTGGACCTTCATATAATGCAGTGATGCACTAATGAAAATTTTCCATTGCCAACTAAACTGGCTACAAGTGCAGCTTCATAATTATTGCCTCAACGTCTACAGTTTGCAACAAGGAATTTTCGGTCAGTGCCATCATGCTCTTTCTCTATTAGTGCAACATCTCTGACTTTCTCTATTAGAGCTTCAAGCTCTTGAACACCAAATGTGCTGTAATCGAGTTCTTTTGCATAACGCTGTTGATATAAAGTCGAAAAGCTAGACAATAAAATTTTGCAAGCATGGATTACTAAAAGCTCTTCTAATTCCCGTTTGAATACCTCTAGCCTAGCCTCTGCAGCATATTTCTCAGCATTCATATCTGCCTGGAGTAAGCTACCTTCAAGTCTATCCCCTTCTAGTGCATCGCATGCACTTTCATCAACTGATCCTTCATCCGAGTAGGAAACAGCATTGGCCTCCAAACAGTACTCCTCAGCATCTTCAAGCAAGTTATTACATGCATCTGAATCTGAAGATGTTTCTTGTACTTTTTTGCTCGTCTCTGTTTTCAGAGCCTGTCTCTCTCTGCTATCCACATCTGAAGCACTCATATTGGAAGGATTAATTGCACCTGAAGCAGTTGCAGATTCTCTTGAACACAAGAATTTCCTGTGCCCTTTTCCCTCTATGCAGAAAGCATCAGACATCTTTTTAATTAAATTAACCAATTTACAAGAACCATATTCAGCCAGATATAAAGGTCTTCCAAATACTCTATGATATTCCGCTGGAACACGGCCAAGTAGCAAGCTTCCTTCAAAGGTATTTACAAGCTGCAGAAGTTGCCCTTTCAAACCTTGAATATCACCTGGCTGAACCCAGGAAGTTGAATTTGGTCCTGGACTGGGATCAGATGGTGTCCCAGACCGACCAGCATCTGTAATATGTGATACTGGAAGAGATTTGCTAACATTTATTGGCATAGAAGAAGTTCTACCAATTGGAATAATATTTTGCGCAAATGAAGATGATGGCATTGGAAAGCTACTGAAGCCCCTTGAGATGGCAGCACTGCCTTGTGCCGTTGGTCCTGCCAATGAAATTCTGGACATATCTGTAGCTATATGTGTTGAATTGAAGGTATACGTTTGGGTTGAACTTGTTCCAACAATGTACCCATTCTGTGGCATCCCTTTATAGACAATAGCCTCTTCATCATTTGGGAGATCTGAGTCATCACTTGAGAAGCACCCAAGTGGATAACAAGCCAACTCAGGTGACCGTGAAAAAAAGGATTTTGCAGGAACAAGACCCTCACCCCTAGCAACGCTAGGCCAGTCCCACACAAACCGGCCAGCATTGCAAAGTGCAGATGAGACTCCCACTCCTGCTGGAATAGCAAGCACAACCGTGTAACCACGTTGCCCCAATTTGTGCAAAGCAGGAGCAAAATCAACATCACCAGAAATTAAGAGAATGGTAGAAGGAGGGGGGTTATCAAGAGCAAATAAGAACATGTCAACTAAAATAGCTTTATCCGCTGCATCTTTTTTTCCACTGGGAACATCAATAAGGTTTACCCCAGTCCTCTGACAGCCTTCTCTGAGTTTTCGAGGGAAGTTGTTAAAATCTCCGTATGCTGAAAAGAAAGTCACTGCTCCTTTTATTACAGGATGCAACCGTAGAGCCACTCGTATATTACCTGCCACATCCTCTGCGCGGACTTCAGCAGGAACAGGACAGTTCTCAATATCCCAAAGTATAGCCACAGGCCCCATTAGAGCCCTCATTTGTTGGTTTCTAACTTTTGTTGATACTTGATCCAGTGCATCTACAGTTCGATTTCCCATTGTTGATCCTGATGGCAAATTCATATTATTTGATAACAGATTTGCAGCCATACTAACCCTGCAAATCAAAGTTAACAGTAATTCAGGATAGTAGTTACAACATTCAAGCTTGGAGTTCCAATCTCCATTTACATTTTAAACTAATAGCCACAGGAACAGACAAAATAAATGAAAAGAAATAAGAACAAACAATAAAACAATGCAGGCATAATTAACAGAATATGGTTGCCAAGCACAGTATACGGCTCAATAAGCCAGTTTGCTTATGGAGTAAAATCGCTATACAACTAGACTGTAAGGTAGAATTTCCAACGTTATTAAGATGTTGGAATTTTTCAAATAGGTACAAATTATACAGTGGATTAGACAAAAATATATAGTATGTTCAAGCCTCACAATGATGAGGTAACAGGTTCACTGGCTCCATGAATCAAGTTAAATATTTGCAACATTAAGAGTGTTCACTTTTTCAATCGTAGCATGAATTATGCAGTCGACTAGACAAAATTCAATAGCGTGTCCAATCCTCATATTGTCGAGGTAAAATGTTCAGTGGCTCCATTGAATCAAGTTGATTATTTTGAAGATTAAGAGTGCCCAATTTTTCAGTTGTGGCATAGATTATACAGTGGACCAGGAAAATTTTATAACAAATCCAATCCTATAATGTTGAGGTAAAAGGTAAGAGGTTTAGTGGCTTCATTGAATCAAGTAGTTTATCTACAAGATTAAGATTGTGTGATTTTGCAATTGTAGCACAAATTCTATAGTGGATTAGATTAAATCCTGTACCAAATCCAATCCTGATATTGTTAAGGTCACCGGTTTGCCAGCTCCATAATAACAAGCTGCCCACTTGCAAGAGTGAGAACAATGCTTCATTAAATAAAACCGTGCAACTCAACCAATTACTAATGTAAGATTTCATCCTTATCAGGCTATGAGCAAAAATCAACAAAGTTCAGAAGCATTCATTTTAACAAAATATAAACTTTTGAACATAGATATAACGTTGTGTATATGTGTGTTGATGTCTCACCCTACTATATCTTTTGCATTTAGTTCTGATATCAAATTTGAACTGGTTCATTGATATTAAGGCAAGTGTTGCATAACTGGTTCATTGATATTAAACCAATTGTCTAAGCGTATTGAGAGAGAGCTGGTTAGCAAGATTATTATTTTTTTGAATCAGCTCAGTTGGTGAATCAAGTAAATTGAATAACTTGGCATACCAAGTCTGCTCAAACACAAGAAGTGCTCTTCAAAACTCAATGCTTNTATATATATATATATATATATATATATATATATATATATATATTTTGCATTTAGTTCTGATATCAAATTTGAACTGGTTTATTGATATTAAAGCAAGTGTTGCATAATTGGTTCATTGATATTAAACCAATTATCTAAGCGTATTGAGAGAGAGCTGGTTAGCAAGATTATTATTTTTTTAAATCAGCTCAGTTGGTGAATCAAGTAAATTGAATAACTTGGCGTACCAAGTCTGCTCAAACACAAGAAGTGCTCTTAAAAACTCAATCTAACATTTAATTATGACAGTATAGGTCCTGTAGACCAAACTAGGTCTCTCTCTCTCTCTCTATATATATATGTGTGTGTGTGTGTATTTGAAGGGGCAATAAAATCCAAACAATTATTCAGAAGAAAAACAATAAGTTTGGTCTATACCAGTCCCAAAATAAATCCATTGATTATATAAGTAACCTCATTCCAAGAAAATCGGAACAGAACCCAACTACATAGACATCGTATCCATTCAGAAAATTATACTATTAATCACCCAGATCACTAAATCAGGGTTTCTCAAACTCAAGCCACAGAGAAACCAAACCCACAACAACACAAACCCACTCAAAACAAAAACCCACTGACCAAGTCTGATAACAGGCATACCTTGTAGTCAGAAGACCGCTCCGAGTGCCTGGAATGTCATCTGAATCCGTTCATAGGACCGAGTAAGAGGCAATCACCATCACTGCAATTCCAAACCCTGAAATAACAGTGCCTGCGTTCTGAGAGTGCCTGAAAGTGGGGTTACATGGGACTGAGAAGGGTGCCCCCAGGCTGAAAATGATCCCAACAGAGGCAACATATATTCCCCTTCTCATGGTCCCTAGAAGGGCAATCATCCACTACAACTTATCGATGATCGATAATCCTCAGGCGGCCGGTTTTGTCAGGATTTGTTGGCGCAAGGAGGACAGGTCGGTGATGTCGGTGAGGATCCTGGATTTATCAGCATAATTAAAGCACAAAAACATTAAATTAAGAGAATATGTTGTTTTTTAAAGGGGGTTATGTGGAGCGGTTGGTCCGCCGATGACAGAGTACATCATGGCTGCAAAAGCGCGCTTTCGGTGTTTTATTATAAAGAGTTACAATGACTTTGTTGCGGTCCAGACTTCTCTTGGCCTTTGAACAAATTTACTAAAATTAGCTTGCCTCCATGCTTTATTGTAAAAGGAAATCAAACACCTTCTTTCATGATTTTGTGGGGTTTGAATTTCAATTATATATTCTCTCATGCAATACTAATTTCGATGAAATTAACAATTTTAAATTAATGTTTCTAAGATTAAAAATTTATATTTTAATTTCTATAAATATTTGATAAATTGAAATTTAAGATTATATAATGTTTTCATAATAAACATTTTTAAAAATCTTAAATATCATAATATTCAGTAGATTTGCTTTAACAATCTCAAATTTGTGTTTCTTACAATAGTGTATAGTTAAAGTTCAAACTATTAAAAGATTATAAAAGTTGTTTGGTATAACTTTTTGTTTGGTATAACCTTAAAATTAAAAGCAATAAGCCTTATTCTATTCTCCTCATAGAAGTGGGCAATTCCTCCATGGAGAGCATTGTTATGATTATGTACTTATATACAAGCATAAGATAAATAACATGGGAAACGAGAGACTTCCTAAAATTACTTTAAACTCAAGTCAAAACCAACTAAGCCTCAAGCAGTGTTGGGGTAAAGATACCATGGCTTGGTTAAACCATTAGAGCATTAATGAAAACGACATTTTGTAGAATATTGACAATGTCAAAAATATTATTACTTTTAAGTTTAAAGAGAATTATGGTGTGAGGAATATTTAGCGGTTAAGAGAAAATTAAGATACTATAAGGAGGTCATTAATCCTAACTTGGAGGATCAAAAGTAGTAACTAGCTCACGGAATAAAATTAATATAGCCAAGATTAGAACGAACTCTCATGAACTCCATAGCGAAACGAGGCGTTGGTCTATTCCTAAAACTCCATGGGCTGAAAGGGTTTGGCATCTGTGTGAGTTTATGAGTGTTGAGGATGAAAATCACTTTCTCTTAGAGTGCCTTGGTTACACCTACATTAGATCCGAGTTTCATAGTATTTGTTACAATACAAACCTTTATAATCTCCTAACTTGCCAAAACTTTAGTGAGCTTGGAGAGCTTCTTGGCAAGCTTTTTGAGCACACTAACAAGATTTTAAAGTAAACCAAGTATTTTCTTCTTAAGGTCAGATAGACCAAAGTTGGTCTCAGTGAACATTAATCATCATCATCATCACAATAAAACCTTAAATATCATAATATTTAGTATATTTACCTTAACAATCTCAAATTTGTGTTCCCTACAATAGTGCACGATTGAAATTCAAACCATTAAAGATTATGAAAAGTTGTTTTGTTCATTTTTACAATAAAACATAGATGCAAGTTAATTTAGTAAATTTATTCCATACTTGGCCATATTTAGGAATATTAGCAACAAAATCATTAAATTTTTTTTTAAACAAATCTATTTATGAAAAATATTTTTGTATAATTTAAAATTTTACTACATAAATACAATTATGATAGGACTTGTTTTATCATTATTTCAAAATTAATTATATTTAATAAATTTTAAACATTTTTTCTAAAAAATAAATAAATCACATAATATTAAAATATTTATTTCAAAAATATTAATTATACATTTACTTAATAATAAATTTAAGAAAAAATGAATGGAAATATATAATTTATTTTCACATATTGTTCAAGGTTTTTGAATGGAATAATTATGTTAAAAATGGAAATCAATTTATATTTAACTTCTCTTTAGTAAAATAATGGCAATAGCTATTCATTGAGCTGCAGAGCATTTAATGCGGCTACAGAAGGCTTGTTGACTCCAGATCCAAGGGTCAGCAAGCGTGCATTAAATGCTTTGCAGCTCAATGGATAGCTCTACCTTAAAATAAGAACACTAAACAACATCATAGTTCAATTATTAATTTTACCATAAACATCACATCATGGTTCAATTATTAATTTTACGACGAAAATTTTATTAAAACACATTTTGATATTTAAAAAAAAAAAAAATTCTATTTTTTAAAATATTATTTTCCATCTACAGAGAAGAGCGAAAAACCCAAATTAAAAACATATACATCTTTTAACCAATCTAACAATATATTAACAAAAAACGAAAATAACTATAAACTATTTCCATTAGTCAAATAACCCTTAACATCAAGTAATTGAGCTCTTTGAACACTCACTTAACTCTTAATTTTTCCAAGCTATCAACATCCTATTTTAAGTGGAGTAAGGTAAGACGTGGATAAATTCAACTTTTTCTTAAAGTCTTTTTTGGTTGGCAAGATAAAATTCCATCTTTATCTATTCATTTATTTGAAATTACAACAATTAAAATCTTCTTAAAATAGGTTAAAATTTCTTTTTCTATATATTCAAAATTCTCATTAATTAAAAACACTATAACTTCCAACAATATTCTTACCCAATTTATTATTTAAATAAAAATTACTTAAATTTTTCCACCCTTACTTATTTCAATTTTTAATATTACACACCTATCTTCATCAATTTTTAATCTTACACCAAATCTTCACATCCCCTAACCAAATATAGAATAAAAGAATGGAGAATCGAGGGGCCCACTCATCCATGGGAGTCTCGGACAATATAGGCTTTCGTTGTCAACTTCAATGCCTTTACTACTTTTGGGCTTAAAAAGTCCTTTGGTCGGCGCCGCTAAGCATTTTCAAATTGGAAAGGTATCGACTCTTTTGCATGTACCTAGTGCTCGCATATTCAATACATGTACAACCCTAAGTTTGGATGCATCATATGCAAACAAGGTATATGGTTTTGACATTAGTGCAACGACAATATTGTAGTTATACAATAAAAGTATTGTCAAATAAAAGTACAAAAGAAAATATTATAAAATAAAGGTATATTCATCATCATATAAGCTTTCAAGGGGCTTTATCGTTTATTTATTTATTCTTCTTTCTCTACCTAATGCCTTTTAGTTGACAAAATGATTAAAAAGAACTTTTGAGTGTGGTTATGAATCTTGGTTTCCACTGGACGATATACAAGTTAAAAAAAGGTGTGAGTCAAAGCAAGGGAAATATAGCAAGTGTAATGGAATTTAGATGTACAAATGTGATTTCAAGGAATGCAAAGTTGAATGAGGGTAAAGTTATTATATAATTTTGGAGAAAATATGTTAGAAAATTACATAACAGAGGATAGAAGTATTTTTTAAGTAAGTTAAATAAAGTCGAAAGAAATGATAAGAATATAAAAACATTGCAATCTAAAGAGGAAGAATAATTCATGGTAAAGTTATAACGAATGCACCAATATGTGTACAAGGAAATAACATGACATAAAGCTTAAGAGTCATATGCAAGATAAAGGATTGTGAAATGAGAAAAACATGCATGGTTTCTTTAATTACCTATTGTTATGGCCTTAACCTTAACTCATTGTCTTAACAATTTTGTTGTTGTTTGGAAGTCCTAGGCAACTTGTTCAACTTGCCATAAGGCTTCAACTTGCCATAAGGCTTGAGGGGGCCTTGATATGGCCTCCTATAGGTGTGAGAGTGAGTTTACTAATTTTGATAATTCTAGAGTTCAAGTTATCAAGGGGAAGGATACAACAACCGTGATTCCGCTAAAAGTGTTGAGCAAGTTTGCATTGAAAGATTTCCACGAGGTAATGAAATTCCTTCTAATGAATCCTTATGAATATTGTAACACCCTTGTAATTATTTTTGACAGGATGGAAGCCTGAGACAATGGTCAGAATGACTTGAATATTGTTATGAATAATTATGTTATGTTTATTAATAAAATGTCTTGAGTGGTTGCAAGAGAGGATTGGACAAAAAGAGATGGGGGGCTATGGGTCCACAGGTGGCAAGGGTGAGAGAAGGCCAAGAGGGGAATTGGGACCCTAGTTAGAATGTCTTTGGCCTCACCATAACATTAGGAAGCCAAATAACCTAAGGTATGTTGATTAAATTATGCCAATATTAATTCCCTACTTAATTATGCAAATGGGGGATTCAGAGGGGGTTCCCTTGGGTGCCAATTGTCAAGTTCCCCTCACGCAAATAAAAGATGGGAATTTAGTTCAATGGGGGAAGCTTAAGTTCAATTCGAGGAATGTTGAGAGTTCAGGGAAGAGCAGTTTGAGAAATCTGGGAAGTCATACCATCATTTCCTTCTCTAAGGAGTTCTGAAGGGAAACCCAAACTAGAATTACCACCTGTAGTTAGTACCAACAAGTAAGTGCAACCTTGTTTCGTGTTGGGAAATGATTTGATGCCTAGTTGGATGATGTGACCATTCGGTTGGGTGAGTTATGTGTAGAAGAGGCAGAGTGAGTATCTTCATGATATAGTTGTATTGAATTGGGAAGGAACACTCCTATTTGGTGGTGGAGATGTCTTGTTGTCCTTGAGTCATGATGTATAGCCTTGGAATTGGTGTATCATGTTAGTGAGCCCTTATTGGGGAAACATGGCCTAAATGTTGTGTTCCATGTATTTCTAGTACAAAAACTTTTTCGTCAACCTATGCTATAGAATTAGAAGGAAACTAAAGAGCACTCGAGGGACTGCTAGCTCAGAGAAGGGTGTTGTTCATTATGTTGTACATGTTGATGGGGAATGAGTTTTGAGCACTGGGACAAATGTGGATGGGGTTTCCACACTAGGGATGCATGTGGGATTGGGCATAGAAGACCATTTGAGAAGCTTGTGATTAGTTGGAAAAAGAGTTGAGCTTGTGTATAGTCTGACTGGGATGAGTGAGAGGCTTGGGGAAGCCAGAGAAGCACACCACCTATTACGGAGAGAAATTCCTATGGCTTGGGGTACCACAACAGACAGCTTGAATCCAAAAATCAATCCTTTCCAATATGCAAGAGAAATCAAATATCTAACACTAAAGGATCAAAACTCGTACCTTATTCCGGACGGTTGAAGTAGATCCCCGTTGAGCTTTCCAACTTCAGCTTGAATTGATAAATTACTTCCTCAACAATCAGTAAACAAGACAAGCATACTAGATATATTGGTGTTAGATCTACTCTAGCATATATAATCAATAACGTATAAGAATTTGAAATCATCGATGGATAAAATATTCATTCAAACATACATTATTGGATAGGAAAAGATATTTCTATTAATATAAAATCAGAGATTACAACGAATACAACCTTTATTGGCATGTCTGCTAATTGGAGAAACTGAATCCCCCACTTGGGCCTCTACCACCTCAATCCTCCATCTCTCGATAGCAAGCTCACAAGCAAAAGGCAAGCTTGGGAAGAACACCTAAGTGCTCCAAGGGACAAAGGGATGCAGACTCAAGCACAAGTTCTGGCAACAATGGACTATGGTTTATTTGCTCTCAATTCTCACATACTCTTCAATGTATCAAAAGGGTTCCTTATATAGCTCTTCAATGGGGCAATGAAGGGTCAAATCTGAGCGATCTCAAGGCATATGAAAGGCCAGGAGACAAGTGAGTCGGATCCACCTGAAGGAAAACTCCAAAAGAATTTGGCCTTTTGCACACATCCCGATGTACGCAGTTTTAGGGGTCAAACCCGCGTATATACGTGAGAAAGGGTTTAAAAGTCGCGTATAACAAATTAAGCATGTTTTTAGGGATGATCAAGGAAACATCAAAGGTATAAAAAAGGTCCATGGGGTCCAAAGAGTCTGTAGAGGGACAGGGGAAGGCCATACAAGTGTGATTCACCAGGTGTGGTAAAATCAGCTATAACAGATGCCCCCTAATGTGTGAGGTCAGAGGGGTCATACGATGGCTGAAATACATTATAAGTCCATCCCAGAAGTGGAGTGATGAAGAATCCCAAATGGAAGACCATGCACCCAATCAACATAGTACAATGATACAACTATGCATATAACTGCAAATACATATAGCAATCTCGGATACATAAGAGTACAATGGCCATGAATAGGCATGATACAAGATATGACATAAGTGGTCATCGCCACGTACAATATACATAGATCAGAATCTCCATGATGAAGATATACAAAGGATCATGATCTCCATAATGGCTGAAGATATATAATGGATCAAGATCTCCATAATGCTTGGAAATGTCTGACACATACTGGAATCAAGTCATGAGAGCTGAAATCTCATGAACACTTGCACGATCAAGGAGGTAGCATATAAGAGATGCCACCAATCTGGAAGGTCTTCTACACAAACCACTACGAGTACAAGTCCTACTATGTGAATATAGGTGTCAAGGTCTAACATAGTAGTCCATCATCTGATTACCGGTCATTGATGTATACCGTTAACAGACGCGAGATCACCCACCGATAATGATAATGTGAATCAAGGTACTAGAGTGCAAACTAACAAGTGTGAATAGATGTGTTGAGGTCGAACACTTGAGAGGATCCATCGATCAGGGGACATTAATGTATTCCCAAAAACTATCGATGGCGAGAGAACCTGCCATTGATGACTACAAGTCTCAAGGCACTCAAAAATGACTCTAGATTCCAATCCCAGAATAGATCATCTGAAGTCAATGGGATGAAATCCGCTGGAAGGAGGGAATTAAGGCATCCCCCATCATCCAACATTAGGTACTCAGCAAAGTTGTATAATGTGGAAGGACTCGATCATAAGGTGCACGAACCAGTAACTGTACCGGGAATGACCGACATGCAAAGTCAAGATAACTAAGGAATGGCTGACTCAGGTTTCAACTTCCTTCAAACAAGAATAATGACGAATGGTGACTAAATAAAGGCATCATAGACTTGATATACAAAACTGGGACATCTCTGCGACACAGGAGGCATCGACAGAGGCTCCATGGGGACTGGAAGCTTAACCAGTCAGTGGAGATAAACTTAGATAAACGAGTAAAACTCCTAAAGTCAAACTATAAACCCAACCAACGGATGTGATATACAGTGCTCTATTCAAAGGCGACACGACTCGATAGTTGCCAAAGAGAACATCTTTCCTTGTCCGGCTTTTTGGTTTTTTAATTTTTTTGGACTTTTTCAAATATGCAAAAAGCTTGAAAAAGAATACAACTGCTTTATAGTTACAGACTAGGGGGAGATGAGTGTCATATGGGAAAACAAACTAGTTCCAAGCAGTGGAACATACCTATGCTCAATGCAAGGATACATGTGTAGGATAGTGACACTCGGGGGAAAGTCCCCTCTTGGTAAAATAGGGAATCAAGCTGCAAAGGATAAAAAAGATGGCTCTGCATGGCTAGACATGAGACAAGCTTGGGCTATATGGCTGAAACTCAATGTCAAGGAAGTCGGCGTAAGGCTCAATAAGGTAGACAAAGCTCATGATAATGCAATTACAACTTGACATAAGGGAGTCCTGAGGGAAATAGGCTAGCAAAAGATCAAGAGGAGTATGAGGCTCTTGCGAAATGTCATGGCAATACTATACAACGGACTGCCACACCCTAAGGGACAAAATGTTGGCATGGGCACCAAATGCAAACGAGGCACTAACTAGGGTACCCATGTAAGGTCAAACTCTACCATTCACATCATGCCACTTCTAAAACAACAAGAAGGTTCCATGACATAATAGAATGGGTTTGTACCTAAGGCTATAATGAAACGGTCATAAGGTCATGCAAAATGCAAACAAGGGTGAACCTAACCTACATGCCAGTTTAAACATCATACCTATAATGGGCACGAACGGGTCAAAGTAACGATCGAAACGACGCTCAAAATGGTCTCCTACATCATAAATTAGTCCAAAAACGGTCCAAAAAGATTAGAAATGGTCCAAACTATAGAAAAGGGGGTAAAAATTTGAAAAAATTTGAAAAATTTCTATAAATAGTAAAAAATTCAAAACATTATATAACATTTGAAATTTTTACCTAATTGAGCTCAGAACTTCAACAACGAATTCCAGGAGATCCAGCCGACGGAATCTAGTACCTTTTTTTCCAGGTACTTACCCATGCTCTACTCTTTCATTTTGATGCAAATTTTATCAATTTCCATGGTGTATTTAGGATTCCAGCCCAATCTTAAATGCACGCCTCGGCCCACATGGAAATCGAGGATTTTTCTGCGTATAGGGCTGAATATACGCGGAAATAGCCCTCAAAGTCGCGTACATAGGCAACTGTTTAGCAAACAGTCGCGTATGCGGCTGCGCTCAATGTTTTTTAAGTATTCTAATGGATCAAACTCAAATTTTATGTGCAGGATGGTCCTAGAATGGAGAGAGCGTGAACATGGTGATGTAGAAGAGGCAGTAAGGGCCAATCTAATGGCTCAACAAGCTTTGCGGTCATGCGGGCTCTACAAGTTTTGGTGTCTTGGTGGCTTAAGGGCCAAACCAAGACTACTGCAGATGCTAGTAGACTACTGGGATCTAGACTTAGAGTCGTTCCAGATAGACGGGATGTCCCTCATGATAGAAGTGGAGGACATATACTTTATTACTGGACTTTCCCGACGGGGGGAAGTGGTGAACCTACGCTCTCACGGGCCTGGAGGTGGCCTGACTATAGATGAGTACATTGCGGTGTACTGCTATCCAAACATGGAGAAGGTGGGGAGTCAGATCCCAACTAACTCCATACAGGTGCTAGGCCTAAAGGCCATTCTACTGACACTGGACAGGATAGCGGGGCTAGCCTCACTCCACCAGGCCTCACGACCATTGATGTTCTATGCCATGGAGTGCATGAGGCCCATAGTTTATGACTGGAGTACGACGTTGTTGAGCAACATGAAACAACAGCTCAGTGACTGCAAGATGGGCAGGGTGCGAAACTTCGGTTTCAGCAGCATACTGAGCACGTTCTTCTTCGAGCGTGTTCCGATATTGAGCCCTAGAGTTGACGTTCCTCTACACGGGGTTCGAGATCCATCCCAACGGTGTTGGGCAGATGCGATGCGCAGACTGGGTGGAGGTAGGGTGTCCAACCCCTATCCAGCTGACTTTTTTCCATGGTGGTGACGATAGATAGTTGCCATCGATGACTACCCCTATGCGGGGATAGATTTATGGGGAGACCCCGACATATCGCTACCACCAAGATCGGCATACGGTGACATTGGTAACGAACCTCGGCCCTCTTTTTAAAAATTTTAAGTTATTTAATTTTTTGTGTTTTCTGATTATGTAGAATCAAAAGACATGTTTTTGGGTGACGATACGTAGTGACTTCTACCATATGCATGCAGATGTGGGACCACGACGGCCTGAAGGCTTCCCTCGTCATAGACGGAGGGGAAGAGGAGATGACATTATGGGTGTGGATGCGGAGCGAACCTTCCAAAGCATTCATACCAACTTTGTGAGGCTGACACACAGAGTACCCATGGCGCAAGTCGAGGACTTTCCTGAGGCCATGCAACGCCAGGTGGTGGGTGTACCACGAGCATGGGTGTGGCTATTTCAATGGCTAGCTAGAGCCGTGGTGACATTCCACGATCACAACCCCCCTCCTCCTCCACAGGCTTAGATACCTGGGAGTGATACATTTTGTACTACCGTGTATTTATATTTTGATGGCTCGAGAGCCCCATTTTTGTATTATGACACTATGTATTACCACATTTTGGATGTTTATAAAACTTTTATGATGATCGATTTATTTATTTACATGTGTAAAAATTTATGTTTGTGATGAGCTTATTGTGTATGAAACAAATGCCAATCTAACACGTAGTTAGCATATGAGTTAGCAACTTGATTATTAATTCTTGGAGCATGTATGTATGTTATATTGTCAAATTGTCGTTCTAACAATCTCACATGTAAGAATCTTCTTAATAATGTCGGATCGCTAACATGGTACAAACCATTAAGCTGTGACACTACTAACTCCGAATCAAGTCGTACCTCAAGAGAGAGAACACCATGTGAAATGGCATCCCGTAGAAGCTCAATAACAGCACTATACTCAATAACATTGTTTGAAGAGGGCCGTAAACATACGCCTCCTGAAGACAATACCTGACCCGTAGGAGTATAAATCACCCAAGCAGCGGAGGCTGAGTGTTGAGTGTGACGGCTCGCACCATCCGCGAATCCTATGCAGGTGGAAGATTCCATTGACATATGCCAAAGAAACAAAAATTAATCACAAACCCGATCACCATAAGAAAAAGACCTACCTATGCAAAACTGTACAATAATATACAATAGCTAGCCTTGGCTGAAAATCATGCATAGTACTTTTTGAGATAGAGCCCATTTCTAGGCTTCGCCAAGGCCGTTCCCTCATAATCCACTAACTCATAAGCGCCCTTCTCTAACACACGTTTAACGATGTAAGGACCATGCCACATGGGGTTAAACTTTCCTTCCCCCAAGGGTTCTTTCGGTTGATCCCACAAAAGGACCAAGTCTCCCTCACTAAACCTCCTTAGATGGACAGACTTATCGTACTGGACCTTAACGCGACACTTATTCACTTCTAGAGCTACCAAGGCATCTCGGCGCTGCTCATTAAGTTGCTCTAGGTGGACCAAATTCTACTCCAATGGGGAAGTGTCTGGTAAGAGTTCTATGACTAGCTTCAATGAAGGAATCTCGCACTCAACCGACAATACCGACTCCACTCCATGTACAAGCTGATATGGAGAAAAACCTGTGACAGTATTAACAACGATTCTATAAGCCCATAAAGCAGGATATAACATAATGTGCCAATTAGTCTTGCTTTGTGCGATAGTTCATTGGAGAATGGATTTGAGTGATTTGTTCATTGCTTCTACCTGTCCATTCTCTTGAGGTTAGTAAGAGGAGGAATGCTCCTGCTTATATCCTAACTTTGATGCCAACTCTTCCATCATACGATTCTGAAAGTGCGAGCCATGGTCAGTGACAAGCTCCTTCGGAATACCGAACCAAGTAATAATCTGGTTGAATATGAAGTGCACGGCTGTCTCATCATTGGATTTAACTGTAGGCATAGCCTCAGCCCATTTCGTGAAGTAGTCAACAACCACTATGATATGATGATGCCCCCTAGCTGAAGCTAGGTTGCAATCCATAAAATCAAGCCCCCACTTAGTGAAGGGAACGGCGGTGATGATGGGATGTGACGGGGCAAGTCGCGAGCACATATTCCGTGCAAACACCTGGCAAAGGTGGCACTTCTTGACTGCATCTACACAATATTTAAATATCAATGGCCATAAATAACCCGCTCTCAAGATTTTTTGGGCTGTAGAAAGCCCAGATAAATGACCACCACACGCCCCTCCGTGGCAATCATTCAACACAAGCTCAGCCTCCTCATGAGTTAAACAACGACATAAAATGGAATCTATCCCACGGCGGTATAAGGTGTTATCCACTATGAGGTAATTCTTGGATACATGACGTAATTGTCGTCGTTCATCGCGTGAGAGGTGAGTAGGGACCCTCAATGTTTGTAAATATATAATAATATCCCCATACCATGGGTCCAAATTTGAGATTAAGAAGATGTGCTCATCGATAAACGTATCTTCACAAACCATCTCCTCCTCTTCGCTTGGGAAATCCGATATAAGCTCCACAAAAATTAACGATTTCTTTGATTTTACCGAAACAAACTTGAGATCGAATTCTTGCAAGATGACAATCCATTTATTATACTTTCCCCCAATCATCCTTCGAGTGAGGACAAATTGAAACGAATTGACATGGGCTATGACCAAGGTCTGGCGAAGGAGAATATAATGTCTGAGCCATTGAACCGCATGTACGGTAGCTAAGGCAAGCTTCTCAACATGGGAATAACGAATCTCCACGTCAATAAGATTTCAGCTCAGATAGTATATGACATGCTCTTGGAGCTCCTCATCCTCCTGAACCAAAACCATACCAATCGTCTCCATGGACGCGACCACATAAAGTAGAAAGTCACGGCTATAGTCTGGGAGACTAATCACCAAGGTCGATGGTAAGGCTTGCTTAAGCGCATCAAAGGACTCCTGGGCTCACTCATCCCAACAAAAGGTGGTGTCCTTCTTTAAAATACGCATAAAGCCTCTAGTCAAATTGGCAAAGTTGACAACAAATCTCTGTAAGAAGTTTTCCATGCCTTGCAAACGTTGAAGATGTCTAATGTTTTTTTGGGGAGACAACTGAAGTATTGCCTTAACCTTCAAAGGGTTGACTCTTATACCATCCTTGGAAACAATGAACCCTAATAAGCGACTAGACTTCACACAAAAGATGCACTTGTGAGGATTTAACCTAACCAAATAATGGCGGCACCTTTCGAATACTAATCTCAAATGATAGGAATGACGCATTCTCATACGAGAATGAGCAACAAGGTCATCCAAAAATACTTCGATAATCGATTTGAGATCATGGAAGATCAAGGTCATATCCCGCTGAAAAGTGGCTCCGACGTTCTTAAGGCCAAAAGGCATTTTCCGATAGGCAAAGGTTCCCCAAGGACAAATAAATGCAGTCTTATGTTGGTCCTCAGGTTTAATTTGTATCTGATTGTATTTGGAAAAGCTGTCCATAAAAGAAAATGCCTCGCTACTTGCACACTCATCCAAGATTTGATCTATAAATGGTGTGGGTAAATTGTCTTTAGGACATGCACGATTCAAGTCACGAAAATCAGTACATATGCGGATCGCTCCTTGTTTCTTATCCACCGGAACAGGATTTGAAACCCACTTCGTCAAGGGAACGAGATAGATGAAACTGACTTTCAACAGTTTCTCTATCTCTACCTTAATCGCGGGTGCTTTCCTAGGATTCACTGCATACAAGCGTTGTCAAACAGGCGTAGCATTGGGATAAGTTTTAATCTCATGTTCAACAATGCGAGGGTCGATACCTGGCATTTCATCATAAGACCAAGCAAAGATATCGCAAAATTATTTAAACAACTCGGTGTATTCTTGAATCTCAGCATGGGAACATTCTGCCCCAATATAGACATTCTCAATCCTGCCAGGATCGCGAGAGATATTGATAGGAATGGTAGGAGATATATTTGCCATGTTTCCATAAGCCATCAGACTAGGAGAGCTTAATGGAACCATGGGACTACCAATTCTCTCACTAATAACCTCCCTAAAGTCCTCACGCTCCAAGTGGTCAAGCTCAGGAAGAAAATAAGATCTATGATGCAGCTCTTCCCAAGGTGGCTCAACCCCTGACATGGCCTCAATAATCGCTTTGTTTGAGGGAAAAACACTATCAAGGCAGTCATGCGTGTGACAAGATTGAACTGCGTAGTCAGGAAGCACATATGGGTCCTCCTCCTCCATCCGTGAAGAGGAAGGACTAGGCTCTGCAACACACCTAAGATTAGCTTGATAAGCTACCATAGTTGCAGGCAATGGCACGCCCATCACAATGGGCTCGCTTGAAGTATTCGGTGTAGGAAGAATCCAAGGATCTTCCATATGATTCGTGCGAAAAGAAACCGATCTTATAGACGTCGAAGCCTCACCAAAACTAGACCCTATCATAAGGATAGGTGCAGGACAACTAAAAATTCCCATAAGGGATGGATACATGCCCACACCCACACTCCCAGTTGCTGGCTGAGAAAGCTCTACAATCGGGATCGAAGCTCCCGAAGATGTGGTAACCAACAGATTCTTAAATGACGTTTGATCAATCGTAACTATCTTCCCATTAAATGGAAAGCATACAACGCAAAATAGCAAAGAAGCTACGACTTGCATATTGTACATCCAATTCCTACCCAGCAAGAGATTGTAGTCAAGGGGCGTATCAACCACCTCGACCTCTATCGCAACAGTCTTCCCTCCCAAACAGACCTTAAGGGAAGGAAGGATCCCATGCGGCCTAAATGATCTCCCATCAAACACAGTCAACATGGTACCGGATTTAGACAACTCAGGGGAACCTATACCCTTCCAACACGATAAAGACATCACAGAAGCAACAACGCCTTCGTTAATCACAGTGCGCTTGACAATCATGTTCAGACATTCTACATGAATCAAAAGAGACACATAGTAAGGCAAGCGAGGCTGAAGTCCTGCGGTTTCAAATTTAATCACAGAGGAAGAATTATCATCATTCACACTAGGGGTAGAAAGCAAATCCTTCCTTTGCGAAGGACAACTTTGAATTACTTCAAGTGCAGACATCACACAAGGAGTGTGGCCCAAATCCTCAACAATAGAATAGTTTTGGGTGGCTCAGGCATTAGGATTGTGCCTTGAACGCTTAAGGACTCCCTTAGGAATGCGAGGTGCAACTTTAGGTTTATCCACAGGTTTTTCAATACGCAAAGGAGTCCCTGGTGGATCAGGTTCCTTTCCTGGGTTGGGTTGTGACGAACCATAGTCCTTTGCACGGGTCACAACCTTTGTAGCACTCACCATGTTGATGCAACCATGACCACTACCCTCCGACGGATCTTGATCACCACTAAACTGATCATGGGTCCTCGAGTTCATGTTTTGATTGTGAGGTAAAGGGTTGGTCAGCATAGCTGGGCTCTGCGCTAAGAATCTCGAGGCTTCATCGATACTAGGGCACAAGTAAGTGAGGTGATCATCCTTACACAACTTGCAAGGAAACTTAACCTTACGTTTAGATTGCTTGTCCCCCCCAGCATTTCGGGCGTTCTTGTCATTAGTATTAGCATTTTCATTCCTATTCCCACCCTTACGATTGTTCTTACCCTTCTTTTATTCCTTTCGGGTTGCCAGTTACCCTTCTGGTCCGACGATTGCACCGAAAGCACACTCGCCATTTGGGTGGGTTGAGATGAAGCCATGGCTTGTCCCGAAGTATATTGTTTGATTGACAATTGACTGACCTGTTTCACAACCGAATCTGTAGGTTTAGCACTTGCACAACCAACAATGCCATCGGCATGTGGTCCAGGTTTAACTTTGGGGTCGAAACTAGAACGTGGAGCATTGGGAATGATCTCATATAACAAACCAGACTGTGCATAAATCAAGTCCAATTCACGCGCCCTAAAGATGGCTTGTTCCTCATTTTGCACTCCGAATGTAGAAACATCCTTCGCTATATAAGGCAATAACGATTTAAGGAACCATTCGAGGAGAAACTCTGGCGGTATGAAGGAATTAATCAATCTCTTCTGTCTACAGCACTCTTGGATATGGTCCGAGATATGTGTGGCTTTATCTTACCGAAATGTCGATAAGAGTTATGTACCAACGTCATAATGCACTGGTAGCTGGAAGTGGTTGAGAAAAGTCATCACTAGGTCATCGAACAAAGCAAATGCCACCCTAGGTAACTCTATATACCATTTCGCGGCAGGCCCTGTAAGGGTGCGTTGAAACAACCTTAAACAGATCGAATCTTCGTGTAAGGAATTTGAAGAGCACAATAGGTGAAATGTTGTAACATGTTCACTCGGATCTTCTCCAGGTTTGCCCTTGAATTTGGGTATGTCTAAGGGAATCTTAGTAGGGACAGTTGACCAAGTCAGGTCATGAGATACAAGATCGTTCGTCAATCTCGACAAGTCAGGAAGATTTAGCGTTGCGAGGAAAGAGAGCCTAGGATGAGCAGGTCGGTGCACCGCTCCCTGATAATTTTGGTTCACATAGGTCTGATTAACGTAACTACAATGGCCTTGGCCATAGTGCCCTCCTCCCGTTTGACTCATGTAGGGTGGCATGGAAGCACCATAATGTGGTGTACCTTGACTATGTGGGGCTACAAAGCCATAATTAGGAGAGTAAGCGGGTTGTTGATACCCATACCCATAAGGTGAATAACCCTGCCCATACTGCGTCCCATAATAAGGTCCATAAGTCATCCCATGAGATGTCCCATGAGACACTCTGTAAGTAGGAATATACGCTCCGAAAGTAGGAATATACGCGCCAGAAGTAGGAATATACGCTCCAGAAGTAGCAATATGACCTCTAGAAGTATGAACATGACCTCCCAAAACCATGGGTGGTACTTGAACCTGAGACACAACTGGTCGAGTAGCAGCAGTACGGACATGACTTGTAGCAACATTCCGGCCTGAAGGACCACGTGAATGTGGTGGAGGAACAACATTTGAAGAACAAGGAACCGAGGACAAAGGGATCTGTGAAACTATGTACGTGGTGTCCCCTATATTCACTCATCTTGGATCTGGTATCCTAATAGGATCACTAACCCTAGGTATAGAAGGAATATGTGACGTAGCTTCCACTACCGGGATGGAAGGTGCAATGTGACTTGTGCTCCCAAACCTCTCCGCATGGTAAGGAATAGGAGTGCCCCCAGGCGTAGTGTTAGGCTAAAACTTCGACTCGACATGAAATGCCAAATCATGTGTGGGCATACCAGACATACCATAACTACCATAACTAGTGCTCGCGGGCTCATAATAAGTCTCATCTTCTGGCATGCCATACCAGTGATGTGTCAATGGGGGATCAACACTAGAGTAAGTAGGTCTATCATGGAAAGTACCTATCTCAGAAGTTATAGGACCTAACTCAGTCATATCAGGTGAAGGATCATAGGTAGGATTAAACTCCCCGTCATCCACTCGAATTGGAGAGGGTGGTTCAAGAATACCTTCTTCATGGTCTCCCATCGTGTGTGAATCAATGTGCGAAGTAGTTCGCCTGGATTATCTGTCTCTCTCTCCCAAAGGAGGAGGAGATGTAGAAGGCGAAAGTCCTACTAACCGACGAGAATGGTGAGGAGCCACACCCGAATCCACAGTGACTCAAAAAAATTTAAAAGACTCTCTATTTATGCAAACCCTAGGCAAGCTAACGTGCACAGAGCATACACCAATAAAATCTAAAGCCAAACACAAGCAATCAAGGGTAGGATAAGTGAGCTCCCGAATGAAGCAGGTATGTCTCGCCTAGGAGAGGCTTGTGACTCCCATACACAACAAGTAGAGGTACGTAACCAATTATTGTGGCCCTCAACTTCAATGCGTAAAGCGACTGTGTTGTCCGACCTCAACCTGTTCGGGACACCCGCAGAATAACCCCTGTAGAGTACCCCCTCAATATCCTAGGTAAGGCAACTAAGGTCACCTCAATATAATCAATGCTCAGGCGGACAGTGGTAGATGGGATTGATCGTAAGGGCAGGGTAGCAAAGCCCGAAACTCTCGAAAGAGCCCCCAGATACGAATACAATCCTGGAAATATCTCAGGTACTACTCAGTTATGACTAGGGGTCATCCCAATCAATAACCGCTCACACTGCCTCATGCTTAACTCCCTTTTGAGAGGAGGATCCTGATAAACACTAATTATACCAAGGAATTTCACACTCTCACCTGGACAGACAAATACATGTTGTTGTTTAGTGGTCTTGGAGAATTTACTCACAATGAACTATTCCAAGACCCTAAAACCTAATCTTGTTGGTGAACCCTATCAAATAAAATAATGTAGTTCATTTTAATTAAGCGTTGATTTTATTTGGCTTTATTACTCAACAAAGGTAGATGACCATGCAACCAATGGTGTTATGACACAACATGAAGCAAAATGCACACCTAAAAATCAATGCAAATGCATTGTGTCCAATGAAAACAGGGTATGCTACTACGTCAAATGCAAATTTTTTCTTCAAATGATAAATGCAATCGTTCCTATATGAAATCCTGACTAATACTTCAAAGCAAATCTAGTGCAAGTACTATGCAAAATGCAAAAATACAATGCATAATGATGCAAATAAGCAAATATTTTTGGATTTTTTGAAATAAAAATGAGATACTAAAGCAAAAGAATGATTCTACTACCCCTAGACTCGGCAAGCACAATCAAACACACTCACACAAAGTACTAAGGTAAAAGAAATCTAATGCACTAATCCCAAAACAAAAAGTTGAAAATGCAATGACAAGAACATTCTTAAAAAATAAATTTACCCTAAAAAAAAACGTCTCTGGTCAGAAACAGAGGTGTATACAGACTCTAGCAGTGTTAAAGGAGACTCAACAATCATCAAAATTCACCCATCAACAATCAATCTTCCTCTAGAAAAAAAACTAAGGGCATACGCGACTGTTCGCAGTAAACCCGCGTGTGTACGCAGATATAGCAGTGAAAACCGCGTATATATGCGACTGTGAGTTACAAACTCGCGTACATGAAGGAAAGTGCATAAAAATAAAGGAAAACAGACAAGCTAAGACAAACTTCACACCAATCAGACACTACCAGGAAAACATGCCCCCAGACCCGACACAGAAACAAAGAAAAAAAGCAATTCAAAGTCATTGAATGCCGATAGAAAACCCCCAAAGGACAACTACTAGGAAATCCCCAGCGGAGTTTCCAATTCTGTTACGGAGATAAATTCCTATGGCTTGGGGTACCACAACCGACAGCTTGACTCCAAAAATCAATCCTTTCCAATATGCAAGAGAAATCAAATATCTAACACTAAAGGATCAAAACTCGTACCTTATTCCGGACGGTTGAAGTAGATCCCTGTTGAGCTTTCCAACTTCATCTTGAATTGATAAATTACTTCCTCAACAATCAGTAAACAAGACAAGCATACTAGATATATTGGTGTTAGATCTACTCTAGCATATATAATAAATAACGTATAAGCATTTGAAATCATCCATGGATAAAATATTCATTCAAACATACATTATTGGATAGGAAAAGATATTTCTATTAATATAAAATCAGAGATGACAATGAGTACAACCTCTGTCGGCACGTCTGCGAATCAGAGAAACTGAATCCCCCACTTGGGCCTCCACCACCTCAATCCTCCATCTCTCGATAGCAAGCTCACAAGTAAAAGGAAAGCTTGGGAAGAACACCTAAGTGCTCCAAGGGACAAAGGGATGCAGACTCAAGCACAAGTTCTGGCAACAATGGACTATAGTTTCTTTGCTTTCAATTCTCACATACTCTTCAATATATCCAAAGGGTTCCTTATATAGCTCTTCAATGGGGCAATGAAGGGTAAAATCTGAGCGATCTCAAGGCATATGGAAGGCCAAGAGACAAGTGAGTCGGATCCACCTCAAGGAAAACTCCAAAAGAATTTGTCCTTTTGCACACATCCCGATGTACATGGTTTTAGGGGTCAAACCCGCGTATATATGCAAGAAAGGGTTTAAAAGTCACGTATAGCAAATTAAGCATGTTTTTAGGGATGATCAATGAAACATCAAAGGTATAGAAAAGGTCCATGGGGTCCAAAGAGTCTGTAGAGGGATAGGGGAAGGCCATACAAGTGTGATTCACCAGGTGTGGTAAAATCAGCTATAACACCACCCTTGTGGATTGATATCCCTAGCTCAAGGGTGGCCTTTGTTGTAGAAAGACTAAGTACATCAAAGTGCCTACAACTGGGAGGAACGTTCAAGTCATGTAACCAATTAGAATCCTTGTTAATCCAAGTAGCATATTCCTGTTTATGATTATATTGTCATGGTTAATTTCTATTTTGGAAGGTATATGATTTACATCTTATGAATAGGCTTAAATGCATGGCTATTTGGAATTGTCTGTAGCTTTTATTTAGAATTAGTATGAGTAATTATGATGTATGAATTAACATGGTAAATTGATATCGATTTGGGTGACCATGTATATAATGTATTCCATTGTATAATTATTATGTATTCAACTATGTAAATTGATAATGTAATTGGTGATTTTGTTGTAAATTATCTCAATGTAATTATCCATTTGAATTGTGGTTTTAAATATCTTATTTATCCCTACATGGATAAAGATGTTTTGGGATTTTGAATCCATATATAGATATATGCTACAACCATAAATTAGTTGAGTTCGGTGTTAATATAAAAGGGTAGAATTGCATGGTAGTTTAGAGTTTAGAGTTTGGTTTTCGGTTGACAGTAGTTATGTTGTCAGTTCTAGAAGGGGATGTGACAGATTGCCATCAAAGCATAAGTTTGATAGAATGGCGTTGAGGGAGTTTCTCGTCAACCCAAAAATACTATCGGGCAAGTTGAGAACGTTACAAATTGGTATCAAAGTGAAGGTTTACAACACGGTGCCTGCATGGGCCGAAGGGATGCAGAGATAGTGCCATGTATGTGTAGTTGGTTCAGTGGAAGAAGTGATGGCCCTGTCAATGGATATGAAATTTTCCGTTAGGGAGACACAATAGGAGTAAATTTCTGCATGACAACCACATGTTTGAAATTTTTGGAAAATTTGGATAGCTTAGAACTTTTAAGAATTTTTGAAATTTGGTATGGAGCCCATAGATGCCACATGGACATATGGAGTGTCATGGTTGTGTCAGAAGGTTGGATGCTTGTGCAATTAATCATTAGTTCAACGAGGATGAGGTCAATTGGGAAAGTCCAATATCGGTCATAGAACATCAAAAGTATCAGACATAGTTCGTTAGAGAAAGGTCTGAGGGTGTGTCAAAGAAGAGTCTGATAGAGCATTAGAGAAAGGACATATGGAGCATCAGAGGAAGGTTTGAAGGTCATCATAGGTGAATTCTGAACGTCGTCAAAGGTGAAGTCCTTGTGTCATCGGAGGTGAAACCCAAGATTCGTTGGAGATAAATCCTGAAGGTTGTTAGAGGTGAAGTTTGAAGGTCATTGAAGGTGAAGTCCGAAGGTCATCAGAGGTGAATTCCGAAGGTCATAGAAGGTGAAGTTTGAGTGTCATTGGAGGTGAAATTTAGAGTCATTAGAGGAATTTTTAAGGTAATTTTAGGTGAAGTTTGAAGGTCGTCGGAGTTGAAGTTCGAGTGCATTCAGAGGTAAGTCTAAGGGTGTTCGGAAGAACTTTGATGGTCCAGTTTTGACAGTGTATTAGGAGTGTTGTATTGTGGTCCCATTTTAGGGAATGTGGCAATGGATCTCATGAGGAATGTCAATGGGACAATTTTGATAGTGTATCATATATGTTGTATTGAGGGTTTCATGATGGGGCAAGTTTGATGCCGATCAATTTCAACATCAGGTACATCAAATTTCTGGGAAGAAATGAGGAATTTCTAAAAGTCATAACTTTAAACTCAGAAGTCAGATTTGGACCCAGAGATAGTCAATGGAAATATAATGATCTAGAGTATACAGTGGCATGATTGGAACAGAAACAAGTGTCTTTGATTTTTCCATAAGTAATTAGAAAAGAACATATGGCTCTTATTTGACAAAAAATGTCAAATACATAATTTTTTCCATAATTTTAAATTATGAGCATTTTTGGTAAATTTTGGGAGTTTAACTGCATTTAATACCTCTTAATGATTTGAACACATTGCATATTCCTTAATTGAACCAAGCAAAGTGTAGGTTAAATAGATCATGAGGAGGAGAATTGAAGAGGAAGAGCTTCTTTTCATCAACGAGGAGGCTACAAGACAAAAATGATAATGTAGGGAATGGAGAGACATAGTTTAATGGTCACATAAGTGATGTTGAACCATTGGAACCTATGGAAGCAATGAAAAGTCTGATAAAGGAGGTGCATAGATCCAAATATGATAATGAGAGAACGTTGAAGGTTCAGGAGCAACGGAATCATTTGGATACTTATCTCATGCAAAGTTTAAACATGTTGTGGAGATAGATGCATGTTGGATTAGTTTAATGTCATGAGAAAGAAGATGAGAGAAGTACAAAGAAGAGACCCGATGAATAAGTTAAAAATTCTAAAGGTGCTACCTGGGATCATGGACTGTTGATGTTTGGGACATTTGTGGACATACATGCTCCTGGATGTAGCCATGGTGCTTGGCTTGATGGGTCATGGTGGATGGACCTATGGAGGATGATGATGGTTCACTCACTAGTGTATGTGAGGCCCCTAGATGTAGCCTTTCTTGGTCATGGTGCTTGGATAAGTGGTAGAAGGCTTGGATTCTTGCAAGTCTACTCCCTAGTTCTACGAGGCCTTGGTATAGTCCTTCTTGATCATGGTACTTGATCAAGTGGTATAGGACTTGGGTTTCCCATCACATGCCTACCTAGATATCATATTCCTTGCCATAAAATATTGGATTTGACTTATTCATTCTTAGGGATTAACTACCCATGTTGGAGTGGTCAAGTCTACTTTAGTGTGGGTATACACACTTCCATCTCTTCTGACATGGATGAACATGCATGCAAAGCAAGCTCATGGAAATCCTTCTTGGGATATGAAGACTAAGTTTCTAGATCTTATTATGTGCATTATAGAATAATTGAGGGAATGTGCAAATAAATAATATAAATAATAGAAAATAATGAATTAAACATTAAAATGAAAAGATAAATAAATACAATCCCATGGTTGTATGAAACCGTGGGAGAGGCAATAATAAAAATAATGAATAAAACATTAAAATGAAAAAGATAAATAAATAAAATACCATGGGCGAATACCATGGTCTTATGAAACCACCAGAGAAGCAATAATACACATATGATATGATTTATTAATTAAGCATCTAAATAAAGAGTAAAAGGACACACCTTTTACATTTGAAAGGGCACGATGATACCTATTTAGTGTTCCATGTATTGCATTGTATTCACCATTTTTTTCATCACTTTTTCATTTTATTTAAAGTGGAACATATGTTGAATCTTTCAGTGTTAATTATTATTTTACGAAGAATCTGTTGCATAAAATTCACAAGGGAAATAATTACCAGGTCTGAAAGAAGGAAAATCAACATGGTATCATAGGTATCAGGTTCCAGATCTAAGTTTTGAAGACATGTGAGGATGACATAGTCCTAAACAATGTATAATAATAGTTTTATTTGCATCTATTAAGCATGTGTGGTTGAAGCGCTAGGGTCAAGATGGTGACCACGCTCATGGTTGAAGATAGACTTGATAGTGCTATGAACTTCAGATCATAGAAAACCATAATACAATTCGTCTTAGAAGAAAACGAGGTTGAATATTATGTAAGCAAAGTTATTCCTGAACCTACCGATGATTATGAGAAATCTAAGCACAAGAAAAAAAATCTAAGGAAAAAGGGATTATGGTTGACTGAGTAAAAGAACACTTGATCCCACATATTGCATAACTGAAAACAACTAAACAAATGTATGATGCTTTGATAGTTCTACTTGAAACCAATAATCCTAATAGGAAAACCTTATGGGAACCCCCTCCCCCCCTGCCTCAAAATGAATATAGGGAATTTGATCAATCTTTCACACCAAGAGACAAATTTTTCTCGAGTAAAAAAACTTTGTGAAAAAATTCTGCGGTATGCACCTCTGTAGAGTAGTAATGCAGTGTGATGGTCCTTGTGTGCACTAGTTCCCTAGTACAGTGCATGTGAACCTCTGCACCTTCTTCCAAGTTGATTCCATATAGGATAAGAAATGTTGCTGCTTTTGTAGTCAAACTTGCATCTTTCGAACCTCTGTGGCAGTATGGAAGAGTTTATCTTGGGATTGCATGGCTTGGGGGCTTGCTTGAGTCCATACAATGGATTCCTCAGCTTGCATGTTAAGAGATAATCATCATTGTCCCCCTTAGGATTTTTCATGTAGATTTATTTGTCCAATTTACCATGTAGGAAGGTGCTTTTGTCTCTTCTTTATGGAGGAAGAGACACATGATCCAATGCCATTGTTCTTTAGTGACTCATATTCCTTATCCATGGTTGTCTGTCTTGGTGAATCATGTCAAGCCACTTTGCATAACTGTTTATTATACCTCACCATCATGTAACATCTCTCTGGGAGTTTATAACACCTCTATGGGAGAAGAGGATTTGCATGACATAGTGCAAGGTTCTCATCTTGAAACCAATATTTGGTTCTCCTTTTGTCAGATAAATCTCTAGCCATGTTCCCAGCAGCCTCAATGAATTTTTGAGCCCATTTAGTCCTAGGACTGGGAGTAGGGATTGGATCTGGATCTGCATATGTTTGAACTTCATTTTCAATACCAAGATTTGATTCAACTTTATCCTCTTCTTCAGATTCTGAATGTGAAACATTAATAGAAACATCATCATATGCAAATGGTTTAGTTAGAATGAACTTACCTTCCCTTTTAAATGGCTACAAAGATTGCACTGGACCTGAGTATGGAAAAAAATGTGAGAACTCATATTCCTTGGAGGAATGGTTTGCAACACCTTTCACTATCAACTTCCTAGTAGAAATATCTGAGATCTCCACTGAGTTAGGTTCAAATACAACTCGCTTTGGTGAGCATGTATGAGTCATCTAATATACATAC
Organism: Pseudotsuga menziesii; assembly: GCA_001517045.1. Lineage (NCBI taxonomy): Eukaryota > Viridiplantae > Streptophyta > Pinopsida > Pinales > Pinaceae > Pseudotsuga > Pseudotsuga menziesii. The sequence continues at coordinate 258,923 of LPNX011055633.1, read as the reverse complement.
AACACATTTGCTTCTATGGAGGGCACATATAAGACATTTTTGTTCACTCCATGCTCCAACTTTATTGTACCCTTCCCTTCAACTTGGATCTGAGTGTCATCTCCCATGTGAATACTTGGACCACCAATAATATTTAATGAAGAGAATGATTCTTTGGAGGAAACCATGTGGTTGGAGGCTCCTAAATCAATGAGGAAGGCTTGATATTTTGAAAATCCTGTTGATGTATATGTAACTTCGGAATGTATTCTTCTATGTATTTCATATATTGTAACCCGATGTTTATTCCGGGATGTTTCTATTATGTATTTGAGTCATGTGGTCATGCCCCGATGTTCCGATCGGGAGGATTAATAATGTAAACAAGTCATATCAAGTCATTAGGTAAGTCCCCACAGTTTAGGGGCACTTGAGTTATTATACACTAATTAAGGTGTAGGCTCGAGTAGTAATTATTAGGTTGAGTGCACTTCAAGTCAACGGAAGAATATAAATAGAGAGTGAGAGTCTCTCTATTTATCACTTGTGACTTAGCTCTCTTGCTCTCTAAAGTATGGCGCACCTTTGGAGAAGGAAATCTTTGGCTTGACAGAAGACAGAAGGCTGCTGTTGTGTTGGGAGGTCATCTTACTGTTTTGGGATCACATCTTGTGGTGATACTATCTTAGAGGAAGTTGAGGGGTTTTCTCCATTTATGGTTTCCCCTCCTAAAATCTTTGTGTCTCTTGTCTCTTGTAATGTGCTTATGTGATTGCTGTGCTTGTTATTCTCTCAGTGAAAAGATCTTAACATAATGCTAGCTTAAATGTTGAAAAACTAACAAATCCAGTCTCAGTATTGTCTTCAGAATCAACCTTCCTTGTGCCTTCATGGAGGGAAATATTACGATGTTCAAGAAGTATTGACATATGATCTATGGTTTTCTTCATATAAGATTTCTCTGTATGGTTTTCTTTCTGATAGTAGTAGCACTTTCCCTTATCAAACCTATGATATTTGTCCTTCTTAGATCATAAGGCTCCTCCATCTAATGGACCAAACTCCTCCTTTGGTTCGAATTTAGTGTTTTGTTTATCCTTACCTTTTTGTTTCCCTTTGGCTTGCGCATTCTTGGTCTCCCCAACCAAGAGAGCTTGAATGTTGGAGGATTTGAGTGCTCCCATTTGTATCAACTTATCTTGTTCTTGAATAAGAGATTTTGTGAATGCATCAAGAGAGGGAATTCACCAGTTTGGATTTGTCAGTCTCCCAGAATGAAAGGTGGACATGAACACTGAGAATTCTGGTCCAAGTTTGCTCAGAATAGAGAGCACCAATTACTCATCTTTCTTGTCAATCTCACACTACTTGCACTGCATGACCAAGGATTCGAAATTGGAGAAGAATTGCTCGATGGTTTCGAAATTGATGGGTTGTAGAGAAATCAGCTCATTCTACAGAATATGGCCTCTTAGCTCATCTTGCTTTCCAAACAGTGACTTGAGCTTCTACCATACTTCTCTTGGAGTTTTTAATCCATCAAGGTGGAAGAGTAACTCCCTGCAGATATGAATGCACATGAAACCAAAGGCTTCATCCAATTCGATTAGATACTTTGACTTCTCTAAAGGTTGCTTGGGTTCGACCTCCTTGCCCATAGTGACCCTTTACAGACCTTTGTTACGCAACACAATATGCATATCATCCCTCTAATCAATATAATTGAGGGGTGTGAGGATCCTTGGTGTCAAGGTTGTTGAATTATCCGGTTTGTAGCTTGAGGAGCAGCACAATTCTTCCGAATTATTTAATTTACCTGCAAAAAAACTTTCAATTCAAAGGAAAACCGGTTCAATCTATCTCTATTTCGACATGTGCACATTATCAAGGTGCTTCACACCTGGCTAGACTTTGCTTCACATCTGGCTAGACTTTTCTAGATAAATATAGAGGGAGCAAGGCACAAATACCAGGAATTATGTGGAACCCAGTTGCTTCTGGTGCATCAATGGAAGTTTATGAGGATTGAAATTGGCCCGAACCTACAAATGTTTGTAAACATTTGAAACCAGGCACAAGGCCTTATTATCAGGAGTGGTGGTTAGTCCACTTTTTTATATTCCCATAGGTGCAACGGTTATACCATGCGATTGTACCGATACTCCAACACCCCCCATCCGACGTAGCTCAAAGGAATCGAACCTAAAACCTCAGCTATGATACCATGAAAGGTTTGGAAAAGCTATAGGATCATAAGACTGGATTGAACCTTAATGTTAAAGAAGAATGAATTAGGAAGAAGAATTTTAGTGTTATAATGATCAAACAATCATGGTGAAATTATTCAAACAAGAGGAAGAAATTTGACAACATAACCATAATTTCACAATCATTAATCTGTATGTAATACATCCATTATACAAATAAGGAAATTCAAATCCTCTAGCTGTGATTCGAATCCCATAACTTGGAATGACTCCAGAGATCACTAACTCTGGGGAAATCACCACTAGAGACTCACCAGTGTAACTCCAAATAATTGACTCAGTTCATAATTAGTTAACTGATCAAGGTAGGTGATCAAAGGCACCTAACCTCCTTAAATAATGCAAAGAGGCGCTAGGCTAACTGAATATGAACTAACTGATTCCCATCGAAGAATAACTCAACACGGACTAGGGTGGACTAATGGTGGGACTCCCATGACTTAGTGTGGGTTCTTAAATTATAGGGATTAGCCTCTTGAGCTCCTAAACTCATGCAGACTGGTGCATTAAGTGGTAGGTGGGCCCTAGATAACTCCTGCATGGCACTAATGAAGTGGCAACATACTCTTAAGCTAGGAAGCTGACATTTAGACTATGGTGGACAAGGGAGTATTATAATAATCCTAATTGTCTCCAGTTATGCATCATAAAAGAAAGCATGCAAAAAAATGTTGTAAGCGGAGATGTGGAAGATGAAGTCTCCTGCTATTAATGGTGAGAGAAATAAGGGAGAATTTTTTGAAGCATTGTTAGTGGGGATGAGGAAGTATGTTCAATTGCATAATTATTCTTCAAATATAGAGGTCAAAATTTCCATTTATAACCTACAGGGGAAAGCTTCCATATGGTGGGATCAACTAGTGGAGGTGAAACATGTCAATGAAGGGATAGTTTCTTTGAAGCAATTCAAAAATCACTTTCAACATAAGTACTTATTTCATAATTACTATAAAAGGAAAATGAAGGAGTTCTTTGATCTCATATTGGGAGCTATGATCATGGAGGAATATGAGAGAAAGTTTTTGGATTTGTTGAGGTATGTTGGGTTCATTAAGGAAGACAAAGTTGAAATCTAGAGGTTCTTGTGTGAATTCTCTTCATTTTCCAAAGATAGAATTCGGTATGATGAGCCCAAGAATCTTGAAGAGGAAATAAAGAAGTCCAAACACTTGTATAATTAAAACAAGGGAAGGACAAATATTCAAAAGTCTTGGAAATATAATAAGAGAAATAAGGAGGAACAAAGAAACAAAGGATTCAAGCCACCTTTCTTTAGGAATCAACAACCACTTCGACAGAGGGATTTTGGTCAGGATGGGTTTTAAAGGACATAGTTTCTAGGGGTAAGGAAACCTGTTAAATGTTGGGGATGTGAAGAAAATCATTGGTACAAGGAGTGTCCTCAAAGGAGAAATAGAATGAGGACGATGGACAATATTCAGAAATCCATTATAATGGAGTATGTAGCAAGGAATAATCCAAGACTTTATGCAATGTTGGACAATCGACAGGGATATTTCCTGTCCAACATGATTGAGGTTGAAGGTAATATTGTCAATCAACCCGTTGCCATTATAATTGATTTTGGAGCAAGTCATAGTTATATTTATCATGATATGGTTGAAATATTTCATTTAAAGAGAAGCAAGCATGACAAATATTGGATGGTTAGTTGGATACCAGAGCAAAGAGGAAGATACTAAGCTAGTAAATGACTATCCATTGGACATGAATGGACTTAATACTTTTGTATATTTAAACATAATTTCTCTTGGGTCTTATGATGTGTTGATTGGGAGAGATTGGATGGCTACACATAACGTGGTATTAGTTCTCCATAATAATACATTTAATTATCTTTATGAAGAAGGGTAGCAAAGGAGAGTGAAGGGAATCCCAAGACCAATGTCCATTAGGAAAATATGAACATTATAGATGAATAAATGTTTCATAAAAGGATGTTAGTTTTATGTAGCTAATGTGGAAGAGCTAGAAAAGAATAAAGGCCCCAACTTGGAGGAGTTTTTTAGTATTACAATAATTCATTGACGTGTTTGAAGAAGTACTAGGTTTTCCACCTAAAAGAGATATTGATTTCTCTATTGATTTGGTATTAGGAGTTTCCCTAGTTTCCAAAATATCATATAGGATGAGTACACAATAGTTTAAGTAGTTATAGATGGAACTAGGGAAGTTTTCGAAGAAAGGATACATAAGGCCAAGTGTGCCTCCTTGGGGAGAACCATCACTGCTTGCAAACAAGAATGGAACTCTCAGAATCAAGATTATGCATTGATTTCATGTAGTTAAACAAAGTCACAATCAAGAATAAATATCCTTTTCCCATAATTGATGACTTTTTTTAGAAGTTGAGAGGAGTTAGGGTAATCTCCAAGATAGATATAAGACCTGGTTATCATCGGGTAAGAATCAAAGAGGAAGAAATCATCAAAACATTGTTCAAGACTGGATTGTTAATGTAATTGTAACTTCGAAAGATACTCACTTGTATATTTCATATTGTATTTTATTGTACCCCGATAGAGATGTTTGTTCCTCCAATAGGGAGAGTCATTAATGTAATAAAGTCATGTAAAGTCATTGAGGTTAATCTTCCATTGTATGTCGGGGCATTAGAACCCAGAGTTAAGTTGTATTAGGGTTATTAGACTCTCCTAGATAAGTCGTCCCTCTTGAGGGAAAAATTCAAGTCAGGATAAAGTATAAATAGGGAGAGTGACTCTCTATTTCTACACACACACTCACTCATCAAGTTCACACAAGTGAGAGAGAGAGAGAGTAGTTGTCGAAGATCATTTTTATACTTTTGGGTTTTACTTTTGCTATTGGTGCTCATTCTATATTTGAGGAAGTTACAGGGTTTTCTCCTTTATGGTTTCCCCAAGGAAAATCTATGTGTATCTTGTCTCTTGTTATTATTGTTGTGCATGTTATTCTCTTAGATAAGATCCTAGATCATATTGAATAAACTGTAAAAATATAACATCGTATCAGAGCTAAACTAAGAAGGAGGCATAGTGCAGTTGCAAAAGCTAGGGATTCTTAATTTTTGGGGTCTCTCTCCATAGATCATTAAGGAAAGGAGGCTAGGATAACTCTCCTTAGAAGGGCACATCTTCCTGTCGAAGTAGAATTTGATTTCGAGCATTTTTAGTTTTTGGCTTGTCACTACTGTGGGAAATTAGGGATTTTCATAGAAGTGGACTTTTAGAGTGTACCCAACATAGGATTGTTCTCCTCCTTAAAATCGAAATTTAGAGACCAAGATTGAAATTTTTGGTTGGGTAAAACTTCAAAAAATTTAAACCCTAATTTGACCTTGGACCAGAGAACCAACACTGCAAAAGACCAGCTCCAAATCCAGTTCGGGCATCTCAAAATGGTAAGATCTAAATCTTCTGTATTTCCATTTGAGGTTCTCATTAAATATGTCTGACCACACCAAACTTGAGGATAATCTTGAAGGAGATAATAACTTTTGAGCATGGAAGTACAAGATTTCACTAGTCCTTGAAGAGAATGAATTGGACACCTACATAAATGAAGAGGTTCCAGTTCCATAGGGAGATGAGGCTAAATCCTTACACAAGAAGAACTTGGTCAAGGCAAAGAGGATTATTACTGATTCTATCAAGGATCACCTTATATCACATGTGTCTTCCTTAAAGACACCTAAAGAGGTGTTTGACTCCTTGCCCAAGTTATTTGAAGGAAAGAATATAAATTTGAATCTGACTTTGTGAAATCAATTAAAGAATGTGAATATACAGAATGTAGAGACCATAAAATCATACTTTACAAGGGCCTCTCAAATCAAGGAACAACTTGAAGCTATGAGAGAAGACATAGAGAATGGATAAGTTTTGATGAACATATTGAATGGTTCCCCTAGGTCATGGGACTCCTTTATTCAAGGAATTTGTGCTAGAATAAAGTTAATCACTTTCAGTAAGATGTGGGAGGAATGGTCACAAGAAGAAGCTTGAATCGCAGCTTGAGAATAAAACATGGGAAATGAAGATCAAGCTCTCACAACACACACCAAGAATAACAAAAGGGAACACTCTCATCACAAGAAAGAAAAACATCACCACCAGAATCAGAGGGAGAATATTAGAAGACCCAGGAGAGATCTATCTAATGTTAGATGCTATACTTGTGATGAGAAGGGACATTTTTCTAGACACTGTGCTAAGAACAAAATGAAGAAGAACAACAATAAGAGACATCATGCTCACATGATAGAGTATGATGAAACTCCTAGGAAGAGAACCAGAGGAGACAATGAAGATTCTTTAAGCGATGAATAATATGTTCTGATTTCATCTCTCACAGGTACTGTTTCACATGGAAGCAACGATTGGATTGTAGATAGTGGGTCTTCCAAGCATATGACGAGATTTAAAGAATCCTTTGTGAATATATCTGAACATGAGTCACGTCACAAGGTGAGACTTGGGGATGAATACCAATACCCTATAAAAGGAAGTGGTCAAGCCTCTTTCAAGCTAAACTATGGAAAATATTTGAAGATGAAGGATGTTCTATATGTACCATGACTCAAGAAGAATCTTCTCTCCATATCTACATTGTATGCAAAAGGTATGAGGGTTTCATTTATTGATGGCCAAGTTCTTATGTGACCAAAAGGAAAGACCATAGATGATGTAGTAGCGATTGGAGAGCAAGAGGGAGGATTATACAAATTGAAGGGCCAACCTAAACAAGCCTTGGTCTATGACTCCATGGAGTCAAGTGAATTATGGCATAGAAGGCATGCACATGTGCACTATCACTTGCAAGCAAAGCAGTTAACGGTCTCCTGAAATCCAGACAAAGCATGAAGGCATCTGTAAAGGATGTGCATAGGGAAATAACATAAATAAGACATTTCCAAGTAGCAAGCGAAAATCCAAACGAATCTTGGAAGTCATTCACTCTGATGTATGCGGTTTAATGTCGTCCAACTCATTGAGTGGGTATGTATATTATGTTTCTTTCATTGATGATTTTTCTAGGAAGACCTGGATATATTTCTTGAAGATAAAAGATGAAGTATTCAACAAATTTAAGGAATTCAATTCCCTGATAAAGAATCATACAGAAAAGAAAATCAAGACCTTTCGATCTGACAATGGCGGAGAATTCACATCAAAAGAATTCAAGGAATTATGCAGAGAGTCAGGGATTAAGAGGGAGTTGACCACTCCATACAGTACACAACAAAATGGAGTTGTAGAAAGGAATAATAGAACAATTATGGAAGCAACAAGGGAAACAATTCATGATCAGGATCTTCCCATGCATCTATGGGAAGAAGCTGCAAGAACAACCATGTATGTACATAATCGTACTCCACACACAGTACTGGACAACAAGACACCATAATAAAATTTCTCTAGCGAGAAACCAAAAGTCAACCATCTTAGGATATTTTTCTGCCCAGTGTACGTACACATTCCAAAGGAGAAAAGAACGAAGTTAGACCCTTCAGGAAAGAAGGGCATATTTGTGGATTGTAGTGAAAACTCGAATGCTTACAGAATATACTTTCCAGGGTATAAGAAGATCGATATCAACAGGGAGGTGACATTTGACGAAGAATTAAGTTACACCAAATCTAGAAAACTACCTATTGAATACATTCAAGAACCAAAAGTACCCAGGATTCGAGATACAATAGTGAATGAAGCAAATCTAGAAGAAGATTGAGAAATAGAAGAACCTTAGGAATCTATAGATCCACCCCATGAGAAAAATTCTCACAAGAGGAAACCAACATGGGTACGAGAGGCTATCCTAGATGCAGATAGATATGGAACTCCATAAGGAATGCATAGAGAAAGAAAGAGACCTATGGCATACTCTAGTTATGTATCCCTGCTGTGAGACATCATTTGACAAAGAACCTTCCAACTATGAGGAAGCGACAAAAAAGAAAGAATGGAAGGATGCCATGATCGAGGATTGCTAGTCGATCATGAAGAATGATGTCTGGGATGTGGTCCTGAGACCAGAAGGGAAGTCTGTTGTGACTTCCAAGTGTATCTATAAGATCAAACATGCTGCAGATGGTAGCATAGAGAAATATAAAGTGAGATTTGTGGCACGTGGCTTCTCCCAGAAAGAAGGGATAGATTACGAGGATAATTTTACACCTGTAGCCAGATACACTTCCATTAGAATAATACTTTCTCTGGTTGCAATGATGAAATCAAAGATACACCAGATGGATGTCAAGACAACATTCTTGAATGGTCTAGTGGAAGAGGAAGTGTATGTGGAGCAGCCTATTAAAATAGCAGCAACAAGGAAGGTCTTCCTCCATGCATGCGTTCTTGCATGCAGAAGACTTAAATTAGGAAACCAGTTGTATTTAATTTACTTTTCCTAAGTTTACTTTCAAAAATAAATTAAAGTGATCTAAATTAACTTTAGTGAAACACTAGTTAAAGTGAAAGTGGAATTAGGGTTTTCTCTTTGCCTAAAGTTATAAAAGAGAGATCAATTGGTGGAGAGGACACACACACCTGTATTCCGACAGAGACAAGATATAGACAGGGAGAGAAAGTGAGATAGAGGATTTAGCTAGGAAGACAGAGGAGGAAGCAACATGATCATCAAGCTTCGTACAACTAGGCCATACACTCATGCAAGAGGGTGTTGAGGTTTAGCTGGGGATTTTCCCAATGATTCTTCTGGGTACTGCATTCACCAGGTTTGGGTGAATTTGCAATGATTGTAAAAGTTCCATATTTTCTCATAATAAAATCTATATCTGTCTGCTTCACCGGTTTTCCCATCTTGAGTTTTTCCGAGGGTTTCCATACCCAAAATAATAGTGTCAATATTGTGATGTGATGTTGTGATTTATTTCTCTGTTTTATATTTCGCTGCATACTGTAAAAGGTATTCATGTGTGGTTATCAATAGAGATTTGCATGAATTGTTTAGCGCTAGTTTGAATATTAAAGGAAAATTTACATGGTATCAGTGCTCTGGTGAGCTAAAGATGAGAGATTTGCAGCAGCAGTGATAGATCAGGGGCATATCTATTGAAGACATAAACTTAGATTGGAGATCTAGGGTTTGACAGGTAACACTTCACAATGGCCATGCAGTTGAGAGTCAAGAATATACTCCAGGGTGCTCAGAACTTTCGTACATGGAAAGAAAGGGGGACAAGGATCCTGGACATCAGTGATGCAGAGGAGCACATGGATTTCACGAAGGTTGTACCCACAGATTCGATAGATTTAGCAGCTTGGAAGAAGATTGATTCCAGAGCCATGTTGATTATCATGGATGGAGTGAAGGACCATGTAGTCCCTCACCTTTATGGTAAGAAGACCGCATTAGAGATGTGAAAGGATTTGGAGAGTCTGTACCAAAGCTAGAATGAGAATCGAAAGATGCTGTTGCAAGAGAGGATGTGTAGCACCAAGATGGCCAAGGGAGAAGGAGTGGTGCTTTATCTCATGAGGCTCACATAGATCAGGGATGATATTGGAGATATTGTCTCTAAGACTGATGATGAGGAGCTAGTTCGGATAGCCATCAATGGATTCTATAAGCCATGGGACACCTTTGTCAAGGGTATGGTGGCTAGGGAGAATCTCCCTGATTGGCAGAGACTTTGGGATGACTTTGTGTAGAAGGAGACCTGCATGTGTCAAGGATCAGTCTCATCCACATGGTTCCCTCCTTGTGGATGAGGAGGCTCTAGCCCTTACAGGGAAGAGCAAGGGGAAGGAAAAGAGGAAGAAGGATGGTAAGAAGAACCTTGACGTGTGAAAAGTCAAGTGTTTTATCTGCCACAAGCAGGTACACTTTGCCTCCGAGTGCCCAGACACGAAGAAGAAGAGTAACACTCAGATGGATTTATTTGCAGAGGTGGAAGAGTTTAGTACGAACTTTGATGAGGAGTTTTGCTCGATATCTTGCATGGAAAGCACCGCATGGAGTAGTATATGGTACATCGATAGTGGAGCATCTAGTCATATGACTGGATGTAAGAGATTCTTCAGAGACTTGCAGGAGGGTGGAATAGGGATCCACGTTGAGCTGGGTGATGATGCGCAGTATCAAGCACAGGGAGTTGGAACTGTTTTGTTGGAGAGGGAGTCTGGAAAACCCCTCAGTTTTGTTGATGTGTTGTATGTTCCAAGACTGACCAAGAACCTTATATAAGTCTCCACTCTAGAGGAGAAGGGATATCAGGTGAATTTCTGTGACCATAAAGTATATATCAGGACCAAGGGGTTAGATAGGAGCTTGGATCAGGTAATTAGCAGGAGGAGCAGGAAAGTGTACAGACTACACTTTGAGCCTGCAAAGGCTCTAGTTAGCAGCATCAACAACATAAGTAAGGGTGAGTTGTGGCATAGGAGGATGGCACACTTACACCATGGAGAACTGAAGCATCTAAGACAGGAATCCAATGGAGTTCCTCAGGTACAGGAGGAAAAACATAACCACTGCAAGGGTTGTGCTTGGTGACGAACATTAGGAAGCCTTTCCCACATATTGAGCACAAGTCTAAGGAGCTCTTGGAATTGGTGCATTCTGATGTCTGCAAACCTATGAGTGTCCATTCATTCAGTGGTTACAACTACTGCATGAATTTCATTGATGACTATTTGAGGAAGACTTGGATCTATTTTTCTGAAGGCCAAGTCAGAGGCCTTTGAGAGGTTCCAAGAGTTCAAGACTCTTGTGGAGAACCAAATAAGGAAGAATATTCAGGTGTTGAGGACAGACAACGGGGGTGAGTACACTTCTAATGATTTCATGAGTTTTGTTTGACTAAGGGGATTAAGAAGGACCACAACATGCCCCATACCCCACAACAGAATGGAGTTGCAGAGCGAAATAACATGACGATGGTTGGAGCAGCCAAGGCCATGTTATTTGATCAGGGTTACCATTATTCCTCTCGGCTGAGGCATACAAGACTGCAGTATACATTCAAAATAGGTTTCCCTACACAACTTGTGGGAGAAAGACACCAGAGGAGGTCTTCATAGGCACTAGGCCAGATGCGAGTCACATTCACATTTTTGGTAGTGTCTGCTATTGTCATGTTCATGCTGACAATAGGAAGAAGATGGATCCTTCTTGAGAGAAGGGGCTACTTGTTGGGTACAACGATATTTCGAAGGAATATAGATTTTACATTCCAGCTTGCAGGAGGATTATTGTGAGCAGGGATGTTCGGTTCGATTAGGACAGGGCCTTACAGAGATCTTTGGACTTACCAGTAGAGCAGCAACCAACATAGGAGTCGAGGGTCAAGTTGGAGGAGCCATATGTATAGGTATAGGTACAAACACAGAGCACAGGTTCTGGTGGTCAAAGGGAGTCAAGTGGACATGATCCTCTAGTCATTGACTTGGAGGATGAGTTGCAGCAGGAGATGGATATCCAACAACTATAGCAGTTTGACACTAGGCCAATGCCTAAGTGGTTTAGGTCAAGATTACTGGATTCCAGGAAGGTTGATCCTCCACAAATATATTTAACACAGAGTGTACCCCCAGATAGGCTTAGTTATATGGCACTGATGACAGAGTTGATTAACTCTTACAGCTTCGGGGAGGCTGCACAAAATGATGTGTGGCAGGAGGATATGGTTGAGGAGTATGACTCTAGTGGTAAATGGGTTTTCATAGAAGGAGGGTATTGATTATGAGGAGACCTTCGCCCCTGTTGCCAGGTATTCTTCCATTCAGACCATTATCTCACTAGCAACTGATATGGGTTGGCGTGTCCATTAGATGGACATCAAGACTTCCTTCCTCAATGAAGTGATAGAGGAGGAGGTATCTATTGAGCAGCCAGAGGGGTTCAATGTGGAGGATAGGGAGATGAATGTATGCAGACTGCATCGATCTCTTTACGGGCTTAAGTAGGCACCTCGATCATGGTACTCAAGGATTAACAACTATTTACGGGAGATGGGATTTGACTGGAGTGAGGTTGACCACAACCTGCACTTCTTGACAGGTGAGGTGCCTCTCATATTGGTCCTGTATGTCGATGATCTCTTTTTGACAGGATATGAGAGGCTGATTGGATATTGCAAGTCCAACCTTGGAGTGGAGTTTGAGATGAAGGACCTTGATTTGATGCATTACTTTCTGGGCTTGGAGGTTTGGCAGAGAGATGGATGATTCTTCATTGAACAAGGGAAGTATGTAGTAGAGATCCTAAAGATATTTAGGATGGAGGACTGCAAGCCTATGGCCATACCTCTAGTTTCCAATTGGAGGAATATTGATGCATCGGGGTCAGACGTATTTGATCCTACCTTGTATCGTTAGCTTATCAGATTGCTTATGTATCTGGTCAACACTCGACCAGACATCATCTTTATAGTTAACTCTTTCAGTCAGTTCATGGTGGATCATCGGAGAGTGCATTTGATGACTGCGAAGCACTTACCTTGCTACATCAGAGGTACGATGGAGTATGGATTGGCTTATGAGCGCAGGGGAGTGTACAGTTAGTAGGTTTCACAAATGTTGACTGGGCAGGATGTGTAGACGACGATAAGAGTACTTCAGGTTGATGTGTCAGCATTGGATCAAGGGTTGTCTTTTGGTTCAACAGGAAGTAGAATTCAGTTGCATTGAGCTCGACAGAGGCTGAGTATATGGAAGCTAGCATGGATGCTTGTGAGGGTATGTGGCTAAGGAAGTTACTTGCAAGTTTTTTCAAGTGTGAGCTAGAGGATACATTAGTTCACTATGATAATCAGAGTGGCATCAGGCTACCTAAGAATCCAATGTTCCATGACTGGAGCAAACCCATAGACATCAGGTACCACTTCTTGAGAGATTGTGTTCCAAGGGGAACCATTCGGTTGGAGTACACACACAGATGAGAAGGTGGCAAATATTTTCACCAAGGATTTTTGTAGATAGAGCTTTGTGAAGTTCAGGGATAAGTTGGGGTTGCTATCGAATCCCTTCCTCGTTGAGGGGGAGTGTTAAACTAGCAACAACAAGGAAGGTCTTCTTGCATGCAGAAGACTTAAATTAGGAAACCAGTTGTATTTAATTTACTTTTCCTAAGTTTACTTTGGAAAATAAATTAAAGTGATCTAAATTAACTTTAGTGAAACACTAGTTAAAGTGAAAGTGAATTTAGGGTTTTCTCTTTACCTAAACTTATAAAAGAGAGATTAATTGGTGGAGAGGACACACACACTTGTATACCTATAGAGACATGATATAGACAGGGAGAGAAAGTTAGATGAAGCATTTAACTGGGAAGACAGAGGAGCGAGCAACAAGATCATCGAGCTTTGTACAACTAGGCCATACGCTCACACAGGAGGGTGTTGAGGTTTAGCTAGGGTTTTCCCTAGTGATTCTGCTGGGTATTGCATTCGCCAAGTTAGGGTGAATTTGCAGTGATTGTAGAAGTTCCATATTTTCTCATAATAAAATCTATATCTGTCTGCTGCACTAGTTTTCCCATCTTGGTTTTTTCCGAGGGTTTCCATACCTAAAATAATAGTGTCAATATTGTGATATGATGTTGTGATTTCTTTCTCAGTTTTATATTCCATTGCATACTGTAAAATATATTCATGTGTGGTTATGAGTAGAGATTTGCATGCATTGTTTAGCACTAGTTTGAATATTAAAGGAAAATTTACACAGCCACTCGGATTTGAGACACATGACAAGAAGACTCATGTGTAAAAATTGAAGCAAGCGCCTAGGACATGGTATGACAGGATGGATAAATTCCTCACTAGTTTGGGCTTTAACAAGAGTAAAGCAGACTCCAACATTTACTACAAGGTTGATAAAGGGATCCCGGTGATACCACTATTGTATGTAGATGACTTGTTTGTGACAGGTGAGGATGGGTTGATTATTGATACAAAGAGGAAGCTTGTTGTTGACCTCGAGATGAAGAAATTGGGCATGATGCATTATTTTCTAGGTATGGAGGTGTGGTAGAGTACATATGGAGTCCTCCTTGGTCAAGGGAAGTATACAGTAGATTTCTTGAAGAGGTTCAAGATGATGGACTGTAAGTCTATAACCACAGCCATGGCATTGAACTTGAAGCTACTTTGCAATGCTTCATCAGAGTCAGTTGATGCTATGATATATCATTAGATGATTATATCATTGATGTGTTTGAAAAAAACGAGAACATACATATGTTTTGTTGTGAACACTTTGAGCCAGTTCCTGATGGATCTGAGACAAGTTCACCTAGTTGCTGCAAAGCATATATTGAGGTACTTGAAGGGTACAATTGATTATGGTATCAAATATGACGAGAATCAAAAGGTTAACCTAAAGGGTTATGTTGATTCAGACTGGGCTGGAAGTGCCTTAAATAGGAAGAACACTTTGGGGTGTTGCTTCAGTATGGGATCAGGCGTGATCTCTTAGTTTAGCAGGAAGCAGTCCCACGTGGCACTGAGTATAGTCGAAGCAAAATATGTTGCATCTTGTTCAGGTAGTTGTGATGCAGTATGGATTAGGAAGCAACTGTCTGATTTGTTTGATCTCTAGTTAGAGGCGACTTGTATCTTTTGTGACAACCAGAGTTGTGTGAAGTTGTCCGAGAACCCAATGTTCCATGACAAGTCGAAACATATTGAGATCAAGTACCACTATATCCGGGATATGGTGCAGAGAGGAGTAGTGAAGCTCTAGTATGTTGCGACGGATGAGCAAATAGCCAATGTGTTTACCAAGCCACTATCTAGAGTGAAGTTTGAATACTTTAGAGAGAGGCTTAGTGTACTTCAGATCGAGGTTCCTCCCAAGGGGAGGTGATGGGTCTGGAAGACGTAGATGCATGAGAGCCATTCTCACATGGTGGTAGGTGTGTCCTCCCATGGTGCAAATGTAAGGGATGTGTTTGAGATGTGTGCATCTGGGTTGTGCTATGAGTGACGATGAGGTGATCTGAGTACACCGAGACGATAGTAGGGGACTCAAGTTTTGCAGAGGCATATAATCAGTCCTGGGATGCTTCTTCAGTTTTTGTAGAGGCATATAATCAGTCCTGGGAGATCCTTCAGGTTTTGCAGAGGCATATAATTAGTCTTGGGATCCTCCTTCAGGTTTTTCAGAGGCATATAATTAGTCCTGGGAGATCCTTCAGGTTTTGCAATACAATAAGTCATGATCTATACCTACTTGATGATTTTAAGACCTACATGGAGGCTAGGCCTACATCCAACATGAAAAAAGGCTGGCTCTATAGAAATTCCTACGATGAGTAGATTCGAGAGATAGCATTATTTGATCGAGATGATGAGAACAGCAGCAATAATGACGATGATGATCCAATGTTGAATACTTGTGCCTATATGTACTGATGTCCGCGTCAAGAGAATACCTTCTTAGTTAAGAGGGAGTGTTAATGTAACTGTAACTTCAAAAGATTTTCACTTGTATATTTCATATTGTAATTTATTGTACCCCTACAGAGATGTTTGATCCTCTGATTGGGAGAGTCATTAATGTAATTAAGTCATGTAAAGTCATTGAGGTTAACCCTCCATTATATGTTGGGGCATTAGACCCCAAAGTTAAGTTGTATTAGGGTTATTAGACTCTCCTAGAGAAGTTGGACCTGTTGAGGGAAAAAGTCAAGTCAGGATAAAGTATAAATAGAGATAGTGACTCTCTATTTCTACACATACACTCACTCATCAAGTGTGCATGAGAGAGAGAGGAAAAGCTCGCACAAGTGAGAGAGAGAGAGAGCAGTTGTTGAAGATCATCTTTATACTTTTGGGTTTTACTTTTTCTACTGGTGCTCATCCTATATTCGAGGAAGTTGCAGGGTTTTCTCCTTTATGGTTTCCCTAAGGAAAATCTTTGTGTCTCTTGTCTCTTGTGATTATTTTTGTGCATGTTATTCTCTCAGATAAGATCTTAGATCATATTGAATAAACTGTAAAATTATAACATCGATATGGTCATCATGAGTTCATGGTGGTGCTATTTGGCTTGACCAATGCAACAACCATATTCATGTATCTTATGATTGGAAATTTTAGGAAGTATCTATATAAGTTTGTCATCATTTTCCGTGATGGCATTCTTATTATTTTAAGATAGAGGAAGAGCATGCAAAACATTTGAAGTTAGTATTGCAAGTGTTGAGGGAACAACAAATTTATTCCATGTTGAGTAAGTGTTCATTTTAAAAGGAAGCAAATCCATTACTTGGGTCATATTATTTTAGAGGTAGGGATAGTGGTGGATCCAAAAGAGATCAAAACTATCATGAGTTGGAAAACACCTAGGAATGTGTCCGAAGTTAGATATTTTACGGGATTGGATGGGTATTATCAGTGGTTAATTAAGGGTTTTTCCAAGGTGGCACATACAATTACTTCATTGCAGAAGAAATAAATCAAAATTTAGTGGACTCCACAATGTGAAGAAAGCTTCCAACAACTGAAGAATCTGTTGACCAACACATCGATTCTCAAGATTGTTGACCCCAATGAAGATTTTGTAGTATGCACAGACTCATGTTAAGAGGAAACTGATGGATTTTTGATGCAACAAGGACATGCAATATATTATGAGTTTAGGAAGCTCAAGGAGCATGAGAATAAGTATGCCACACATGACCTAGAGCTTGCTACCATTATGCATGCATTGAATATGTGGCAACATTAACTCATGGACAGGGAATTTGAACCGAGGATAGATGACAATGGATTAAAGTATTTATTTGAGAAACAAGATTTAAATGCTAAACATGCAAGATGGATGGAGTTCCTCTGTGAGTTTATTTGAATCAAATATATCAAGGGTAAGGAGAATAAAGTGGCTGATGCACTTAGTTAGAGGATACATTCAATTCTTTATACAACCATCGGTATGGGTAAATTGAATTTGAAAGACAAAATTATTACAGTTGTAAATGAAGATGGATACTATTAGCAAGCAAAGGAAGGATTATAGCAAGAAAATGTGCCTCAAATGTATGAATTTATGTGCCCAATTCGGGAGAGTTAAGGAAGTTAATTTTGGATAAGATGCATAAAGTTCCTCATGCAGGACACCTAGGATACTAGAAGGCTCTTACAGTAGTAAAGGGTTAGTATTTTTGGATAGGTATGAAGAAGGAAATCACATATTATGTAACTAAGTTTTAGGAGTGTTAGCGAGTCAAGGTTGAGCATGGGCATCTGACATAATTGCTTCAATATTTGACCATTCTAGAATGTAAGCGAGATGTGGTGATTATAGATTTTATCACCAAGTTCCATAGAACAATTAAACATTATGATTCCTAGAACAATTAAACATCGTGATTCCATCATGGTAGTGGTGGAAAATTTATTTAAGGAAACTCATTTTATACCTATCAAATCAACTCATAAAGTTGATAACATAATAGACATTTACCTAAAATAAGTTTCTAGATTGCATGGAATCCTGAAGGCAATTGTTTCAAATAGATATTTCAAGTTCACTTCAATTCTTTGGAAATGCTTCTTAAGGGCCTTGGAACAAATATGATTATGAGTACAACATATCATCCTCAGATATATGAGAAAATTGAGAGGGTTAATTAGGTCATTGAAGATATGATCAAAATGTATGTGATGAATCAACCATCCAGGTGGGAAGAGTACTTTCATTTGGTGGAGTTTACCTACATTAATGGGTATCATGCATATTTAAAGATGAGGCCATTTGAGGCCATGTATGGCAGAAAATGTAATAATCCCATTAGTTGGGATAACACAATAGAAAGAGTGATGATTGGGCCAAAGTTGCTAAGAGAAATGGAAGAGTAGATGGTTAGGATCAAGTAAAATATGAAGGTAGATCAGGACATATATAAACGTTATGTAGATAGGGGTAGAGAAACCAAAGAATTTCAAGTGGAGGACCATGTTGTTGTTCAGGAAAACAAACCATTATAACCTAGGGTATTTGGGGTTACTAACTTCCTAAATTAACTTGCAGACAATCAGTTATTTCAGAATTTGAAATAGAAATAGTAAGAAATTAGGCATACCTTATTTATGACGGTCGATCCTAGCTTTTCTTCTTCTCTTCAAATTGCTTCCACAACTTCCACGGTATCTCGAATCACCTGCAAAGAACAAGATCTTTCCTGCAATATCTTATATATTATATGAATGATTGATGAAATAACATACTTATAGTGAAGCAATAAGATAATCGGAAATCACAATATATAAGAGTGCAAAGACACAATATTGGAAGAAGAACTTTCTTTATTGACAAACAAGTGAGGTGAGATTACAACCCAACATCTGAGACACGTGCTCCTCTACTAACCAAGGACACCGAGTTCTACTGCTCCAAGATATCTGAAGGAAAAACACCAGCATAACTTTGCTCTATATTTCATGATCGATTAGCCTCAACCCGTACCCTCTATTTATACATAAGGAAAGAGAGAGGTTATGAAGGTTGAGATGGTTGAGTAAATTGGGATAGTTATGATTAATGGCCCAACTGTCCTTGACTAATCGTGTTTATATTTTTTAACTTTGGATTAAAGCATACACGAGTATTGATATTGGAAAGTCGCGTATGATACATGACTTTATTTAAGGAAACCTATGGGTACAAGCCCTAATGATGTATACACAAGTTGCAATGCACATACTCACCCATGATATGTGGGTTTCTATGATAATAGTCACGTATTCAACCTAATGTCCATACAACAAATAAATCTAGATGGTAAGGTAATGATGTATCAAAGGTCATGCCCATATATAGTGTTTTGGCTACTTCAATCCTTTTTGTCCTTTTGTGTGCCGACACATTAGGTGTCAGTACTCGGATGGAGAAGTGCCATTTTACATTATAACAAATGCCCCCTAATGTGTGAGGTTAGAGGAAAGTGATGGCCGAAATAAATTACAATCTTTTAATATTGGAGAACTCAGTTACCAAGGCAACAGGGAGGTACTTGAAACAAATACATATCAAAGTCATATACAAAATCATATCTAAGGATTCGATGTTCATTAAAATGGAACACTATCTCCTTTACAATATTTGATTACATCATATGATACTAGTAACAAGGCCATGTATATTACAAAGGTGGATCGAAGCCACGGTATACAATGATGATTCTTCAAAATATGGAAGTAGTGTAGTTGAGCATAACACAATATTACACAACTTAGGTTATAGAGGTGAACTTAAGGTCTTCATCCAAATCCAAAGGAACCAATACAATCCATACCATGTGAATAGATGTGTTGAAGTCGAACATGGAAGGAACTCAACAGGATGTGAGTAAATGAGTGATGTTGACAACTGAAGCAAAGGAGTTCACCAATGATGGTAGTGAATCCTAAGGTACCATCGTCAAAATTCTAGGTCTTCGTCTTCAGGAGATGCTGATGAGAAATCATGATGTGAGGAGGAAGGCAATGAATCCTTCAACAGGTCACAAGAGTGACTAGGAAACTGGATACGAGAAGGTAGACCCAAGTAATTTTTAGATAGGATAATGATGGGAATCAGGATAATAATCAAATGAAGGGATAAATCCTTAAACAATGAGCACGACAGAAAGATGACCCAAGGCAGACTTTGAATTGTAGATAGGACAACTAGACTTATCTGTCATGTAGGAAACATGATCAGATTCCCCATGTATAAAGGACAAGTGGAGGAGTAAAAAATTGAAGTAATAATTGAGTTGAAAGTGTAAATTGAGACATGAGTATCGAAAAGTTCAAAGAGTTATTTGTTCAAGGATGACATGCTGCTAGTGTTTATAACCCAAAGAGAGTAATTCTTCCTTAGATTTCCTGTTAAATTTTAATGAGTCCAGGAAAGTTAACTCAAGTCTCTCTTCATTTTTTACAAGCTTGAAGAGGGGAGAGAATAATGCTTGATAATGTTACTGATTCATGGATTTTACGAGCCTAAACTAGTACATGCTCATTGGCGTTTTCATATTTTGAGATCCTGAAAACTCTAAAGAAGACTCTAGGGGGGTGCTTTTTCGTACAATTTAGTCTGCTAAGGCCGAAAAAGTATAAAAAAATCCACAAAAGAACTGTCTTAGTTCCCGGAGGACTAAGGTATACCTTTTTTCGTACTTAGTTGGCAAGGTCCAAAAAAGGGGTAAACTAATACTAGACCGATGCACCTTCAGAAGCGGTAGGTAGATTGAGTTTAATGAGTGTGAAGGAAGGTAGGATCACTCAGAAAGATCCATTTGATTACGAGAAATGGGGATTACAACAATAAACTCGATACTTTGTTCTTTAGGTTTTGCAAGCATGACAAAGACATAAAGTATGCTTAGAATCTTTTTCATGTTTGGGTCCAGAGCACGAAAAAGAGAAAAATAAGCTCATATTAGGTGTTTCTTTTCCGTAAGTTTAGTCTCTCAGGTTCGAAAAATCGATAAACCTATGCTTGAAGATACTCTTCTCAATTCCGAAGAAAAGATAGTGCTCCTTTTTCGTAAATATTCCAAATGGTCCGAAAAAGCGATAAACTACCACCAATGTGGATGCCCACTCACTTATTCTTAACGAGTATAAACGAACAAGTTTACTCGACAGTCTAGTATGTTTTGAGGAGTCAGACTAGGGCCTAAAGAAAAATCCATAAGTGTGGGGAGTCTTATAACAGGGATAGTTCATAAAAAGATGCAAAATGAGGCTCATTTTGGCATGAAAAACAACTAAGAAGGCTCCCGCAAACCTAGCACAATTGCGAAATGGGTACCAAAAAATAATAAAGTGCTCTAAACAAGGGTACCCATGAAAAGGAGGCCCTATCCACGGAGGAACAATGATGTATACAAGGTAAAAATGGTTTGACACCATAGTCCATGGATGAAAAAAGTGATCCTAGGGTTTAATGACAGATAAGGTATAGATGCAATGTCAGCAATAATGGCCAAATTCTACCCTATATGTGACAAAAAACAAATTTTTAGTGATCCCGTACCTGTTGTAGTTAGCAAAAAGCCATGGTATTAGACTATTTATTAAAAAATGATTTCAAACTATAGGAAATGGGTCAAAATTTTGAATTTTTTTCTATAAATAGTTCAAAAAACAAAAATAGACATACCATCTTGGAAAATTACTAAACTTGGAAAGTTTTTACCTTTGACTTCAGTTGATCACCGAGGACAAACTGCTGTACCGAATTGAATTCCACAAGTTGCAGGTTGGTTATCTCTCCCTTCTCCTTCTTTCTATTTGATCCATTTTTCATTTTTATGTAAAATTTTATGATTTTGTGCAATCCTGATGAGGTTACACAACATATGCGGGTCTGCTACTATAGCAGTCATGTATACACATTTTATACACGATTTTCTATAGAGCAACCCGTGGATGACCCGCGATATGCTTAAATCATAGTTGCATATGTTGTGTGACTTAGAGAAAAGTTGGAAAATGACCAAAATCAGAAGAAAATGATGGATTCTAATGATTGACAATGGTCATTAGGCAGGTACACGATGGTTCTAGAGTGGAGGGAAAGAGAGCACGAGGATATGGATCGAGAGGCAATGCGGGATGCCCCGACTTTACAAGCTTTGCAACAATGTGGCTTGTTGAAGTTCTACTATACTTCTGACATGAGGGACAATGTCTGTTTACTAGAGACTCTTATCAGTTACTGGGACCATGAACTTGGTCTGTTTGATCTACAAGGAGAGATCTTGGAGATTACAATAGAGGACATATAATTTATTACAGGGATTTCTCACAGAGGCATGCCCGTGAACCTTGAGGGTATTGGTAGGGGTGGTGACCCTATGAGTGTCCAAGACTACATAGATACTTATTGCCCACCATGTACATAGAATAAGGGGACATGTGTCCCAATTGCTCACACAACTAGCTTCCCATTACAAGTGATGGTAAGCACGGTGGTCAAGATTGCCGGTTCTTCTTCATTGCACTTGGCCACTCGGACTCAGATGCAGATTACAGTGGAATGCATGTAGGGTATAGTATTTGACTGGTGCTTGCGTATGATCTCGATCATGAGAAAACAACTCTTTGATTGCAAAAGAGGGCGCAAGAAGAACTTCGGGTATGCAATCATTTTGGTGGCATTCTTCTTTGAGAGGGTTCTAGCTATCAGCCCCGCAGTAGCACTACCACCACCCTCCCCTCGCCAGCCTAGACTCACTAGATGGGGAGATGTATTTCTACATTAAGGTGGCGGAGGCTCAGTCCAAAGTGTTCATGATGATGATTTCTATCTGTGGTGGGAAATGAAAGTACCAGCTCTCGAGAAGTTCCCATACGTCGGGTTGGAATTCCGATGAGATAATGACCTTGTCCTCCTGCCAGGGGAGGCATGGGGAGAGATAGGTATTTTTATATTTTTTATGTTATTTGATTTTTTTTAATGAATTTTAATCATAAATTTATGTATATACATATGTATAAGAGAGTTGATCCTTTTTAAATGTTTTTAAATACAAATGTCAGACTTGTACGCCCCGATGGGCACCCTAGGAAATTTGTGTGGCCCATACAGGGTGGGGATCAGATTATACTATGAGTTCTGAAGGGGAATATGGCCAGGCTAACCCAAGGGGTCCCTACCATGCGGATAGAGTGGATCCCGATTATCATGCAGGAGTTTGTAGTAGGGATTTCAACGACTTGGATACGCCTTCTTCGAAGGGTATCCGGGGCTGTTATAAATTACATTGAGGCTGAAGAGGCAGCCGCAGCCGAGGAGGCTGAGGAACAAGCTTAGATATATAGGAATACATATGGATTACGATCCTATTTTTTGTATATTTATACAGTTATGACTGGATCTTCAGATCAAAAACTTGATATATCTATGGACATATATATATATCTCTGTGTGTGTGTGTGTGTTTTTCTGGTTATTTATATGCATTTTAAATGTATTTGTTATATTTATTTTACAAAGTATGTGTTAAGTTCCAGTCTAATATGTAGTTCGCATAAGCATCAGTGATTGTATTTTTCATTTCTTGGAATGTGATTAAATGAAATATATTCAATGTTTCTTTCAAGTAATCTTACATGCAAAAAATGACGTAACAAAGTAGGGTTTCACACCTGATAATCTCCATTGAGTTGGGAAACCATGAGTTGAGAGTCAAGGTTGACCTCCAAAAGGGTAATGCCACGAATTGCAACATCCCATAACAACTCTATAACTTCCCGATACTCGGCCACATTATTAGTAGATGTTAGGTCATGTTTTTGTTTTCCATCTTTTAATACTTTTATTTATGTTTTGAAGCTTGATTTTACTTTTTATTCCTAGAAAATTTTGTTGATTGGGATAGTTTGAGTTTTTTCCCTTTAGCTTTCATGTTATTTGATTCTTTTTAGTTTATTTTTACAAGTTTTGGTTTGATTTCATGATCAAAGGGATTATATAAGGCTTATATGGATTAAAAAGTCTAAAAAATAACATTAACATTTGCTTAGGTTCCCCAAATCAAGTCTAACCCTATATCATGAGTTTAATTTTTGAAAATAATTAACTTGAATTTTCTTGTAGTGCAAGCCAAAAACAAATGCACACATGCGCTACAAGAAAGTCGTGCAAAGTTAACAATCATCATTCAACGTTGCAGAGATTTAGTTCTCTATGTCGCCGACACTACGGCAACAATCTGGTATAAAGCTTTGACAAGGTAGCTGCTAGAGCTTCCGATCGCCGATCATGAAGCTAGTGGTCTAAAGCACCGACACTGCGGTAGCATAATTGTTTAAAGAAATGACAAGATAGTTGATAGAGCTTCGGATCGTCGATCGTAAAGCTAGTGGTTTATGTCACCGACACTGCGGCAGCATAGTGGTTTAAAGCTCCGATGAAATAGTTGATAAAGCTTCCGATCGCTGATTGTGAAGCTAATGGTTTAAATATAGTTGCTAAAGCTTTCAATCATCGATCGCGAAGCTAGTGGTATAAAGAGCCGACCCTGCAGCATCATAGTTGTTTAAAGCACCGACAAGATAGTTGATAGAGCTTCCGATCTTTGATCACGAAGCTAGTGGTTTATGTCGCCGACACTGCGGCAACATAGTGGTTTAAAGCTCCGATGAAATAGTTGCTAAAGCTTCCGATCACCGATTGCGAAGCTAATGGTTTAAAGATAGTTGCTAAAGATTTTGATCACCGATCGTGAAGCTAGTGGTCTAAAGCCCCGACATTGCGGTAGAATAGTGTCTTGAGGTTTCGATGCATTAGAGATTACTGCTTCCGATCGTCGACAAGTTAGTAATGGGAAGTGATTATTTGTTCAGTATTGGGACTCCGATCACCGATGCTAATAAAAATTAGTTGTTAGTGATGGAAGACGTCGATACCACGGTAACATTCAAATATTAATCACTGTGACAAGTGTCAGTATCATCATGAAGGTGAATCGTGGCGGTTTGTTGCAGAAGTGAGGCAATAATGATAGCAGACCATAATGAGACAAAGGTGTTTCAAATCACGTTTTTTCTTGAAATGCATGTAGAGTAGGTGGAGATCGTGGTGAAAAATCAGTACTTGAAAATCAGAATTTTGAAACAGAGTAAAATTAGGGCTTTGGGGAGCGGTCATTTGGAGTGTCAAAATGGTTAGGGAAGACTTGGAGGAAGTAAATAGTCAATACCAGGAATTGATTACAGTATCTAAAGAGGCTCTTAAAAGAAAAAGATAGACAAAGAATCAGTTTATAGAATTAAAGCAGACTATCCAGGAGCCGACTCAGCAGAATGAAGAATTAACAAAGAAAGTTGTAGACTAGGAGAGCAGTTATTAGTTAGTTTGAAAAGTTATTTTATTTTATTTTTGTATAATGTTAGTTTATATTGAACATTTCGATAGATGACCTAAAATTAGTTAGGGTTCAGTTATGCAACTGTTTGTGAAAGAACAAGATAAATGTAAGTTTGAAAGAGGACAAACATGTTCGATTTTTGCTGACAAGGGGAGGCTATCCGGATTTGTTTATGAGCTAAGTGTAAAGACTCTTATGTGTTTTTGATGACTGAACTATGAAATATATGCACTATATGCCATCTTGATTATTGAATGGTTTCATTTCTAATTTGTGTTAATTACTCAGTTGGTATATTCATTTCCTGTTTAATGTTTTTATGCTTGAAATGCTTGCTAACTGTGGGTGGAACTCAGTATTGTGTTTATTCTACTGGATTATGGTTTATATGTTATACATATCAGTCATTCAAATGCTAATGATTTAGTGTTTGCTTTGGTCTTATGAATTTTTTCCCTCTTGTCTTCAAATTGTTCAACCAAAACCCTAGAAAAACCCTATTTTACTTTATTGTGTTTATTGAGATTGTGTTGGCTTGTTCTCTTGTAGTCTGGGAAAAATTTCTAGCACTAACAATAGCAATACCTAAGCAAGCACCACCAGAGGAAACTAGCTGTACTGAGGGTGAATAGATAACCCATGCAGTTGAAGCCATGTTACAAGTGTGGTGACTAGCGCCATCCGCAAAACCTATGAACCAATCAACTGACATCTGTAAAAACCAACAGAATGTATAAGAAACACTAACTGACTAACTATTGTACATAAAAGTACATACAATAAAAATACAAGAATAAGCACTGTGCCTAAGCATAGTAATTCTTCAAGTAGATCCCATTTCCAGGCTCATGCAACTTATTTCCATCATAATCAGTTAATTCATACGCTCCCTTTTTCAAATCCTTTGACATGACATAGGGACCTAACTACATAGACTTGAATTTTCCTGCCCCCAGGGGTTCTTTGTCTTGATCCCAGAGCAAAACTTGTTCCCCTTTAGAAAAAACCCTTTGTTTAACTGCTTTGTCATATTTGCTTTTTACCCTATTCTTGTGAGCCTCGTTTGCTTTCAACGTATCTCTGCGTCGTTCATCTAGATTTTCTAAGTGAAGCAAAAATTCTTCTAATTACGTAGTGTCAGGACGTAGATGAATACATATCTTAAGAGATGGAATATCACATTCGACCGGTGTGACTGCTTCCACCCTGTGAACGAGATGGAAAGGTGAAAAACCTGTAGTAGTCTTGACATTAGTTTGGTACTCCCAAAGAACTGGATATAACATGATGTGCCAATTTGACTGGCTTGCATTAATGGTACGCTTTAGAATCCTTTTTAAGGTTTTGTTAACTGCCTCTACTTGTCCATTCACTTGCGGGTAGAAGGAAGATGAGTGATCTTGCTTAAACCCTAGCATAGTAGTCGTCTTGGTCATCATACTATTCTAAAAATGGATTCCATGGTTAGTGACAATCTCCTTTTGTATATTGAAATGAGTAATGATTTGGTTAAACACAAAGTAAGCTATTGTTTCACCGTCTTCTTTGAAGGTAGGCATTGTCTCTTCCCACTTTGTGAAGTAGTCTACAATGACAATGATGTATTTATGCCCCCCAGTAGAAACTAGGTTGCATGTCATGTAATCCACCCCCTACTTAGTGAAGGGTCCCACCACAACCATGGAGCAAGATGTGACCGTATTTTCCTGGTGTAGAGCTGACACAGATGATAGCGCTTCGCAACCTTGACACAATTCTTGAATATTGTGGGTCAGAAATAACCGACATGTAATTTTTTTTGGGTCGTTGCTAACCCAGATAAATGACCCCCACACGCTCCTCTATGGGAATCATTTAGAACACACCAGCCTCCTCGTGGGTGAGGCACCAATGCAAAATAGAATCTACCCCTATACGATATAAAGTATCACCGATGATCAGGTAGTTTTTCGCATTGACATGCAATTTATGCCGCTCTTCCCTCAAGAAGGACACATGACACTTCAAAGTCTAGAGATATATAAGGATATCTCTGTACCAGGGATCAGAGGTGGAAATTAGAAAGATACACTCATCTGGGAATGAGTCATCCTCCACCACTACATTTTCTTATGTTGGAAATTATGAGATAAGTTCTGAAAAGACTAAGAACTTTTTTGATTTAGCATATTGGAAATCCAAGTCAAACTCTTGGAGAATGACTATCTACTTGTTGAATTCACCCCCAATTATGCATCGGGAGAAAACATACTGAAAAGGATTTACATCTACAACCACTGTGGTTGTCCTCAGTAAAATGTAGTGACATAGCCTCTAAACAACATAGACAACTGCTAATGCTAATTTCTCGACATGGGAGTATCTAAATTTCGGACCAGCTAATGCACAACTGAGATAATAGACAACATGCCCTTGGATCTTTTCATCCTCCTGAACCAATACTACTCCAATAGTCGACTCTGACGCAACCAGATACAATATAAAGTCTCTAGAGTAATTTGGTGGATGTAATAAAGGAGCGGACAGTAAAGCCTTTTTCAATGCCTCGAATGCAAGTTGTGTGGTTTCATCCCATGAAACCCTCATTTATCTTGGCATAATTAACTATAAAATGCCGAATAAAGTTAGATTTCCCTTGTAGGCTCTAAAGTTGCCTGATGGAATGAGGAGGAGACAAATTTACAATAGCCTCAAATTTCAAAGGATCCACTTGAATTCCTTTGTTTGACATGATAAACCATAGTAGCCTCCCCGACTCAATGCAGAAAACACACTTGTGGGGATTCAAGCGTATTTTATAATGTCTACATCGTTAAAAAATCAAGCGAAGGTGATCTGGATGGTCCCTCCTCTTACGAGAATGGGAAGAAAGATCATACAAGTATGACTTGACAATATTCTTGATGTCGTGGAGGGAAAAGTTCATTGCCCGCTGAAAGGTAGCTCCAACATTTTTCAAACCGAAGGGCATTTTCTTGTACGCGAAGGTACCCCATGGACAAATAAAAGACGTTTTATATTGGTCTTCCAGCTTGATTTGGATTTGATTATATCTAGAAAAGTCATCCATAAACAAAAATACTTCCCTACCCTCACAAGCATCAATGATTTGATTTATAAAGAGCGTGGGGTAGTTGTTCTTGGGACACACTTTATTTAGGTCATGAAAATCGGTGCACACCCGTATTGTCCCTTGTTTCTTGTCAACATGAATGGGATTGGATACCCATTTCATTAGAGCAATTGGGTAAATAAACCCAGCTGTCAACAACTTTTCCACCTCAGCCTTGACGACTGCTGCTATCCACGGATTTACAGGTCGAAGCTTTTGTCGAACATGTTTAGCATCGGGGTAAGTCCAGATTTCTTGTTCTACAATAGATGTACCTATTCCAAAATTGTGTCATCAACAAACTGAGCATGGTTAATTCTCTTGACCCCTATCTCTATTTGGATCCTAGGAATTTCTTCATTCTATGTTTCTACATCGAGCCTTTTACTAAGAGCATCAAACATTAAAATGTAAAGGAGAGGGGATAGGGGAAAACCTTGTCTAATACCTCTACTTGGTTGAAAGAAGGAGGTTGCACAACTGTTGATGAGGGGAGCGATCCATGGGGAACCAATACAATAATTAAGGCTAGGTGATGAAGGAATGGGAGAATCCCATTTTCATTAGTGTTAGAAAAACAAGATCATAAAACAATAACATAAAAGAAGATGTAGAAATAAAACATGTAAACACAATACAAGAGAGACACCAATATATGTGGTTCACCTAATGTGGGTTACGTCCACACATAAATTTCCAGTCCTTTCTATTATACTGTCCAACAAAATGGAGGGATACAACTTGCAACAAATCTGCTGCAACTTCCTCTTCACTCTCTTACAATATCATATTTCACAATACTCTACAACAACAATACAATTCTCTCATACATAAAGAGGGTTTCCTTCTAGGGATAAAATACCTAACATATCGTTTACATTCATATCTGAGGTCTAATGAACGGTTCATATTGACTACAAAATCACAACATTTTACCAGGCAATTTTTGCCACATGGACTCTTGTGGGGGGGGCACAAGAGTCCAACAATATATTTGATAATCAGGATCCAAAACCAACAATTAGAACTTGAAACACGAATTCATGCATGACCATATCAAAGGAATTAGCCATATCTATTTTAATCGACATTCCTTTTGCTTTTTTGCTGATACTGGAGTGAATTGGTTCTTGAATGAGGATTACATTGTCCAGTAACTACCTTCCCTTAATGAATCCTCCTTGTTTTTCCGATATTAGACCTAGAAGCAAGCCTTTCACTCAAGTTTCTATAATCTTCATAATTATTTTATAAGTTGAATTACAAAGGGAATAGGCCCAAAGTGAGAAAGAGAGGACGGGGCACAATTTTTTGGGATGAGAGCTAGAAATGAGGAGTTGGTGGTCCCTCCTATTTTATGGAAAAGTTACGATTTACATACCATTCTATGAAGGTCATTTTTTTATGATTTTCTAATATGATCGAAAGAACCAGACATAAAACCCATCTAGCCATGGCGCCTTGTCTGGTTGCATCTCCCATACGACCCTTTTGATTTTTTTTATGGAGACTAGGAGCATGAGTTTTTCATTGAAACCCATCTATATGGCGGAATGGATCAGGGTGATAAACTCATCCCCCATATCTACATCCCATGTCCCTTTATTACAGTACAATAAGTTAAAGCGGTTGAAGGCTGCCACTTTAATCCTTTCGAATTCTGTTAAATGTTTTCCATCCTGCGTAGGAAGATCAACTACCCTATTTCTTATGTTATGAGTTTGGTCTTGCTTATAAAAATAATTTTCATTTTTATCACCAACCTTGAGCCAAAGGGTCTAAGATTTTAACCTCCAATACTCCTCTTTGGATGTACATGCCCTATGGATATTTGTGTGCAGTTTAGATTTTTCCTGAAGATATTCTGCTTGAATTTCCCCTCTGCTCCAGTTTAAATTGGTGTTCTTCTAATATCTGCGCTACTTCCATTCTGCTTTGCTTATGGGAAGGGATCCCTTTCACCCAAGTTTTCAAGGCTTTATTACTATTTTAGATATTTTATTCCTAAACATAAAAGGATGATCCATTTATTGGGATACTGCATGGTTATGCAACCAAATCCATAAATAGCTCCTCTCGAATACACAAGGGGGATAAATGGAAAGGAATAGGCCCAATATTATCTTCCCCCTTGGGATACAGAGATTGGTTTGCATTTAGATACCCCAAAAGGAACGATTATAGATTCCACTGTGATTCCTTGTAGTAGATAGGAGCTATGCACAAGGAACCTATCTAGTTGTGCAACAATATGACCTAGCCGTATAATCTTTTTAGACCATGTGAAGGTACCATTAGAGGGATTTTTATCCAGTAGGTTCCAAACCATTATTAGGTCATCTACTGTCTCTTGTAGGGGTTCTCTTACCATGAATCCTCCTTTTGTTTCACTATAGTGTAATGTTAGATTCAGATCACTAGCCAAGATGATATTGTAAAGATCAATATTTTGTTTGAATTCCCGCAGAGAAGTCCAACATTTTTCTATCTGATAGCAAAACTAACAAATAAATATTAAAAAGATTTACCTATTTTTGCAATCTAATATGTAGAAGGGACACATATATCCAATGATGGGAGATGAAGGATTGCAGAAGCACAAACTTGGTAGAGTCCCATAGGATTCCAGTTCCCCCATAAATTCCTCTTCAATTTCCTACTATTCATATACTTCTCTTCCATAGTTTACGATTTGTATTTACGAATTCTTTGTATTTTTGTGTTGTCTTCTAGACCAAAAGGATATTCATATTTGAATTTCTAATGAGATCTCTGATGGATTCTTCTTTAGGCTTGCTTCCCCTCCCTTTGATGTTCCAGGAGACTAAAGTCATTTTTTGGAAGAGTAGGAGAGGTAGGCCCCTTTTGGCACCCAATCCCGAGACTTGATCTTACCTACATTTATGCTACTTATGGCCATGACCTTTTCGGTTTGGTGGGTAAAAACTCATGATTGGCATACACTTACTAAGGTAAATTGGTGTATTAATCTTCCATATTTCTGCTAGAATTTTGCTATTGTATTGAATTTATGAATAAAATAATGAGTACATGTCCTTTTATGTTTGATTTTGTTCCACCTATTTTTCTCCCAGATAGTTTTGACTACAGAAAACAAGTCATATATGATATCATCAAGTAGACGAGGTAAGCTCTCACAATTTACAATAGAAAGGTTGACTACACAACTTTCCTAAATCTGATTTATTTGCATGGTATGAATATATGCATTATTGTATTCAATATTCCTACATATTTAAGTTGTGTCAACATGTTTAGGTGGTTTTCATCTAAAGAAATCCATAAAGAAGATATGAGGTATTGGAAAAGAGAAATTCCTCGGCTAATGTATGATTTGCAAAAGTAACTTCCTTTGGTTATTTTCAATGCAAAATAACATTACCTCATACACCAAGTTGAGGAGATTGAAATATGTGGACATGTACATGTAAGGTCAATATGGACGGTGGAGAGGCATTTAAAGCCATTGAAAGCCTTTGTTAGGAAAATATCACATCCCGAGGGTTCTATGGTTGAGGGATATATGGTATATCAATGAATGGTGTACTATATTAGTGAGTATCTTCCGGAAGTAGCGCCACCACATATTAACGTGCCTTACATTTGGGTTGTTTATTCAAAGAAAAAACATGAAGGGGATTTTTTGTTGGGAAATCGTAGAATTAGAAAATTCAAAGGTAATGAAACATTAGATCATATCAACTTATATAATAGTATAAATTATATTCTTTCAATTTCCTACTTCTTTAATCTTATTAATTTTATTCATCTATCATTTATTAAGCTTTACTATGAGTACCTAATTATTCATTTTTTTAAATCACACAACCGCTAGAGAGTGGGATGCACTACATTTATACATTGCAAATAATCTTAACTGGATGAAGGCATGGATAGAACGATGATATGAAGTTTATGGTAAATTATTATGGGTTGGAGTGGTGGAGCTGATTAAAAGATATCATCAATATAGAGATATCAATCTTATGCAAAGAGAAATTGATTTAGTGAATGGTGCAAAGAATAAACATGTGATCATTACCCATATTTTTTTTTGTATATTAGATGTGCTAGTGTTATTTATTTCTCAAAAATTTAAGCAACTGCTAGTCTAACTATGTTTATCAGTTAAAAATATTGCATTTTGAACATTTCGATCAACACACACACACACACACACACACATACACACACGGTTGTAGTTGAAACACCGTAAGGCCATTTTGTGCAATGGAAGAAAATCTTGCATCGAGCAGTTGGATGATAAGAAGAAAACCTTTGATTGTGGAATGACTACAGTTTTACAAGTTACTAATGTTTCCTCTAGCACTGATAGGCATCTGTAAGTACTTGAAAATAGGTACTATGGCTACTTGAAATATATATTGGAGTTATATTGTGATTCCTTCAAAGTAGTTCTCTTTGAAGTTTGTTGGTACATGTTATGAATGAATGAATGTGATCCTCATAAAACTATTATTGAGCATGCTAATGGATATTCCATGATTAATACAAGGCTAGTTGAGCCAAGTACATATATTTATTTCCTTCCAAGTTAGTGTGAGCAAGTGTTCTATTCACAGGTGCCAAATAAAGTGGGTTGGTCATATATAGTTAAATTTGAGCCAAGAGGAAGGCCTGTAAAATATAATGTACCAAAAGAAGTTGATAATGAAGAAGATTAGGAAGATGATGTCTATGATCAAGTAATTGTGTCAAACCAGGAAGTTGAAGGTGATGCAGATCAGGAGCAAGTAGATGTCATTGATGAATAATTTGAAGAAGAAGATGTTGTTATGACCAATCCTTTCATCGATTCAGATCTTGATGATTCAGATTCAGATTTTGATGAAGAATTGGAATTTTAATGACTGTATATGTATTGAAATGACCAATGAGGTATTTTGTCAAGTTGATTATGTCATTTTTTGTGAGATGCAACCACAACTTGAAAATAATTCCACATTGGCCCAATATTCTTTCAGGAGCCCAATATTTTGGCCTTTCATGAAACAATTATGACCATCTCTATGATAATGTTGTTGATGATGATATCCATGGTGATTATGGAGAGGACGACGATGTAGTCTTCAACATCGTCATTGTCACTGTCACTAACATCATTATCGTCATTGACTTCGTCATCATCATCATCATCGCAGACATCGTCATTAAATGTTTAATTTATATATGTATATGTATATACATATACATGTACATACATATGTGTGTGTGTGTGTACATATACATATACATGTATGTATGTATACATACATACATATGTATATATTTATGAATGTATGTATTTATATGTATATATCTATGCATTTGTATACATACATACATATACATGTACATATATGTATATGTATGTTTTATTTTTATAAATATACCACAAATTCTATTTATATATTTAATAAAATCTAAAACTAAAAAAACTAAAATTATAATAAAAAATATAAATACAATAATACTAAAAATAAAAAATCACTAATATTATTTTATATAATTTTTCTAAAATGTTAAGCGTTTTCATGTGTATATATAACTATATAAAATAAAATTAATAATCAATACCTAACTAACTATATATTTAACTAATGCATGTATGATAGATGGAGAGTTAGGAGATGATGTTGAGTACATAGTTGTCATTGATGTCAAAGGGGTTCACGAATGACAAAGGAATGACCAGTGGATATGGTGGCAGACTAAAGGTTGCAGGTATCCAGAATAACAAAGGAATAACCCTGTTACAGGTTGCAGGTTGCAAGGTGAATACACACGAATAACCCTATAGCAAGTTGAACAACTAAAGATCAATCAACCAATGTTGTTTCTGAATGAACTGTTGCAGAGGATTTCCGCAAAGAAATCGTGTAGATCCACAAAGTCATGGTGAGTTTCGAATTCGATCTGAAATCGACGTTCAGGAAGCATCTCGCATGAGATCCAATAGTTGAGGATCAATTCTGAAAAAGATAGGTGGGAGGTTGAATTTCCGCAAAGGACTAAAATTGGATGACAGAGGTTAGTCCCTCCCTAGATCCAACGACTGAGGATCAGCTCCGCAAAAGAAAGGAGGAAGGACGAAGTTCTGCAACAATCAAGATTAGAAGAATTATATTAGTCCCGTAAGAGATTGAAGGTGCAGATGGAAAATGTGGAAAGAGAATTATGGAAGTAATGGTTAAATATTTCATGAACCCGCACCCGAAACCCAAAATCAGAAAGATTAAGGGTCAGGAAAGACTCCACAAGAGATCGACGATGCAGAAGAAATATTGTGGAAAGAAATTTGCAGAAAGGAGCTTGCGGAAAGGAAAAAGAGGACAATCGACATCCTGCATCCTACATCCCACAATCTGGAGATCAATGGTCAAGGAAAATATCGATAAAAATGAATGGTGGAAATCGTTGAAAGAAAAAATTGGTGCGGAAATATGATTTAAAAAGA
This sequence comes from Pseudotsuga menziesii, assembly GCA_001517045.1. Classification (NCBI taxonomy): domain Eukaryota; kingdom Viridiplantae; phylum Streptophyta; class Pinopsida; order Pinales; family Pinaceae; genus Pseudotsuga; species Pseudotsuga menziesii. The sequence continues at coordinate 224,254 of LPNX011055633.1, read as the reverse complement.
AATTGGTAGAGAAGATCAACTGTTCGGAATGTATCTGGTGAAGAAGATTATGGAAACACCAGAAAACAATGAACAAGGCTATGGAAATGAATTTAGAGCCGTGGGAAGAAATGAAACGATGTCTTCGTTGAAATGATGCAACGATTGAGCAGCTGGATGATGATTCGTTGTGTCGATAGGTGAACAATCACGATCCAAAACGAAAGAGCGCAACTATGGAAACAATACATTGATTAGAAATAGGTAAAGGGTATTTATTGAACAAATATGTAAAGAATTAGGTGTCTCTGTTAGAAAGCTGATAGAGTCCAAAGTGAATAGTTTTTCAACTGTTCTAAAAGGACTGAGAAAACCAGTATAGGGTGGCAGGGTGGTGTTAGGGTAGGCCACAAGTTTGCATGGGGGTGAAGAATACTTCCAGTCGTAGTTGGAGAATAGGGTGTCGTAACATCCTTGTCTGTTGTAGCAGATAGAAAACCATAGGGGTGTTGTAGCATCCTAGTATGTAGTTGCAGGAAAAATTTAGGGTGTATCTACATCCTTTTTGTTGCAGTAGATAAACAATTTTGTAAATTCATCTTATTAATGAGTTTGTGTTGGTGGTTTGCTCTTTTAAGGTTTCCACGATAAAATTTGTGTCTTTATTGTTGATTTTGTGTAATATAAAGTAAAAAATGACAATATTGATTCAGCCCGCCCTCTCAGTATTGTGAGATAAACCAACAATTGGTATTAGAGAAAGTTCTTTCACAAAATACTTAACCACTGGAAGGTAGATACCATCCAATAGTTACAATGGATCAACAAGAAGGATTGGCCACTATCAAACCTCCACTATTTACTTGAGAAAATTATGCTTACTGGAGTGTAAGAATGAGGTGTCATCTAATGTCCTTGGGATGGAAGGTTTGGGAAGCAACAAAAAAGGACTTTAAGATAGGAAATCAATACCCTACAGACACAGTTGAACTAGGTGAATATGAAGGTAATGCCAAATACCTAAATGCAATCTTAAGTGGTTTAACAAACTCGGTATTTACTAAAGTTATGCAATGCAAATATGCCAAACAATCTTGGGACATGTTGAGAATTATCTATGAAGGAGAATCTAAGGTTAAAGAATCCATCCAAACTTCAAACATATAAAGGTCAATTTGAAAGTCTTAAAATGAAATAAGAAGAGAACGTTGGTGAATACATTCTTGGTGTAGATGAAGTTGTTAATGCCATCAGAGGGATTAGAGGAAAATTAAAAGAAAAGGAAGTAGTAAGCAAGGTACTAAGAACATTACCAATGAGATATGAACCAAAGGTATTCACCTTAGAAGAATGAGATGATCTTAAAAAGGTAACAATGGATGAGTTACATGGATATCTCACTGCATATGAAATGAGAACATGACAAAATGGATATTCATGAAAAGAAGTAGCTTTTAAAGTGTCCTTAAAAAATGAATAAGAAAACCCAAATGATGAGGAAGCCTTTTTCATTAATAAACTTGAGAGAGGGACTAGAAAATACAAGGGGAAGTTACCTTTAAACTTTTTTAATTGTGAAAGGATTGGACATTTTGCCTCTAAATGCACCTACACTAAACAAGATGAGAATGAATAAAAGGAAACTTCGAAATTCAAAGGGTAAAACAAGAAACAAGAAAAAATCCCATGGGAAAAATAAAATTGTTTACACCATGGAAGACAGTGAAGATTCAGATGAAAGTTAAGTTGAAGAAACTGAAGTTTTATTTATGGGCCTAGATACTCAAGCCTCAAATAGTGACTCAGATATGGAAGGAGAAGTAGACCTAAGAGCTGAACTATCTAGCGTCCTTGAAGAACTTGAGAAATGTAGGAAAAAGAACAAACAGTCAAATCTTGTCATCATTTAGTTGGAAGCTCAACTCCTAGATGCCAAAAAAGTTGAGGAGGACCTAAACTTACAACTCAAAAGAAGAATACAAGAGTCTGAAAATCTTGCAGAAGAAATCATGCACTTCAAGAGAAAGCTTGATGAAGGATCTCTCGAATCAAAGTTTGAGAATATCTCAAGGATTCTAGATGACATTCTGAGTAGCCAAATACCATCAGGTGATAGGTCTAGTTTGGGGTTTGTTAAATAAAATAAGCCAGAGAGTTTTCCTGTCACAAGTCAAGAAGGAAGTAAGAAAAGCTACGCTGAAGTGCTAAAGATTCCAGCTAGAAAGGAAAGAAGCAAGAAAGTTGGCTTAATTTCTCAAGATAAGAATATAAATAATCTAGCACCTAAAAGGCCAATAGATATCTATAGATCTTTTTGGGTCACTGCTTTGCTTGTAATAATTTTGGTCATAAAGCTTTAAACTACAGAACTGAAAGAAAGGTTTTTGAATGCAAGAAGAAGTCATCAAGTAATGAATCGAAGGGAAATAAGAATCTTTTCACATTACTTCAAAAATATGACATATAATGTTATAAATGTAATAACCATGAACATATGGCAAGAGATTGTAAATTGAAGACTCATATAAGGAATACTGTTGCAATCAAACCTTAGAACACCAAACAAAAGAAGTATTGGAAAGAGAAGGAAGAAATGGAAAGTTTCATGATTGCTTTATGTGCAACCGAAAGCCAAAAATTATGGCACTTGGACAGTGGTTGTTCAAAACATATGACCTGTGACTCAAGCAAATTCATAACACTAAAAGATAATAAGGGAAAAGTCACTTTTGGAGACAGTCAGTCTTCCAAAATAATCGGCGAAGGAACAACTGTTGTCAACAACAAGATCAAAGAAGAAAATATTTTTCTAGTTGAAAATATCAATCCTAATCTTATCAGTGTAAGTCAAACATGTCTTCTGTGAATATTCATTTTGACCCTGTCGTTGGTCAAAATGACGATTATAATTAGGATGTCTGTAAGGTGTAGGTGTTGTTTGTTCTTCTTCCTTTTGGATTGTAGCAAGGACTGTCTATACTTATTCGATTTGATTTTTGGATGCATTTTCCTGGATTGTGCTTATTGGTTCTCCAGTAGATTGTTCATGGTTATGAATCTTTTCAATTATTTCCTCTTGCGATTTTTTTTCAATTTCTAACTCCTTAATCTGATTCTGTAGTTCCTGGTTATGATTATTTAGACACTGGTTTTCTTCTTGCTTTTCTAGTATTTTTCCTTCGAGGTCTTCACCAGAGTGTTCTCTCTTGTTACTGTTTTTCAATTTTTTGATTTTTCTAATCAGTGTTTTCTTATGATTTCTTAATCTGAAAATTTCTTCAGAATTGTGAGATATTGTTTTATTACTCTTTGCGATCTCCAGCTTGTGTTCCTTTTTAGAGTAGTTGTTTTGTTGTTGAAGAAATTTTATCTATTGTCAATACTGGTCGACCACTGATTCTTGATCCTCTAATTTTTGTCGTATGTGTATCAGTTCTTCATCTTTGTCGTTAACGATTTTGTGCAAGCGTATAATTTCTGCTTCGTAATCACTTATTTCTTTCTTTTCTTGATTTTTTTGTCTCTGATTGAAATCATTTTCGTCTTTTAATTTCTTAATTTGGGCCGACAATTTTTCTATATGATTGTTCTGGTCGGAAATTATTTGTTCCTTGCGCTCTTTTCGCATCTTATGTAATTTAATGAGCATTCCCGATTTCGTATTTATGTCCCGTAACTCTTCATTGTCTCTTTGATAACGCTTTAGCTTGGCTTATAATTTCTCTATTTGTAGTTGTAACCCAAATTCCATCGTCTCTGACTTCTTTAATGGTAGATGGCTATCGATTTCTTGACGAGTCTTTCTTTGACGTTTTGACTCTTCGTCAATTGTTGATCTTCCTTGATTTTGTCTTTTTCTTCGATGATGGATGGTCTTGTTGACTTTTTTTTTTTTTTTTGGACGAGGGAGTATTCTTTGATTAGGTTAAATAACCCCCCTTTTTTTCCCAAAAATAATAATTATTTTAATAAAATAATAATAATTATTACTTTTTTTTTGACTTTATTTATTTCTTTATACTTTTATTTATTTATTTTTCTTTCTCATTTTTTTTCTTCCAAATATAATCCTTTTTTTTATAAAAAAATTATTATATATAACAATTATTAAAATATAATAATTATTATGTATATATATTATTATTTTTTTAATACAAATTTTTAATATAATAATATTATATTATATTATTTTTTTTGTTTTGGTTTGTGGTGGAGGAGGCGGTGGTGGTGGCGCAGAGGGAAGAGGGGGAAAAATGAGGTGGAGTTGATGGTGGTGGGAGGAGGTGGCGATGGTAGCAGCGTAGAGGAAGTGCTGCGTGGTGGCTTGGTGGCAAGGTGGATGGAAGTGGATGGAGGTGGACATGGAAGTAGAGGCTGAGCGTGGAGTGGGAGGCGCGAGGACAAGTGGAGAAGGATTGAGTGCATAGGTGGAGAAGGCGGTGGTGGCGGTGGGAAGGGAAATGAGGGGGTCGATGGCAGGGGAGCTGGAGTGGAAGGAAGAAAAATGCAGAGGATGGTGCGCATTGGTGGAGGCGCAGTGGTGGTAGGAGGAGCCTACGGTGGGAGGAGGGAGGAGACGACGGAGGGAAGAGCCGGCGGTGGGAGGAGACGGTGAAGGGAAGAGTGGCAAGGTGGCGGTTGGAGGAATGGGGAGTGTGCAGGGGAGCATCCAAGCGGCAAGATGGAGGGCAGAGGAGAAGATGGGAAGCAGATGAGCGTGGAGAGGTGGCACATGCAGTGAATGGGCAGGAAGAGAGGGAAGAAGTGGGGAATGAGCGCGTGCAGGAGGTGGACACTGGTGGTGGAGGAGTCAGTGTGAGGATGGAGGGGTGGTAGGATGTGGCATGAAGATGTGGAGAAGGGAGGGTAATGGAGTAGCAATGCGCGGGGAGGCTGCAATTTTTATTTTTATTTATATATATTTTATATCTTCTTTAATTTTGCAGCCTAAATGTTTTAATATTTTTCTTCTTCTTCTTCGTATAAAGTTTTTTTTTTCTTTCTTCTTTGTGTAGATGGCCAAGGACCAAAAATTCAGGGAAAGCCTGGGTGATGGCTAAAACCCAAAAATATGGCCAAAGGCCGGGATCTAGCCAACGGGGCTTTGATACCACATGAAGCGAACAATTGTTTCGCTCACACAATAATCACGATGGTTATACCAAGGATTTCACACACTCCCTGGATAGACACCTAGATGTTGTTGTTTAGTGATCTTGGAGAATTGACTTACAATGAACTATTCCAAGATCCTAAAACCTAAGCTTGTTGGTGCACCCTAGAAAAGAAAAGAGTGTAATTCATTTTAATTAGCGTTGATTTTAGTTGGCTGTAATTACTCAAAGGGAAATGGCCGTGCAACTAGTGAAGTTATGACTCAGCAGTGAAGTAAATATGCACACCATAACAAACAATGCTAAGTGCAATCTTTGTCAAATGAAAAATAGGGTATGCCACTGCATGAGATGCATAAATATATATTCCTTTTTGAATTCCAATGCAATCCTTCCTATATGAAATCCTAAACACAACTCTCATCCAAGAAATCCAATGCAAGTACCTCCTCAAATCCATATCTAAGATGCAACTAAGAGTGTAACTACTTTTGTATTTTTCAATATAAAAGAATAAAAAATGCAATAAAAGTCATCTAAAACTCTCAGTCTCTGTAGCAAGTATAAAAGACAAGCCCAGCAAGACACCAAGACAAAAAGAGTAATGCACTAATGACAAAACAAAAAGGATAAATGACTAAAACTACTTTCAAAGAAAAATCAATGAAAAAGCGGTCTCTGGTCACAAAAGAAGCATCCAACAGACAACATGAGACCCAAGGAAAACCCAACCACACTCACAACCCACCCAACAACTTCCCACAACATCAAAATCACCAAAAGGGAGGACGTACGCGACTGTTTAAAGAACAACTGCGTATATACGCGACTTTTGGCCAAAAACCTAAGTGTATACGTGGATTTTGGCCAAAAACCTGCGTGTATACGCGACTTTTGGCCAAAAATCCATGTATGTACGCAACTTTTGGCCAAAAACCTGCGTATACAGAGAAGGCAGTGGTAAAAAGCAGGACAAGGGTCAAACCAATAAAGGGGAGTGTCAATGGATGAACATACTATAACATGCAACACAGAAATAGGGAGAAACCAAGAGCAAGTCAATAATATCAAGCCCATTGTGCCCCCAACCCCAAAGAAAAACAAGGAACATCCCCAGCAGAGTCGCCAATTTTGTTACAGAGAGAAATTCCTATGGCTTGGGGTACCACAACAGACAACTTTGACTCCAGAAATCAATCTTTCCCAATATGCAATAGAAATAAAATGTCTAACACTAAAGGATCAGACCTCGTACCTTATTTCGGACGGTTGAAGTAGATCCCCGTTGAGCTTTCCAATCTTCAGCTTGAATTAATATAATACTTCCTCAACAACAAGTAAACAATACAAGCATACTATATATCATGGTGTTAGATCTATTATAGCATATATAATCAATAATGTAAAAGCATTTGACGTATCCCCATGGAAAAAATATTCAATCAAATACACATCATTGGATAGGAAAACATATTTCTATTAATATAAATCAGAGATTACAAGATAGATACAACCTCTGACGGCATGTCTGCGAACCGGAGAAACTGAATCCCCCACTTGGGCCTCCACCACTTCAATCCTCCATCTCTCGATAGCAAGCTCACTAGTAAAAGGCAAGCTTGGGAAGAAAACCAAAGTGCTCCAAGGGACAAAGGGATGCAGACTCAAGTATAAGTTCCGGCAACAATGGACTATAGTTTCTTTGCTTTCAATCTCTCTATATGCTTTCAATGTACCAAGGGGTTCCTTATATAGCTTCACAAGGGATAATGAAGGGCCGAATCCGTGCGATCTCAAGGCATATGGAAGGCCAGGAGTCATATGAGTCGGATCCATGTCAAGGAAAACTCCAAAAAGGATTTGGATTATGCACACATCCCGATGTACGCGGTTATCAGGGTCAAACCCGCGTATGTACGCGGTTATTGGGTTAAAAGCTGCGTATGGCAATTTTCATATGGTTTTAGGGATGATCAAGGAAACATCAAAGGATAAAAGATGGTCCATGGGGTCTAAAGAGTCTGCAGCGGGACAGGGGAAGGCCATATAAAGTGTAATTCACCTAGAGTGGTGAAATCCGCTATAACAGGGTGTGGACATGGGTCCACTGCCAATCACCAAGCTGAAAATTAGATCTGGGTTTGCACCAGCCATGGGGCTAGATGGTGCAGTATGCAAGTCTGGCTCAGATTGGTATGATTCTGAGTCTGAATCTGAGGCTCTGTGGCCTTTTGATGGCATAGAGGGTCGTTGAGAATGGTCTCTACGGTGTTGGTTCAAGGACCCAAACTGTGGTGGATCGCCTCTCAGGCGTGAGGAAGAATGTGGGGGATCAATTGTGTCTGATTTGTATGTCAAGTAGTGAAATATGGTAATGAATTTTGGACCTTGGTTTTAATGGCTTCCTATTGGCTTCAGGTGGTCACTTAGCCACCAAGACTGCCAAAAGACAGCGCTTGGATTTTCCCTCACGGGAGTGCTAGTCAATCGGTGGGGGTCGTTGCCTGTTTCTCTTGACAATTCCTCTCAGCGGCCAGCTACTTTGGGGTTCCTGTGGTACTCCTCACAATGAGTTTCTAGGTTGATCCCAAGTACTTCCCACGATTAAGGCTGTCAAGGACTTATGTCCTCAAAGACTGCAGATTGTTGAATTAGTGTAAATTATAAATTTTAAAGGCTAGCTCAGTGCCATGAACTGAGTTTGGTTGTTTTATGTGGTATGGTTTGTGTGTATGTATTTTATATTTCTATTACATTTAATGGCTGCTTGTATGGTTTATGAATAGTCCACAAAAATTGTATTGCAGAACCTATAATGTGAGTAGATTGTTTAACATAGCAGTAAATTGTAAACATAAATTTGAATGCATGCCATACATGAATCTGAATCTGAACCTGACTAGGTTACTGCCTTAAACTTGTAGTTCTCTTCAACCAGGAAAGAGTGCTGGGCTCTCAACACAATGGGACCAAGCCCATTCGTAGATCCTCAGGTCACTCTCTGGATGCAAGGTCGGTTCACATGGAGGATGCGAACGCCATGAAACCCCCATCGGTCTCCACCCCCTCTACCTTCCAGGTCACCCATTTTTAGTGGTTTTGAAAAATTACAGATGAATTGCCTATTACTATATGAGCTGCACCCTTCGTCTTATCCCAGAATACCCCAAAGGGTGATGACTGGGTAGAGGAGGAAGGGCTAGGCAAGATTTAATTTCAAATTAAGAATTGAAACCTATAGTAATTTTGTTCAAGCTTTTAATCATATTTTTTAAACCATTAACCATTAAATTTAGCAGTGATTTACATAGGCTGCAATGAAATAAACAGATATTGAAATGAAATAAACACAGATTGATGGACAGAGGTGGCTAAGCCGCACTGGCAGTCCCAATAGAAGCAAACAGTCAAGTCCAAAAATGGGTCGCGCACCTGTAAAGGACCTGATTTTGCGAAGTGGATTGTGATCAAACCGTGAGGAATTACCTCAAACGGTTGAAAACCCACTTCGAAAACGGGCCCTTTTACTTGTTGTATTAGGTATATTTGCAAATGGATCAACTGTTTGGGCAGAAAATGAGCCTGAACACAGGTGAATTTTCAGAAATTCAGTTTGATCGTTTTTGCAGAGTTGAACGATTTGCAAATCAAAGAACGACCAACAGTAACTGGTACTATGGCCGAAACAATAACAAAAATGAAATAAACAGATATATCAAAGTAAATAAGAAAATATATATCAAACTAAGTAAGAAAAATATAAAAAACAAAACCTAGGGATCTAGTGGGATCGACCTGGTATGGTCGCCAAATCTGTAGTAGGGCTTTCACCCTTGCTATAGGGAGGAACGACTCCCTTCCATCTATAGGAAGAAGGGTAGGGTTCCTATGAGAATGGAATGAACAAAAATAAAATGAAATAAAACCCTGTAAACAAGGTTAGGGCCTAACAGTAAAAACCCTGCATGACACAGTAAGTAAACAAAGAAATAGCTATCAGGAGTCCATGGAAACCTGCATCAAAATATTAAGCAATACACCTGCAAGAAAAAATGTTAGAAACTACAACATGAAAGAACCAAAATAGACATATACCTTCTCTAGTTGGAATGGGCCACCATGCCCTAGCTTGGAGAAGCACCTCTTAATGGATGGGGAGCTTTGGCTCAATGGAGAAATGGAGGAGAGGGAGGGTGAATGGCTTGAGAGGAAAATGCTCCCAAGGCACTCACACGGGAAACATAACAATAGGGAGAGAAGGATTCAGTTGAGAGTGACCCCCACCCCTCTATTTATACTTTTTCTTAAGATTTTTAGGGCTTTAAGCCCCTAGTTGGGGCTTTGGCCCCTTTTTTGGGCTTTTAGCCCTTTTTGCTCAATCTTTAGCTCTATTGGGGGTTTTAAGATCCTTTGAGGAGTTTTAACCCCTTTTTGGAGGCTTTAGCCCCTATGAGAGCTAATTTGGCTCTTTTTAGGGGTTTTTAAGCCCATTTTAATATTTTTAAGCCTTCGTGAGGGTGTGGGGGTTAAATAAGGTCAAATAAGGGTCGTATGTGGATGTCTTTAGGCGGTGTAGGTCATGTAGAGCTCATTGTGGGATTTTTTGGGTTAACAATGATGATGATGATGGTGATGATCAAGATGACGATGACGACGACGATGATGATGGTGCCAGATGATGAAGAAGATGATGATGATGTTGATCATGATGTCGATGATGATGATGATCATGACGACGATGATGATCATGAGGATGATGATCATGAGGATGATGATGATGATGATGATTATGATGATGATGTTGATGATCATGATGAAAATGATGATCATGGTGATGATGATCATGATTATGGTGATGATGATGATGTATGCTATGTATGTTGTTGCTGTTATTTGCATTCTCCACATCAAATTATATACTTCTTGTGCCTTGTTTTAATACTTGATTGTCATCTAAGGGTTTGTGTGAATTTTTATAGATTTTCATAGGGTTTCATTTCCATTGCGCAGATTGCAATGGCTATCACAATATTTTTCGATTGCCCAATATGTGCTGATATCATCATCATCGTCATCATCACCATCATCCTCATCCTCATCATCCTCATCCTCATCGCCATCATCATCACCATCATCACCATCATCCTCATCCTCATCCTCATCCTCATCCTCATCATCATTAGCATCATCATCATCATCGACATCATCATCGTCATCATCATCAGCATCGACATCATCATCATCATCAGCATCGACATCATCATCATCATCATCATCATCATCATCATAATTTGGGTTTTGTTATCTAAATTTGTCTAGTACTCCAACAAAACACTTAGCCAATGACTAGAAGGTGGATACATAACTATTTGGGTTCAAATAGCAGTATCAAAACCACTTTCTTGGCCTCATGGGAACCACAATATCTTACTTTCATATTGATGAAAATTGGAGAGCGAAATTGGAGGTCTTTATGGAAGAGGCAATTATAACTCTTTTTTATGAAGTTAAGTAATATGTTACAAATGTGAACATAAACTTGAATACCATGACAAGAACATTAACCATGGTAATCAAAAACAAAGAAGCAAAGGATAGGGATGTGGGGCACTTTCATTCCTATAAAAAAAGAAGTGAAGCTTAAAATCACAATCACCATGTAAATCCTTTTGCAAATAGAAGAGTGAAAGTGAAACCATATTAATCATAGACTTTTAGAAAATTTGATCAAAATTACGATAACATCAATCCTCATGGGTTAAAAAGTTGGAAGGATCCTTAGGTTAAACCCCATGGACGATTAAAAAAAATCATTTTGCTACTTTACACCTTGATGATCCAATGTTTGATTAGGTGAAAATGGTGAAAAAATAGATTGAGGAAGAAGAGTGTATATGATAGTCACATGGGATCTTTGTGATAGAATTTAATCAAACTTCTGAGACCCTCACATAGAAATATTATTCTATGAATATTAATATTTTATTACCATATTACCAACTCTTTTATTGCCCTCTTTCATCCATCCAACAAAATAACAAAAAGATAATATTTTTTCCATCCAAAGGACCTTCGATGAGCAAGCAGAGGGAGAGCTAGGGCGATTTGGAGTCAGCCCATTCCTCCATTTTTCCAATGAGCCTGGACCTCCGGTGAAACCTACGGTCATCAGATTCCATCGTCATCACATTCCTCCATTTTCCAACTAGCCACGGAAATATTTCCTCTGTAAAATATTATTCAATAATTTAACAGGTACCCGATTGTTATGAGGATTTTACACTATTGTGGTGTCAGGGGCAAGGGAAATTAATGGTGTTATGGAAACTATGGAAGATGAGGACTGGGAAGGTATTCCAGTATGCCATACAGTATTTGGTGTTTCCATCAGGGTTTTATGACATGGAACCGGTTAAAAGACGAGGAGGCAAAACAACTGCTTGCAGACAATGGAGGCTCGAAGATCATGTGCTCACGAAGGTCAAGGGATTTCTGGCATGGCTCGCTAAGGTACGACTGTCTATTTTTCATACCCATTTGTTTTCCCTTATTTGATGTATGCGATGTATGTTGTTACTGTTATTTGCATTTGCCACATCAAATTATATACTTCTTATGCCCTGTTTTAATACTCGATTGTCGTCCAAGGGTTTGTGTGAATGTTTATAGATTTTCATAGGGTTTCATTTCCATTGTGCCAAAGGAGTCCATGGAAGCTGTGTTTGTGTTGTGCGGTAGTAGGGAGTGGTTGCTAGGGATTTTTTTATGTGTATTATGCTGGTGCTGGGGTTCGAACCCGGTTACTATGGTACTATTCAAAGTTTTTCTTTCTTTCTATTTCGCCTTTGTGAAATCATGACTGCTGGGCTGCAATTTTCCTCTACTAAACTTATGGAGACACCCATTAACATCAAGAGAGATGCATTTCAAGAAAATATTATTTTGATTTCTATTTGCACAGGTTTTTCACCTAAAGCAATCCAATGTGCGAGGCTTTGATTAAAAAATTGAAAGCATAGATGTACAAATATTGTGTGTTTTCTTTTAAACCTCAAGTTTTAGAAACTTGGGTAGAAATGATACATTTAGTAAACTATAACATTATATTGAATGTTTTACCTATAAAATGTAGTTGTAAAATGCATTTTTTGGAAGTGCAATGTATAATATGTTCTAACTTGCTTCTTGATCACATTGCATAGGCATGACTGAGCATAATACATTAAAAATATAAGGATATATATTTAACGCATCTGAAATAATTGAACTAAATACCTTTAGTGTGGCCCTCGATAATGTTGTTTTATCTCTCAAATTCCACTTATACTTAGTGTACATGTATTTAACTACAACAAAGATGACTTGTTAAATTACTTGTTGAAAACTGGACAAGATAGGAATTAAACCCAGGAGCTTCCTTTAGCTAATGGAATTCTCTACCACTGAGCTTCCCCCTCTTTAAATAATGGGAATCCTTAATGGTTTTTTATCTTAACAGTTTACCTTCAAACAACAATTTGGCTCAGGTCTACCTCCCATCACTAGCCACCTGCCTCTATTACCTTGTTGAAAACTAGACATGGTGGAATCAAAGCTATGGTACACCCTGGGATGAGAGGATACTCTACCACTAAGATTATTTCTCTTTTTTTTATGGGAATTCATATTGGTTCCAAATAAAGGTGTGGATTTCTATCTCCAACACTCTTGTCATAAAAATAGTCTTAGAGTGAGATATCATGGTAGCCATGTTTAGGAGAAATGGGGAAAATACAAATTTTGAAAATGGTTAAATGTGTAGACAAAAAATACAAAGAGAAAGAATGGGAAAAATTAAAGTAAAAACTGTGAATTATCACAAAAACCATAGATCAATAATAGCTGCTGAAGATTCTAGAGGGAGTTAGAGTTGTAGAGGAGAAAACTAGGATGTTAATAATTTTAATATGAGAATACACTACAAGCATCATATAAGAATTTTTTTATTAATCTCTAACAAATGACCACACAATTAGGTCAATGGGGATAAAAGAGTACACCAAATGTAGGTACAATGTGGGGGAGCAAAAAAAATCCTAGAACAATACTAAGAGTAGGAAAATATAAAGAGGTAAGCACTAAATGTCCACCTAAAAGTTAAATTAAAATAAAAACAAAGTACTTAATATATGTAGGTCATTTTTTGGTTTATCTTTATTTTTAGATGTTTGAGGTCAATGCACAATCATCAAACCATAGCCTTCCACAATTGTAATGTTTATACAAGGACATCAAAGAAAGATATAAATATTGGTTTCAAAATTTCTCATTTATACCATAATTGAAACAATATTAACACCATGTGATAAAAAACCATAAGATGGTTTATATCTATCCTACCTTACTGAAAAATATCATTTCAACCCCTTCACATAGGAAAATCATAAGTTTCAACACATGTTGATGTTATGAAGTAATCAAACATAAAATGCTTAGTGAGTTGGTACCAAGAAGTAGATGCTTGTATAGAATAACACCCTCCATTACACCCCTTAAATCATATATAGTACATGCTAGTAAAGAGAACTCATAACAATGTTTTGGTATGAAAACATAGTTGCACAAAAATATTCCAGAGGTCTTTTTTTAAATATGTATCTTTGTTGCATTAAAAACACATAATTGTGTTAGAGCATAATTTTTCTATATGGCGTTGCAATAAACCCCCTTCCCCAACATAGGTGAGAAGATATAAGGCATTTGTCTTATCTCCTATCTACATGTTTTTTAGCCACTATGTGTGTTGGTATGCCCCCCATCCTATGTGGGGTATGCCCTCCTACTTGTTGCTAAGTAGGGTCCCATTGATAAGTGTATTCACCAAAACCATCTTTCCATTGGCCTCAAATATGAGGAGAGTCTCATTTGGCTGTTTTGGAGCTCGTCCTAGGTCACCTGTAGGATGCCAGAACTAATTATTCCTAGGGATTCGCTCTATGGCATCATCAACAAGTGTATTGGTTCCTTATCAAGGATTGATGAGGAAACAAATACTTATTCCTCACCTTTTTATTCTATCCCTTACTCCTCACTATTTTGTTCTATCCCTTCCTAATGACATATAATGGCTTTGAATGACATCAAATTGCATTCAATGTTACCCACTCATAAATTATTGTTATCAAATGAAGATTATTTCTCTTTTCTTCTTTAATTTTTTAACTCATAATACCTGGTGTTTTTGTTGTAGTAATTGGGCTCACAATTTACTTGGTGTTCTCATCATAGTAGGTGAGTAAATTGCATATGTGAAGTCTAGAATGTATGTTGACATCAGAGAACTTGGAGATGGAAATGCCATCCTTATTATAGTCCAGTTCTGATATGTTTGGACGAGTTACTCTAGAAAGGTTATGGATTGGGGTTTGGCATTTCATTACTCATTGCTACTGATATATGGCAGGTACCCTTTCTTTCTTCATCTATAAAAAAAAGGCAAAGTGGGTGATTGTATTCATTCAGTTTTTTGACAAATCTAGTGATTAGCAGTTAGGGTTTTTCGCTAGAGCATTGTAATTTGTATTCCTTCCAGTCAATAAAATACAGATGTATTCTAGCTAAATTTAGGGTTTTGGGTTCCTCTAAATTTAGGGTTTCTAAATTTTTAAAACCTTTTCTTTCTCTATCAATAAAAGAAGGAAAAGTGGGTGATAATATATAGAATCTCAAAATTTGTCAATATACAGAATCTCGGTTCATCTTCTTATTTTGTCCAAATGTCATAATAACAAAGCATTTAGGTAGAGTCCCATGCTTCAAAGACTCAATTAGTAAAATAAATACATGTGTAAACTATATGTGCTTCTATTCCCTATGAGAATCTTAGAATTGAACCAAGTTAAATCAAGGAATGTTTTCCCACTCCTCTTTGGGACCTGCTCTGAGGGCCTTGGAAAATAATCTTGTCAGAAACTAGCCCGAGTTCAGAAGGGATCCTAATGTGATGTAAAGATATAATAGAATAAGGGGTACATATGTGCCACATACCTTTAGAGAACATGAATAATTAACCTCCCCTCCTTATTATGAGGAGTATGATAAGAAAGGTGTTGAAGAGTGCATTGATTATCTCATGGATATCAATATGTCGTTCCACCTCAATGTTAATATAAATATGTCTAAAGACTTCCCTCCCCCACTTGAATCACTTGGTTTTCTCATGAGGTAAGAGGAAGAAGAGATGCAAGAGAAGGCCTTTTTACATCATGATGACCAGCCCTTTGATCTATCTCCCGCTCATCTCGATATGGTGTTTGATAACATCATGACTGAGGTTAGAATAAAGTATGATTTATGGCCAATCTCGAATGCATCAAATTTATGAAGGGAGGAGAAAAGAAGCTAAGAATGTGAGAAAACATGCATCGATGGGTACTGAAGGTCCAAGGAACTAGGAAGGTTTCAAGGCCTCTAACTTTCAAAGGATTGTTACCCCATATCTTTTGCAACCTCAACAACTTTGGTAATTGATGCTTCCAATATATCAATGTTATCAACTATGCTTTCAATATCTTTGTTTTTCCTTTCCAGTTTTGGTATTAATGCCAAATTTTTATCATAAAGTTGTTTATTTTTTTTTTAATTTTACTTTCAAATGATTTAAAACTTTTATTGTAAATCTGAAATTTGTTGCTCATGATGAGGTAGAGAAAATTCTATTCTTCTACCTTCTATTTACTTTCAAGATTCTTTAAATTTTTCCATACAAGGAGTGTACTTATTCCAGTTGAGTAATAAGGTCCTTAGTATTGACTTCACTTTTATTTGTGTGTTCTACCCCATG
Source organism: Pseudotsuga menziesii (assembly GCA_001517045.1). Lineage (NCBI taxonomy): Eukaryota > Viridiplantae > Streptophyta > Pinopsida > Pinales > Pinaceae > Pseudotsuga > Pseudotsuga menziesii. The sequence continues at coordinate 208,339 of LPNX011055633.1, read as the reverse complement.
ATTTTCTTCAAATTTATTTGCTGGGCTAGAAGGGATGGCTTCTTCTACACTGTACGTGGTAGGAATTTGTGGAACAATTGATAGTTTCTTTACCACTTGGGACTTGGCTCTATCTCTTTGTCCAATGATTTGATCCTTCTTATCTTTTGAGGGGATACCTGCTTGAGGTTTAAGAGGAATTTTCTTTGGTGTCCCATTTTTACTAGGGTAGCAACAACCTCCCTTTTCTCATCCTATATTTTTTTTTTCTGGGTTATTCTTTTCTTACTAGCACTTGCCTTACCTCCTATATTATTTTCCTGGACTCCTTTAAAGGATTTTCCTTTAAGTTTGTAACAAATCAAGTAATGGTAGTAGTTTACACCTTTCTAAATGTGATTTTTTTTTTGTTTCTTATCGCACCCATTTACACCATCCACAGTTGCCCAAGTATTCATGGATTATATTTTTAAGTTACATGGAATGCTAATTTCAATTATGTTGGACTAGGATTCCACATTTACTATGAAATTTTGGAAGGAGTTGTTTAAAATTTAGTGTACCTAGTTGAAAAGGAGCATTATGTACCATCCCCAAACTGATGGTTAGTAAAAAAAGGTTAAGAAGTGCTTAGAAACGTATCTACAATGCTTTTCTTAAAAAAGTCCACACTGATGGGCACAATGACTACCCTTTTAGAGTGGTGGTACCATACACTTACCACAACGCTACCAAAATAAGCCCATATGAATTTATCTATGGCTAAAAACCAGCACTAGTAACTTCATATTTACGAGGCACTTCCAAGGCTCATGCAATGACACACTTTGCATAAGAAAAGTCATTCTCCACACACACAAGGAGTCCATGATCTAGAGGATGCAGGATCTGAAGCCAACTTGGGTGCAGTCCATGAGGAAGAGGATGAAGGAGCTGAAGCCAATTGGGGTGAAGACCTTGACATTGCAGAAGTTGAAGGACAAAATAGTGAGGTTGTGGTGGTAGATGATACAGAAGCGAGAGGAGAGGATGGTGATGAGGAGGATGGGATATAGAAGATTTGGAGTTACCAACAGATGTCACTACGGCAAATGTTGCAGGTACAAATCATACAGTGTCATTTGTTACCCCATCACCAGGTATGCCAGTAAGCCAAATATGGATACAAAAATATTCTCTTGTAGGTGAGCATGCAGCTGCTGGTAACTTTGATACAAATATGCGCCTCTTAAGTTGACAACTTGGTATTAAGAATTTCACTCCATTAAAATCCTCATTTTTGGATCTTTACATGGGCAACCATACATACCTTCCAACATTTGTTTATGCACCGGTGGTCTCCTTAGAAATAGAGAGAGGCTGGACTGAGACTGCCACTCCTAATGTCAGAGGTCCACCGGCTTTGGTATTTAGGTTTTCTTTATTAGATGAGAAACTTAGACTAGCTTACAGAGCCACAATAGACGGGAAGTTTAGTGAAGCATTGAGGCTGTTTCTTACCATCTTGCACACAATTCCAGTTATTGTTGTAGATTCAAGAAGAGAGGTTGATGAGGTGAAGGAATTGAATGGAATTGGTAAAGAATATGTTATGGGTCTTCGAATGGAGGTCAAGAGAAAGGAAGTTAAGGATGATTTTGATCGGAAGCAAGAGCTTGCAGCCTATTTTACTCATTGCAACCTTCAAAAAGTCCATTTGAGGTTGGCTTTGCTGAATTCCATGGGTGTTTTCTATAAGGGAGGGAACTTCAATACAATTGTTAACTTTGCTCGGCAGTTGTTGGAGAGTGAAATCCCTGCAAACCATGGAACAAAGGCCCGACAAGTCCTTCCAGGAATGTGAGAGGTAGTTGCAGGATGCCAATAAAATGAATTATGACTTCAGAAATCCTTTTTTTGTTTGTGAAGCAACTTTCACACCCATATACCATGGTCAAAAGGATATGTCATGTCCATACTGTACAACACGCTTTGTTCCAAGCATATACGGGAACCTCTGCACTATATGTGAGCTTGAAGTTCTGGGTTCTGATGCTTCTGGGTTACTTTGTTCAACTACTCAGATAAGGTTATGTCAGTATTGGACACATGCTGACTATGCTTTTTTATTTCAAGAAGTTTCATTTCCTTCATATAGGTCTAGACTGATTTTGTACTCTACCTTTGAGAACCATGTTGAGAAATATGCCAGGAGAGTTTGTATCAAGTCTTGGAAAAACTTCAGGGCCTTCATAAGAGATTGGAAGACACGGTTTAGTGAGACTGAAATGAGGGTAGAAGTAATTTTCCTTGTTTACTATTTGAAATTTAAGTCTATTTTTTTCATCCCTTTCCCAATAATGGATAATAAGTGCAAGTCATTTAGCTTATGTCTAGTCGAGAATTTCTGATAGACACCAGGGTGTTTATCTTGTCTTTATCATGCAGGTTTTCCAGTGGATTGTTGAGTATAAACAAGCATTAGTATTTTATTAGACAACCTCAGGAAGTTACATTTAAGTATTCACATTAAATTGAACTGCTCGAGTGCTTTTTGAAATTGTAGATAACTTCATTCCTGTCTCTGTCAACTAATATTTAACGGTTTTAATTGCATAGTTGGTTTTCATATGATGTTCATGTAATGAAATGAGTTCTTAAATGAGCTCTGTACTAGTTGTTGTTTAAAAATACTGCATAGGTATTGACACAAAATTATTCTCAGAGGAGAGAGACAAATACGAGGCAGATTATTTCTTCTGATAAGAGTCGGTCCTGTACTGTGTTACTTATTGAGAGACATGGTATTGTTTTATTGAAATATTTTGACAATTGTGTTTCAATTTTCTTATATTGTGAAAATAATTGTTTTCCATTGATGTTGTCACGTTTTATCTTCTTAGGAGGAGCATTTTCTACCTATGCATGTGTGATCATCTTATATAGCAAGCTGTGTTACATAGGAGGATATTGGTCTTATCAAAATGTCTAAATTTTGAATGTTCTAAAATTGTGTACTTCAATTGGTTTAAAGCTACAATTGTTGCAGTATTGCTAATGTGTGTATTACAGTATAATTTATAAATAAAATGCAAAATATTCCTGAAGTTATTTTACACGATTCCAGTAACTGGCTCTATTTTTGGCTTTTTGAGTAAATAGGTCAAGCAGAGTAACAGTTCATACAAATATAGTTGAGTATATTAATGAAAGAAAATTTGCAGTTTTGAGAGGAAGTTGGATTGTGGGTCTTCGACATCTTTGCTGTCTTGTAAAATTATTATCCTTTGTAGGTGTTTTGTCCTCAATACTATAATTCTGTGGTTTTAATTGTCATATTTGCATTGGATTTCTTGTTTGAAAATTTGGCATAATAAAATATTGTCTTCCACATTGCACTGAAATTTGGACATGTACAAAACTAAACTCCAGTGTTGAAATATTTCTTATATATTGCATTTTTGGTCCATTTGTGAGAATATGCATTATGTAGAGAAGTTGCTATACTCCAAGGCTGAATGCTCCACTGAAGGAAAACACAATCTAGATAAGGAAACACAACACTACAAAGAATAACTAACTACAGGAAATGTTAGACAAACCGAGGGGAGAACCAAGGAAATGACAATAAGTATTGAAGTTGGCGACTGAAGGACTGTTTGGAAAAGTTAGCATATTTGTCTGTATGGTTGCTTTTCATACTTTAGCATATAATTCCTCAAAACCAACCCATATTTAGGAATTACATCTCTTACCTCTCATTAAAGGGTGGAAAGATTCAAAACTATTCCCATAACTGATGTCGGTGGGGCTATAAGGTTAGAGGATTCCATGAATATCCTAAAACATGCTCACAACTGTCCATCACATGCTCCACCAGTATTTTACTGTTGCATTTAACCTCCAACAGTAGAAAAATATCCTAGGGCATTATCAAGAATAGTTTCACCCCCTCTTCAAGAGTGATTAGAATCACACGCGGATTTAATTTCCCATATTATATTGTTTATGGTTTGTGAAAACAGTCTTCTGTTGTGTCAAAACCGGAGTGAGTTACTTATCAATAAGTATAGGTTCAAACATATATTTTATAGATTTGCATATTTAGTTCAAGAACACAATCTGATTACTCTTGTTTATTCTTTAATACATTATATGATATATGCTAGTTCTTGGATTATGCATTGCATGTTTTCAATTTTCTAGGTTGTTCTGGCTGGGAGGACACGACTCAAAACTGAAATAGAGGTTGATTCTCTAGAATTACTAGCTTGTCTTCAGTTAATGCTATTTTTTATAATTGTAGAAAATGAGGGACCTCTCAATAGGAGTCATACTGACATGAAATGTTGTTGGTTATCATAAATATTCTATAGAAATTTCAAATTTATATAATGTCCATGCTCATTCAATGTATGAATAAATTGTTTGTTTCGAGGAAAATATGTGCTTGTTTCGAGGTAATTTATCTGATGGGTTTTGATAAGGAAAAGGATCAATATTTTTTCTAGTTTTATCTTGAAATTGATGCTTCAACTTAATTTATGGGAAGCATGGCGTGGTTGGTATTTATTTTGGAATTCTTATAATTGTGATTTTTGTTTGTAAACAAAAAGTAAGTGTTTTTATTAATGTACAGGAGTAATAGTACATCATATTTTCAATTTTGTTATGCTAGGACTAATATGGCTGGAATGGCCCTTATTACTGAGTATATTCAGAAAATTCGATTCACCACAAGAAACCAGGTTTTAGACCCTATATAAAGGATCACCACTAGAAAACAAATCATATTAACTATGTTATATGCCTGATAAAAAACCAATTACTTATGTTTAAACATACTATTGTCAGGGTTGTAAACACCACTAGCATAGTTTATTTGTGGAGGGCCCTTAGTGAGGTGAAAATGGGACATGTCTCAAGGATATATAAAGTGCCATAACCTAATTCCATATTTTTCATTGGACACCATTGCAATGAATTTATTTGAACTTGGAGAACATCTTCATACTTAGCATTATCAATGACATTAGGGACACAACTCGAAACTAGGAGATTTAAATCATTATCTATAGTTACCTGTTGACATTTTTGCTAACATTGTAGTCTAGGAGAAATTTCTTGTTCTTCATCATATGTATAATTACCCCAGAATCTACAATCCATCCCTATGAAGAAGTTGAAGACAATAAATCATAGTGCATTGCAAGACGTGCAAGGTTAGAAGTACCAAAATTTTCTTCAAAGAGGTTATTGTTGCTAGTTGTTTGTCTAGTAACATCCTCAATCTTTTGAATATGGATACCCTTTTTGAAGGAATGTCCCTCCTTATGGTAATAATAGCTAACCATTCTCTTTTTCTTGGAGGATTTTTGAGTTTCCCTGTAGAATCCTGTGTAGATGCGAACATGGTAACCTTAGAGGGGTTCGTATTTTTAAATTCTGCAAGGTGACTTGATGCTAGATAAGGTTTGAAAATATATCCCATAAAGAGGGAGAAGCAGGTTCCTTGAGCTCTAGAAAATTGTAGAAAAATTTCCAGATGTAGGAGAAATATTATTCATAACAACTCTTACATATTTCAAAAGAGTTCCAAGCGTGATGATGGTTCTCAATTCTAGGTAACATGAGCACCACACTCAAAACATGAACCATTACATCCAATTCACATATTTGTGTATAAATCAAATCCCAAGGTCATTATAGTATAAATAGGGATAGAGTAGAAATAGGGACGATCACATTATAAAGTTAGACATTCAAAAGTTCTTCAACTCAAAGCAATAGCCCATTACCATCAACCCCTGACATCTTCTCATAACATTGTGATTTGGCATCTCCTTCATTTGACTCAAACATCAAAATTTTCCCACAAGTCTGTTTTATCCAAAAATATTTATGGATTTTTTCCTCCATAAAGCACTAATGGCTTCCAAATTGAATAAGGAATGTTTGTTGTGATCAACACCAGAAAAACTCATGTCTAGCTGCTGTAAATACACATTGGGCAGATGATATTGCTCCTCTACTATAGGTCAAATCCAAGGTGAAATATGGCCACCAAAATTCTCAGCTTTGGAAAGGATAATATATATCACCATTTTGCTATCAGCCACTATGTGAAATTGAATAATTCTAGATTTGGAAAAAGGAATACTCAGACATGAAAACATGCCTAAAAGGGAATTGCTTAAGGTAAATTTGAATTATCATCATCCTGAAGCATATACTTATATAGGAAATGCCCCTAAGCCATATTGGAAAATCTGTTGTAAATTGTATGTAGTCAATGTATGTTGCCATTGGTCTTTAAAATTTATGAGTTTGACTGTAAAAAGTGCATTTGTTTCTCCTTACCCTCATAATTAACACCAACTAGTGATCATGCTTTAGCAAAACATTCTATAGAATTTCCTCTTATAACTTTAGGACGATGATAGGCATCAGATTCATCTTTGTAGTCTCTTGATCATTATGTGGTTTGACTCCAAGGATGTAACCTCTTGATCATCGACATATGCTATCTAAAGGTGGCAAGAGTACTCCAAACTGTGCATCAAGACATGGTCTAGAAATATCATGCATTTCTTTATTACAAGATATCCATGGGATTTGGTGCCTTGAAGACAAATCCCCTTGTTGCTGTTCAAAATCCAGTTGTTCCATAGGAGTTGAAACCTCAAATTCCATTTGGATAAGTTTCCAGGAAACATGGGTATAGGGACAAATACGGGGATGGGTGGCAGAAGTCACATTTTGAAATAGGGGACTTAGGTACATCAAGGGCACTATATATATTAGATTCATTCGACCAATATGTTCATCAATAAATGCAAGTATGTGCCACAAAAAAACGTAGATTGAAGTTGAAGCCAATGTTAAAGCTGAGTGTTAAGTTAGCCAAACTCAAGAGCCAAGAGCCAAGATGGAGGAAATAAAGATGAGGCAGAGCAAACATTTTAAGGAAGGACAAACATAGCTAAGGAAGTCAGATTGACCAAAGTGATAGTGTAGATATTGAGATAGTAGAAAACTCCAAAGCGAATTGAAGGAAGTGCATGATTGTAGGATGATATATCCCAATGTAAGAATGATGTGCAACATTATAATGCAAAACAAAGATGTAAATGCCATTTTAAGTTTCTTCTGTATGAGGATTTTCCAGTTAAAAATGTTTGGTGTACCACTTGAACGTTTCATGTTGCGTGTTCATTGTTGATCTTCTTTTACTAGTTTTGTTAACAAGTGGATAAATATACTTGGATATAATTTTGAAGTACTAAAATGTGTTTAAAAAAGTTCATTTTGGATGCCATTAGGTGATTTGTATTGCCCACTGAATACATATCAATGCCATCACTATTGAGGGTTTAGACTATGCCAAATCGCCTCTCTTGGATGGAGTGTCCCAACACTATGTGCCCTTTCTCTTTTTAATAGCGCCTTGGATGCTTCCTTTTAAAATTTTTTGACATTGTTTTTAAGCCTTGAAACTGGCCTTAGGATATTTTACAACGAGGATGCCTCGTATGTTATGCAGGAACAGAGTGTAACTCCCATAATTGCTGGCTGATTGAAACCTAAAGTAGCTCTAAAATTGTTCTGTAGTAGTGCCTTTCCTCCTAACGTCGATCTGTGTGAGAGCAGATCCAAAGTCTTCAACGATGTTGGGTTGAGATACCAAGTAGAAACAACTGAAGTCCCCTAAAAATCACATAAAGGGTGTGAGATTGGGCACCTCATACCTCATCCAACGTCACTAATATGTATAAATGCGTTCCAACACTTCAGAGATGAGGGTAAAAAGTTTTGTTACAGGCTTAAAACATAACCCTTTCTCGTTCAAAATGACAATATCTTTGGATTGAGTAAGATCCTTCTGTTGCAAGCATTCCACATGTACTTTATTAAAAGAGGTTTGGGGAATTTCTCCCAGTGTTAAGTGTTGTCAATACACTAGGGTTGCCATCATCCAAATTCAATTTAAGAATGTTATTAATGTTGGGGACTTCTAATTTTTCTAAGGACTGGCTGAAGATGCTCCCAACCTTGTTGCAATTGCTTATGTTATGGATTTTCTATGACTCAAACATCCAAAGTATCCCACAAATATTTTTATCCAAAAGTAAGTGGACTTTTGCCTCCATAAAGTGCTAATGACTACTAATTTGAATAAGGAAGGTTTGTTGTGATCAACACAAGAAAAAATCAAGTCTAGCTCTTGTAAATACACATTGGGCAAATCATATTGCTCCACGACTGTAGGTCATATACAGGGTGAAATATCCATTCAATCCAAAAAGTTTCCACCAAAATTCTGAGAGCTATGGAAAGGATAATATATCATCATTTTTCTATCTACTACTATGTGGAATTGAACAAGTATAGATTTGGTAAAAGGAATACTTAGGCATGAAAACAGGTCTAAAAGGGAATTTCACAGTGCTTAAGGTAAATTTGAAATATCATCATCCTGAATCATATACTTCTACATGAAATTCCCCTAAGCCATATTGGAAAATCTTCTGTAAATTGCAGCTTTATGGAGTCAATATATGCTGCCATTGGTCCATAAAATTTATGTGTTTTGACTGTAAAACGTGCATATGTTTCTCCTAACCGTCATACTTAAATCAGTCAGTGACATGGTTTAAGTATGTCATAATTAATTAGGATAGGAATTTGCTTTATGTATTTTAATATTTATGTAAGATGGTAATACATATATTCAAATCATACCATTAGAGTAATTTTAGTATTTATTGAACTTTGTATAATTCCCATGGTTGGTATCAGAATAACGAGTTGAGACTAGGTTGGAAAACATCCTCGAGGAAATAAAATGGATATTCTTGTTACTAAGCTCTCTAATTTTATATTACTTGCGTATTTACGTGATACTTGCATATCTTAAGATTTACTCTAACTCCAACGAGAGTTGATTTGTGATAGGTGATACAATTATGCACGGGGTTCTACTCTACAAAGAAAGAGTGAGCTAACATTGTTGATTCTAGGAAGAATGGTTCAGCCAAGGGGGAGAATTGGGGATGTTGTTCTAGCTGAATATAGCTCTTTGAAGCTCCCCAAAAATGGTCAGTAAAGTGATAGGGATATTTGTGTTCGGACTAATGAGATTATATTGGCCAAAGCTTCCACAGAATCATAAGTTGTTAACAATATATATGCATATTTAGTTGTTTTGTCTAGACAGCTTAAGACAATCTTCTTCACAAAGATCAAAGTTTCACAAAGGAAAGCTCATTTATTTGAAAAGAATGGTTGATTTTCTTAATTTTGATATAGTTTTTATTAGCTTTGCTTATATATTTGCTTTGATTTCTCGCAAGTTTGTTTTTAGTTTGTTTGGTTTTCTATAGTTTAATTCTTTTGCATTTTAGATTTCTGCACTTGATTTTAATTCCCACACTTAGTACTTAGTTTATTTTCCACATCTCGATTTCAATTTTGATTTTGCTTTCATTTATTTGCAAGTGTGTTTGTTTGTTGGCATTTTTATTTTCCATTCGATGTCAATGAACTTGCTATACTAGTGACAGAAATTTCTGTCGCTAGCATAGCAAGTTCGTTGGTTTTTTTTTTTTAATTTTTTTTTTGCTTTTCGTTGCTATAGCGATGCCCCGCTCGTCGCTATATTGAGAGCAGTTCATCACTACAGCAACACACACTCTGTCGAAAAAGTTAATTTTTCTGTAAAAACATTGTACACCGTCGCTATAGAGACACCCTAATCGTCGCTAAAGCAATGAAGGTTTCGTCGCTACACAATTGGTCACTTATAAAAACCATGTGTTCATCGCTATACCGAAGGATTTTTCGTCGCAATTTTTTTATTGTTTCCATTGCTATAGCGACAATATGTTTGTTGCTATATGTTTTGGTCGCTAAAGTTCCATCGCTACAGGGATGCCATTTCGTCGAAAATATGATCTGTTTGTGCGTCGAAAGAGCGACACTTGCATTCGTCGCAATAGCGACGACGTTAGGAAACTGTGGCTATTGCGACGAAAGGTTTCCCATGAACCGGAGGGACTATTTTCGTTGCTAAAGCAACACACAAGTGTTGCTTTAGCAACGAAAGTCCGTGGGAAAAATGTCCTTAGTAGAACCATTAATTTTTCTATTATGTAGTATTGATTTCAGAATTGTAAGACACACAAATTTCATTTTCTGCTTCTACCATGAATATTGTTTATATGAAGGCCGCCGTCCCTCTATTTTCTAAGCTTCATTTGTAATAAACCTTTTGTATGAACTCATATTGTATCTTAATTCAACCTTAATTCAAGTTATATGTATATGGCATGTTCTTTTTCCATTATATCATTACCAGACTTAGTTATTACTACTTGACTTTTGACTTTTTATTTTAGTGATAATATTAAGTTTCCAAGAGTATATTAAAACAAATTAAAAGTATTTATAGTAAATTATATGAATTTAAATTTTTTTTTTATTGTTTTAACGTGAGTATATATCTATCTTAACTTTTGCTTTATCAAAGTTACATAAGGATAAAATTTTTTGAGGTGAAATTTTTTTTAAATTATTAAATATAAGAAAATGTTTACACCTAAAGAGATTTGATCCCTCTAAATGCTTGATAAAATCCGGAGATTTGATCCCTCCAAATGCTTGATAAAATTTGGAGATTTGATCCCTCTAAATGCTTGATAAAATCCGGAGATTTGAGCCCTCTAAATGCTTGATAAAATCCGGAGATTTGATCCCTCTAAATGCTTGATAAAATCATTGTTAAGATAGATTTATGCTAGTTATATTACAAAAATATTATCAATCATTTTATGGTTGTCGTTTAAGAATGATTAAAACCTTTCATAATTTTTAAACTCTAAAATAAAAAATAAATTCTTTGAATTTCCTTTTTTCGTATACCCACATCCTATATTGATTTCAAACTTTTTATGATATTATTACTATCTAACTTGATAAAAAAATATTTAAGTGAAAAAAATACAATTTTCTTCATTATGATAACATACACTTTCTACAATCCAAATGGTACTTAGTAGATTTAGAGAAAAAAATTAAATTTTATAATTCAATAATAATAAGATTAATAGAGTTGTAATGTATGTTCTATATGTATGTTCAATAAAACATTTTATAGAAGTAAAATAATATAATAAGAATAAAAATAATATAATAATAACATTAATAATATTTAAAATTAAAAATGTTTGAATTTTATTGATTTTTATTTTATATTGAAATTTTAAATAATAAGGATAGCATTAATAATATTTAAAGTTAATAATATTTGAATTTTATTGATAATTTTTTTTATTGTTGTTGATGTTTCTAATTAATAATATTTAAAATTAATATTTTTGAATTTTATTGATAATTTTTTATTGTTGTTGTTTCTATTGAAAAATTGTATAGTGTTTTTCTTATGTTAAAACTCTAAAAATAATTAAAAATTTATGTTGTTTTTCATTTATTATAATTCTAAAATTAATAAATTAAATTGGAAAAAAATGATAACAATAACAATGAAAAGTTAAAAAAGTGCAATAAAATAAATAAATATAAATCCATAATAATAATTTTTTTTATATATATTTTTTCTAATTTAAGATAGACTTGTTATATACAAAATATTGACCTAAAAAAATAATTTTTATATTAAAAAACTATTAATTTAAATAATAATTGAATTTTTTATTTAAAAAGTTTAACATTATTATTGGTGTCAATAAATTATCATTATATTTTCTCAAGTGAAAACCTTTTTTAAATTTCTAAATTTAAAGAAATATCTACACCTAAAAAAATTTGATTCCTTTAAATATTTGATAAAAGCATTGTAAAAATGAATCTATGCTAATTATATTATAAAAATATTTTCAATCATTTTATTGTTGTCATTTAAAAATTGCTAAAACCTTTCATAACTTTTAAACCCTAAAATGATCCAACTTTTCTTTTTCATATACCCACATCACGATTTCAAATTCTTTATAATACTATCTAACTTGATTAAAAAACATTAAAAAATTAAAGAAAAAAATTACAATTTTATAAAAAATAGATTTAGAAAAAACAATTACAATTTTTTTCATTGTGCTCTCATACACTTTTCTATATTCCAAATTCTTAAAATGCATCATGTTCTTAATGTATTTGGGCTTTTAATTTTTTTTAAAGATTAATGGTTTAAAAAAAAATTAATATAAAAATGTGTAATGGAAAATCATAATTAAAATTAAAAAAAATTGATATAAATTGCATAAACTAAATAAAACTCTTAACTTTTAAGTACATCTATTTTAAATTGTATAATTTGATAATAAAGATTAATAAGAATGTAAAGTAGGTTCGATATGTCTATTCGATATTTAACATTTTACAAAAGTCAAAATAAAATAATAAAAAAATAATAAGAATAATATTAGTAATATTTAAGTTAATAATGTTTGAATTTTATTGATAATTTTTTTTATTGTTTTAATTAATTTTTTTGTTATCACTTTAAAATTAAGAAATTAAATTAAAACAAATAATGTCAATAACAATAATAATGAAAAACTAAAGAATTGTCATAAAATAAATAAATATAAATTCATAATAAATACATTTTTTTTCAATTTAAAATAGACTTATGCTTATTATATACAAAATATTGATATAAAACAAATAATTTACCTATTAAGAACTATTAATTTAAATAAATTTTTTATCATAACGTTGTTTATTTTTATTTTTAATTTTACTTTCAAATGATTTAAAACTTTTATTGTAAATTTGAAATTTGTTGCTCATGATGGGGTAGAGAAAATTCTGTTCTTGTACCTTCTATTTACTTTCTAGATTCTTTAAATTTTTTCCATACAAGGAGTGTACTTATTCCAGTTGAGTAATAAGGTCCTTGTATTGATTTCTCTTTTATTTGTGTGTTCTACCCCATGATTTTCTTCAAATTTATTTGCTGGGCTAGAAGGGATGGCTTCTTCTACACTGTACGTGGTAGGAATTTGTGGAACAATTGATAGTTTCTTTACCACTTGGGACTTGGCTCTATCTATTTGTCCAATGATCTGATCCTTCTTATATTTTGAGGGGATACCTGCTTGAGGTTTGAGAGGACTTTTCTTTGGTGTCCCATTTTTACTAGGGTAGCAACAACCTCCCTTTTCTCATCCTATATTTTTTTCTTTTGGGTTATTCTTTTCTTACTAGCACTTGCCTTACCTCCTATATTATTTCCCTGGACTCTTTTAAAGGATTTTCCTTTAAGTTTGTAACAACTCCAGTAATGGTAGTAGTTTACACCTTTCTAAATGTGATTTTTTTTTGTTTCTTATCGCACCCATTTACACCATCCACAGTTGCCCAAGTATCTGTGGATTATATTTTTAAGTTACATGGAATGCTAATTTTGATTATGTTGGACTAGGATTCCACATTTACTATGAAATTTTGGAAGGAGTTGTTTAAAATTTAGTGTTCCTAGTTGAAAAGGAGCATTATGTACCATCCCCAAACTGATGGTTAGTAAAAAAAGGTTAAGTAGTGCTTAGAAACCTATTTACAATGTTTTTCTTAAAAAAGTCCACACAGATGGGAACAATGACTACCCTTGTAGAGTGGTGGTACATATGAATTTATCTATGGCTAAAAACCAACACCAGTAACTTCATATTTATGAGGCACTTCCAAGGCTCATGCAATGACACACTTTGCATAAGAAAAGTCATTCTCCACACACACAAGGCGTCCATGATGAAGAGGATGAAGGAGCTGAAGCCAACTTAGGTGCAGTCCATGAGGAAGAGGATAAAGGAGTTGAAGCCAATTGGGGTGAAGACCTTGACATTGCAGAAGTTGAAGGAAAAAATGGTGAGGTTGTGGTGGTAGATGATACAGAAGTGAGGGGAGAGGATGATGAGGAGGAGGATGGGATATAGAAGATTTGGAGTTACCAGCAGATGTCACTACGACAAATGTTGCAGGTACAACTCATATAGTGTCATTTATTACCCCATCACCAGGTATGCCAGTAAGCCAAATATGGATACAGAAATATTCTCTTGCAGGTGAGCATGCAGCTACTGGTAACTTTGATACAACTATGCGCCTCTTAAGTAGACAACTTGGTATTAAGAATTTCACTCCATTAAAACCCTTATTTTTGGATCTTTACATGGGCAGCCATACATACCTTCCAACATTTGTTTCTGCACCGGTGGTCTCCTTAGAAATAGAGAGAGGGTAGACTGAGACTGCCACTCCTAATGTCAGAGGTCCACCGACTTTGTTATTTAGGTTTTCTTTATTATATGGGAAACTTAGACTAGCTTACAGAGCCACAATAGACGGGAAGTTTAGTGAAGCATTGAGGCTGTTTCTTACCATCTTGCACACAATTCCAGTTATTGTTGTAGATTCAAGAAGAGAGGTTGATGAGGTGAAGGAATTGAATGGAATTGGTAAAGAATATGTTATGGGTATTCGAATGGAGGTCAAGAGAAAGGAAGTTAAGGATGATGTTGATCGAAAGCAAGAGCTTGCAGCCTATTTTACTCATTGCAACCTTCAAAAAGTCCATTTGAGGTTGGCTTTGCTGAATTCCATGGGTGTTTTCTATAAGGGAGGTAACTTCAATACAATTGTTAACTTTGCTCGGCGGTTGTTGGAGAGTGAACTCCCTACAAACCATGGAACAAAGGCCCGACAAGTCCTTCCAGGAATGTGAGAGGCAATTGCAGGATGCCAATAAAATGAATTATGACTTCAGAAATCCTTTTTTTGTTTGTGAAGCAACTTTCACACCCATATACCATGGTCAGAAGGATATGTCATGTCCATACTGTACAACATGCTTTGTTCCAAGCATACACGGGAACCTCTGCACTATATGTGAGCTTGAAGTTCTGGGTTCTGATGCTTCTGGGTTACTTTGTTCAACTACTCAGATAAGGTGACGTCAACATTGGACACATGCTGACTATGCTTTTTTATTTCAAGAAGTTTCATTCCTTCATATAGGTCTAGACTGATTTTGTACTCTACCTTTGAGAACCATGTTGAGAAATATGCCAGGAGAGTTTGTATCAAGTCTTGGAAAAACTTCAGGGCCTTCATAAGAGATTGGAAGACATGGTTTATTGAGACTGAAATGAGGGTATAAGTAATTTTCCTTGTTTTTTCATTGTTTACTATTTGAAATTTAAGTCTATTTTTTTCATCCCTTTCCCAATATTGGACAATAAGTGCAAGTCATTTAGCTTATGTCTGGTGGAGAGTTTCTGATAGACACCAGGGTGTTTATCTTGTCTTTATCATGCAGGTTTTCTAGTGGATTGTTGAGTATAAACAAGCATTAGGATTTTATTAGACAACCTGAGGAAGTTACATTTAAGTATTCACATTAAATTGAACTGCTCGAGTGCTTTTTGAAATTGTAGATAACTTCATTCCTGTCTCTGTCAACTAATATTTAACGATTTTAATTGCATAGTTGGTTTTCATATGATGTTCGTGTAATGAAATGAGTTCTTAAATGAGCTCTGTACTAGTTGTTGTTTAAAAAGACTGCATAGGTATTGAGACAAAATTATTCTTAGAGGAGAGAGACAAATACGAGGTAGATTATTTCTTCTCATAAGAGTCGGTCCTGTACTGTGTTACTTATTGAGAGACATGGTATTGTTTTATTGAAATATTTTGACAATTGTGTTTCAATTTTCTTATATTGTGAAAATAATTGTTTTCCATTGATGTTGTCATGTTTTATCTTCTTAGGAGGAGCATTTTCTACCTATGCATGTGTGATCATCTTATATAGCAAGCTGTGTTACATAGGAGGATATTGGTCTTAGCCAAATGTCTAAATTTTGGATGTTATAAAATTGTGTACTTGAATTGGTTTAAAGCTGCAATTGTTGCAGTATTGCTAATGTGTGTATTACAGTATAATTTATAAATAAAATGCAAAATATTCCTGAAGTTGTTTTACACGATTCCAGTAACTGGCTCTATTTTTGGATTTTTGAGTAAATAGGTCAAGCAGAGTAACAGTTCATACAAATCTTGTTGAGTATATTAATGAAAGAAAATTTGCAGTTTTGAGAGGAAGTTGGATTGTGGGTCTTCAACATCTTTGCTGTCTTGCAAAATTATTATCCTTTGTAGGTGTTTTGTCCTCAATACTAGAATTCTGTGGTTTTAATTGTCATATTTGCGTTGGATTTCTTGTTTGAAAATTTGGCATAATAAAATTTTGTCTTCCACATTGCACTGAAATTTGGACATGTACAAAACTAAACTCCAGTGTTGAAATATTTCTTATATATTGCATTTTTGGTCCATTTGTGAGAATATGCATTATGTAGAGAAGTTGCTATACTCCAAGGCTGAATGCTCCACCGAAGGAAAACAAAATATAGATAAGGAAACACAATGTCTACAAAGAATAACTAACTACAAGAAATGTTAGACAGACCGAGGGGAGAACCAAGGAAGTGACAATAAGTATTGAAGTTGGCGACTGAAGGACTGTTTGGAAAAGTTAGCATATTTGTCTGTATGGTTGCTTTTCATACTTTAGCATATAATTCCTCAAAACCAACCCATATTTAGGAATTACATCTCTTACCTCTCATTAAAGGGTGGAAAGATTCAAAACAATTCCCATAACTGATGTCGGTGGGGCTATAAGGTTAGAGGATTCCATGAATATCCTAAAACATGCTCACAACTGTCCATCACATGCTCCACCAGTATTTTACTATTGCATTTAACCTCCAACAGTAGAAAATATCCTAGGGCATTATCAAGAATAGTTTCACCCCCTCTTCAAGAGTGATTAGAATCACACGTGGATTTAATTTCCCATATTATATTGTTTATGGTTTGTGAAAACAGTCTTCTGCTGTGTCAAAACCAGAGTAAGTTACTTATCAATAAGTATAGGTTCAAACATATATTTTATAGATTTGCATATTTAGTTCAAGAACACAATCTGATTACTCTTGTTTATTCTTTAATACATTATATGATATATGCTAGTGCTTGGATTATGCATTGCATGTTTTCAATTTTCTAGGTTGTTCTGGCTGGGAGGACATGACTCAAAACTGAAATAGAGGTTGATTCTCTAGAATTACTAGCTTGTCTTCAGTTAATGCTATTTTTTATAATTGTAGAAAATGAGGGACCTCTCAATAGTAGTCATACTGACATGAAATGTTGTTGGTTATCATAAATATTCTATAGAAATTTCAAATTTATATAATCTCCATGCTCATTCAATGTATGAATAAATTGTTTGTTTCGAGGAAAATATGTGCTTGTTTTAAGGTAATTTATCTGATGGGTTTTGATCGGGAAAAGGATCAATATTTTTTCTAGTTTTATCTTGAAATTGATGCTTCAAATTAATTTATGGGAAGCATGGTGTGGTTGGTATTTATTTTGGAATTCTTATAATTGTGATTTTTGTTTGTAAACAAAAAGTAAGTGTTTTTATTAATGTATAGGAGTAATAGTACATCATATTTGCAATTTTGTTATGCTAGCATTGATATGGCTGGAATGGCCCTTATCACTCAGTATATTCAGAAAATTCGATTCACCACAAGAAACCAGGTTTTAGACCCTATATAAAGGATCACCACTAGAAAACAAATCATATTAACTATGTTATATGCCTGATAAAAAACCAATTACTTAGGTTTAGACATACTATTGTCAGGGTTGCAAACACCACTAGCATAGTTTATTTGTGGAGGTCCCTTAGTGAGGTGAAAATGGGACATGTCTCAAGGATATATAAAGTGCCATAACCTAATTCCATATTTTTCATTGGACACCATTGCGATGAATTTATTTGAACTTGGAGAACATCTTCATACTTAGCATTATCAATGACATTAGGGACACAACTCGAAACTAGGAGATTTAAATCATTATCTATAGTTACCTGTTGACATTTTTGCTAACATTGTAGTCTAAGAGAAATTTCTTGTTCTTCATCATATGTATAATTAACCCAAAATCTACAATCCATCCCTATGAAGAAGTTGAAGACAATAAATCATAGTGCATTGCAAGATGTGCAAGGTTAGAAGTACCAAAATTGTCTTCAAAGAGGTTATTGTTGCTAGTTGTTTGTCTAGTAACATCTTCAATCTTTTGAAGATGGACACACTTTTTGAAGGAATGTCCCTCCTTATGGTAATAATAGCTAACCATTCTCTTTTTCTTGGATGATTTTTGAGTTTCCCTGTAGAATCCTGTGTAGATGCGAACGTGGTAACCTTAGAGGGGTTAGTATTTTTAAATTCTTCAAGGTGACTTGATACTAGATAAGGTTTGAAAATACATCCCATAAAGAGGGAGAAGCAGGTTCCTTGAGCTCTAGAAAATGCTAGAAAATTTTCCAGATGTAGGAGAAATATTATTCATAACAACTCTTACATATTTCAAAAGAGTTCCAAGCGTGATGATGGTTCTCAATTCTAGGTAACATGAGCATCACACTCAAAACATGAACCATTACATCCAATTCACATATTTGTGTATAAATCAAATCCCAAGTTCATCATAGTATAAATAGGGATGATTACATTATAAAGTTAGACATTCAAAAGTTATTCAACTCAAAGCAATAGTCCATTAACATCAACCCCCGACATCTTCTCATAACATTGTGCTTTGGAATCTCCTTCATTTGACTCAAACATCAAAAGTTTCCCACAAGTCTGTTTTATCCAAAAATATTTATGGATTTTTTCCTCCATAAAGCACTAATGGCTTCCAAGTTGAATAAGGAATGTTTGTTGTGATCAACACCAGAAAAAATCATGTCTAGCTGCTGTAAATACACATTGGGCAGATGATATTGCTCCTCTACTATAGGTCAAATCCAGGGTGAAATATGGCCACCAAAATTCTCATCTTTGGAAAGGATAATATATATCACCATTTTGCTATTTGCCACTATGTGAAATTGAATAATTCTAGATTTGGAAAAAGGAATACTCAGACATGAAAACATGCCTAAAAGGGAATTGCTTAAGGTAAATTTGAATTATCATAATCCTGAAGCATATAGTTATATAGGAAATGCCCCTAAGCCATATTGGAAAATCTGTTGTAAATTGTATGTAGTCAATGTATGCTGCCATTGGTCTTTAAAATTTATGATTTTGACTGTAAAAAGTGCATTTGTTTCTCCTTACCTTCATAATTAACGCCAACTAGTGATCATGCTTTAGCAAAAAATTCTATAGAATTTCCTCTTATTACTTTAGGACGATGATAGGCATCAGATTCATCTTTGTAGTCTCTTGATCATTATGTGGTTTGACTCCAAGGCTGTAACCTCTTGATCATCGACATATGCTATATAAAGGTGGCAAGAGTACTCCAAACTATGCATCAAGACATGGTCCAGAAATATCATGCATTTCTTTATTACAAGATATCCATGGGATTTGGTGCCTTGAAGACAAATCCCCTTGTTGCTGTTCAAAATCCAGTTGTTCCATAGGAGTTGAAACCTCAAATTCCATTTGGATAAGTTTCCAGGAAACATGGGTATAGGGACAAATATGGGGATGGGTGGTAGAAGTCACATTTTGAAATAGGGGACTTAGGTACATCAAGGGCACTATATATATTAGATTCGTTCGACCAATATGTTCATCAATAAATGCAAGTATGTGCCACAAAAAAGGTAGATTGAAGTTGAAGCTAATGTTAAAGCTGAGAGTTAAGTTAGCCAACCTCAAGAGCCAAGAGCCAAGAGGGAGGAAATAAAGACGAGGCAGAGACAAACATAGTAGGGAAGGACAAACATAGCCAAGGAATTCAGATTGACCAAAGTGATAGTGTAGATATTGAGATAGTAGAAAACTCCAAAGCAAATTAAAGGAAGGGCATGATTGTAGGAGGATATATCCCAATGTAAGAATGATGTGCAACATTATAATGCAAAACAAAGATATAAATGCCATTTTAAGTTTCTTCTGTATGAGGATTTTTCAGTTAAAAATGTTTGGTGTACCACTTTAACATTTCATGTTGCGTGTTCATTGTTGATCTTCTTTTACTGGTTTTGTTAACAAGTGGATATATATACTTGGATATAATTTTGAAGTTCTAAAATGTGTTTAAAAAAGTTCATTTTGGATGCAATTAGGTGATTTGTCTTGCCCACTGAATACATATCAATGCCATCACTATTGAGGGTTTAGACTGTGCCAAATCGCCTCTCTTGGATGGAGTGTCCCTACACTGTGTTCCCTTTCTCTTTTTAATAGCGCCTTGGATGCTTCCTTTTAAAACTTTTTGACATAGCTTTTAAGACTTGCAACTGGCCTTAGGATATTTTACAACAAGGATGCCTCGTATGTTATGCAGGAACAGAGTGTAACTCCCATAATTGCTGGATGATTGAAACCTAAAGTAGCTCTAAAATTGTTCTGTAGTAGTGCCTTTCCTCCTAATGTCGATCTGTGTGAGAGCAGATCCAAAGTCTTCAACGATGCTGGGTTGAGATACCAAGTAGAAACAACTGAAGTCCCCTAAAAATCACATAAAGGGTGTGAGATTGGGCACCTCATACCTCATCCAACGTCACTAATATGTATAAATGTGTTCCAACACTTCAGAGATGAGGGTAAAAATTGTTGCTACAGGCTTAAAACATAACCCTTTCTCGTTCAAAATGACAATATCTTTGGATCGAGTAAGATCCTTCTGTTGCAAGCATTCCACATGTACTTTATTAAAAGAGGTTTGGGGAATTTATCCGAGTGTTAAGTGTTGTCAATACACTAGGGTTGCCATCATCCAAATTCAATTTAAGAATGTTATCAATGTTGGGAACTTCTAATTTTTCTAAAGACTGGCTGAAGATGCTCCCAACCTTGTTGCAATTGCTTATGTTATGGATTTTCTGTGACTCAAACATCCAAAGTATCCCACAAATATTTTTATCCAAAAGTAAGTGAATTTTTGCCTCCATAAAGTGCTACTGACTACTAATTTGAATAAGGAAGGTTTGTTGTGATCAACACTAGAAAAACTCAAGTCTAGCTCTTGTAAATACACATTGGGCAGATCATATTGCTCCATGACTTTAGGTCATATCCAGGGTGAAATATCCATTCAATCCAAAAAGTTTCCACCAAAATTCCGAGAGCTATGGAAAGGATAATATATCATCATTTTTCTATCTACTACTATGTGAAATTGAACAAGTATAGATTTGGTAAAAGGAATACTTAGGCATGAAAACATGTCTAAAAGGGAATTTCACAGTGCTTAAGGTAAATTTGAAATATCATCATCCTGAAGCATATACTTCTACATGAAATTCCCCTAAGCCATATTGGAAAATCTTCTGTAAACTGCAACTTTATGGAGTCAATATATGCTGCCATTGGTCCATAAAATTTATGTTTTTTGACTGTAAAAAGTGCATTTGTTTCTCCTAACCGTCATACTTAAATCAGTCAGTGACATGCTGTAAGTATGTCATAATTAATTAGGATAGGAATTTACTTTATGTATTTTAATATTTATGTAATATGATAATACATATATTCAAATCATACCATTAGAGTAATTTTAGTCTGTATTGAACTTTGTATAATTCCCATGGTTGGTATCAGAATAACGAGTTGAGGCCAGGTTGGAAAACATCCTCGGGGAAATAAAATGGATATTCTTGTTACTAAGCTCTCTAATTTTATAGTACTTGCGTATTTACGTGATACTTGCATATCTTAAGATTTATTCTAACTCCAACGAGAGTTGATCTGTGGTAGGTGATACAATTATGCATGGGGTTCTACTCTACAAAGAAAGAGTGAGCTAACGTTGTTGATGCTAGGAAGGATGGTTCGGCCAGGGGGGATTATTGGGGATGTTGTTCCAGCTGAATATAGCTCTCTGAAGCTCCCTAAAAATGGTCAGTAAAGTGATAGGGATATTTGTGTTGGGACTAATGAGATTATATTGGCCAAATCTCCCACAGAATCATAAGTTGTTAACAATATATATGCATATTTAGTTGTTTTGTCTAGACAACTTAAGACAATCTTCTTCACAAAGATCAAAGTTTCACAAAGGAAAGAAAGGAAAGCTCATTTATTTGAAA
This sequence comes from Pseudotsuga menziesii, assembly GCA_001517045.1. NCBI lineage: Eukaryota > Viridiplantae > Streptophyta > Pinopsida > Pinales > Pinaceae > Pseudotsuga > Pseudotsuga menziesii. Next base: position 186,222 of record LPNX011055633.1, on the reverse strand, counting down.
AGAACGGTTGATTTTCTTAATTTTGATCTAGTTTTTATTAGCTTTGCTTGTATATTTGCTTTGATTTCTCGCAAGTTTGTTTTGGTTTTCTATAGTTTAATTCTTTTGCATTTTAGATTTCTGCACTTGATTTTAGTTCCCGCACTTAGTACTTAGTTTATTTTCCACATCTCGATTTCAATTTTGATTTTTCTTTCATTTATTTGCAAGTGTGTTTGTTTGTTGGCATTTTGATTTTCCATTCGACATCATTGAGCTTGCTATACTAGCGACGGACATTTCCGTCGCTAGCATAGCAAGTTCGTCGGTTTTTTTTTAATTTTTTTTTGCTTTTCGTCGCTATAGTGATGCCCCACTCGTCGTTATATTCACAACAGTTCATCGCTACAGCAACACACACTCCGTCGAAAAAGTTAATTTTTTCTGTAAAAACATTGTACACCGTCGCTATAGAGACACCCTAATCGTCGCTAAAGCAATGAAGGTTTCATCGCTACATAGTTGGTCACTTATAAAAATCATGTGTTCATCGTTATACCGAAGGATTTTTCGTCGCAATTTTTTTATTGTTTCCGTTGCTATAGCGACGATATGTTTGTCGCTATATGTTTTCGTTGCTAAAGTTCCATTGCTACAGGGATGCCATTTCATCAAAAATATGATCTGTTTTTGCGTCGAAAGAGCGACACTTGCATTCGTCGCAATAGCGACGACGTTAGGAAACTCTGGCTATTGCGACGAAAGGTTTTCCGCTGTCCCTCTATTTTCTAAGCTTCATTTGTAATAAACCTTTTGTATGAAATCATATTGTATCTTAATTCAACCTTAATTCAAGTTATATGTATATGGCATGTTCTTTTTCCATTACATCATTCCCAGACTTAGTTATTACTGCTTGACTTTTGACTTTTTATTTTAGTGATAATATTAAGTTTCCAAAAGTATATTAAAACAAATTCAAAGTATTTATAGTAAATTATATGAATTTTAAAAAAAAATTATTTTATTGTTTTAATGTGAGTATATATCTATCTTAACTTTTGCTTTATCAAAGTTACATAAGGATAAATTTTTTTGAGGTGAAAACCTTTTTAAATTATTAAATATAAGAAAATGTTTACACCTAAAGAGATTTGATCCCTCTAAATGCTTGATAAAATCCGGAGATTTGATCCCTCTAAATGCTTGATAAAATCCGGAGATTTGATCCCTCTAAATGCTTGATAAAATCATTGTTAAGATAGATTTATGCTAGTCATATTACAAAAATATTATCAATCATTTTATGGTTGTCATTTAAGAATGATTAAAACCTTTCATAATTTTTAGACTCTGAAATAAAAATAAATTCTTTGAATTTCCTTTTTGGTATACCCACATCCTATATTGATTTCAAACTTTTTATGATATTATTACTATCTAACTTGATAAAAAAAATATTAAAGTGAAAAAAATACAATTTTCTTCATTATGCTAACATACACTTTCTACAATCCAAATGGTACTTTGTAGATTTTGAGAAAAAAATTAAATTTTATAATTCAATAATAATAAGATTAATAGAGTTGTAATGTATGTTCTATATGTATATTCAATAAAATATTTTATAGAAGTAAAATAATATAATAAGAATAACATTAATAATATTTAAAATTAAAAATGTTTGAATTTTATTGATTTTTATTTTATATTGAAATTTTAAATAATAAGGATAGCATTATTAATATTTAAAGTTAATAATATTTGAATTTTATTGATAATTTTTTTATTGTTGTTGATGTTTCTAATTAATAATATTTAAAGTTAATATATTTGAATTTTATTGATAATTTTTTGTTGTTGTTGTTTCTATTGAAAAATTGTATAGTGTTTTTCTTATGTTAAAACTCTAAAAATAATTAAAAATTTATGTTGTTTTTCATTTATTATAATTCTAAAATTAATAAATTAAATTGGAAAAAATGATAACGATAACAATGAAAAGTTAAAAAAGTGTAATAAAATAAATAAATATAAATCCATAATAATAAAAAAATTCTTTTTATATATTTTTTCTAATTTAAGATAGACTTGTTATATACAAAATATTGACTTAAAAAAAATAATTTTTATATTAAAAACTATTAATTTAATAATTGAATTTTTTATTTAAAAAGTTTAACATTATTATTGGTGTCAATAAATTATCACTATATTTTCTCAAGTGAAAACCTTTTTTAAATTTCTAAATTTAAAGAAATATCTACACCTAAAGAAATTTGATTCCTTTAAATGCTTGATAGAAGCATTGTAAAAATGAATCTATACTAATTATATTATAAAAATATTTTCAATCATTTTATTATTGTCATTTAAGAATTGCTAAAACTTTTCATAACTTTTAAACCCTAAAATGATCCTTAACTTTTCTTTTTCATATACCTACATCATGATTTCAAATTCTTTATAATACTATCTAACTTGATTAAAAAACATAAAAAAAATTAAAGAAAAAAATTCCAATTTTATAAAAACTCTAATACATTTAGAAAAAAACAATTACAATTTTTTTCATTGTGCTCATACACTTTCTATATTCCAAATTCTTAAAATGCATAATGTTCTTAATGTATTTGGGCTTTAAAAAAAAATTTAATATTAATGGTTTAAAAAAAAAATTAATATAAAAATGTGTAATAAAAAATCATAATTAAAATGAAAAAAAAATGATATAAATTGCATAAACTAAATAAAACTCATAACTTTTAAGTACATCTATTTTAAATTGTATAATGTGATAATAAAGATTAATAAGAGTGTAAAGTAGGTTCGATAGGTCTATTCAATAAAACATTTTACAAAAGTCAAAATAAAATAATAAGAATAATATTAATAATATTTAAATTAATAATGTTTGAATTTTATTGATAATTTTTTGTATTGTTTTAATTAAAAAAGTTTTTTTGTTATGACTTTAAAATTAATAAATTAAATTGAAACAAATAATGTCAATAACAATAATAATGAAAAACTAAAGAATTGTAATAAAATAAATAAATATAAATTTATAATAAATACATTTTTTTTCCAATTTAAAATAGACTTATGCTTGTTATATACAAAATATTGATATAAAACAAATAATTTATCATATTAAGAACTATTAATTTAAATAAAATTAAATTTTTTATTAAAACAATTAAGATTGTTATGGCTGTCAATAAGTTATCAGGATAAAATAATATATAGTCATTATGGAAAAAATAAATAATTTGTAGTAATTATGAAAATAAGTTAATTCGTAGGTCAATTAACTGTACATCAAAGGGTTTAGAAGGAAGAATGTTAGTATATTTTATATTTTAGTTCAAATGACATTATGTGGCATGTTATGTTATTAATATGTAATTAGTTTCTTCTTCTTAAATAATAAGATGTTACATTTTATGTTATTAATATGTAAATAGAATTAGTTGATTCTTCTTAAATAACAAGAATCTATATTAAAAATAGTTAATTGATTCTTCTAAATAACAAATATGCACTTTTTAATTGTGTTAAAGGTATTTAGACATTATCTCAGATTTTGGACTTGCTTGAGTGGATCAACAAAATTAACCCAAGTGTAACAAGTATACAACAAGGATTCATGGCATGGTCCTCGCATCTTGTTATGCTTAAATGCATCTTGATTAAGTGGATCAACAAAATTAACCCAAGTGTAACAAGTATACAACAGGGATTCATGTCATGGTCCTCGCATCTTGTTATGCTTAAATGCATCTTGATTAAGATTTTGTTTATTGAATAGTATTTGTGTTGTGTTTATATTAACTCAAACAATCTGGTATAAATAATGGATATAAAATTATATATTTTAGTCTTTGTTTAATATCTAGCTATCTTCACAAAACTATGTGGTTGGTTGTGCATATCTACATTCACCTGCCACTTTATTAAATACTAATAAAAGTGAAAATTTTGTGAAGTTCCATTAACATATTCTTTTAACAGATTAAGGAGTTAAAATTAACTTATGTGTGCTTAATTTTAGTATATAATTGACTTCAAGAATTTAATCCGCTTCTTTGTGTGGAATGCAAACTTTATTGAGTTGCATGGTGAAAATATAGAATAAGCTAAATGATGATTTACACTAAAATTTTGGTGTTCTTTTGGGTTGCTGGAATTGTATAATTGAGATGTCTTTAAAAATAATTAAAATCATTGAATCTATTCCTATAATTAAAATTGCAATTACAAAAAGTCAAATTACAATTTAAATGATGGTTCACTATCAATTTAAACCAGCCAAAAACATACAGATCCTAAAAAATTTAACTTAATAATTCATATACACTGAATTCTCAACCAAATTAGCGGTCTCTACTGCAAATGATTCCAACGTGGCCGTCACTGCTGTTTGGTTAAAGTGGCGTTTCCAATCACAAATATTCAAGAACACAACATTTTACTATAATTCTCAATCGAATGACTATCTGATGTAATCGCGACATCTAGTTTTTAAGGTGATTCACAATGCTCTTTGTCTTTTTTCTATGCACCAAAGAGCCTTTCAACACAGCAATATAACTCTCTCAGCGATTCACAATCACTCTCTCAGCAATATAATTTAAATCATTAAATCTTTGCCCACAAAGAACCTTTGGACACCGGCAATATTTTCTACATCATTATATTGATAAAAATAAAACCATTCCAGTTATGATATATTAGTCACCACAAAAATAATTGGTCGTCACTATGTCGTCACTATGTACGAACTTTCTGAACCACCTGACTCAAAATGTAATGTTCTACATGTTATATTTAGAACCATTGAGTTATTATTTTGGATTTTGAATTTGTTTGAGCAGAACAACAAGATTAACTTAGGCCTAACAAGTGTATAATATGGATTCATTTCATTGTAGTTGTATCTTGTTATGCTTAAATGAATCTTGATTAAAATTTAAATAAGCTTCCAAATATAGTTAAAGAAACTGGTAACAATTTGTTTTTGTCTTTTTATATTAGTTTTTTGTTTTTATTTATTAGATAGTATTTGTTTTGTGTTTATATTAACTCTAACAATATGATATGAATAATGGATATAAAATTAAATATTTCAGTTTTTGTTTAACAACTATCTGTCTTTATAAAACTAAATAAATAATTATACCTATAAACATTTACCAACCACTTTACTTGAACATATGCGAGTTAGGCCCTAATGGATAGTATTAATAACAAAATTGTACATTAAACCCAAATTCAATTATTCCAACCATTAAAACAAATGCTAATTTCTAGTATTAGGTAACAAAATCGTACATTAAACCTAAATTCAATTATTCCAACCATTAAAACAAATGTATTAGAGATCGTATAGCGAATACCAATTAATTGGGCTTCAAGAATCTAATCCACTTCTTGTGTGCGATGCAACTGCAAAGTTTATGGCTGCAAACTGTTACGTCGCTGCATATTGCTTTGAAGAAATTCATTCGCCTCTGCTACGGCCAATTGGGGTTTCCTCTTCGAACAACTCTTCTAATCCAAAACCCCATGGAGAAGTGAGCAGATAACAACTCGGAGAGAATAGCTCGTTCATATACAATGAATTCTCGCGCAAATTAGCCGTCTCTTCTCCAAAATGATCAGAATGTGGGCTAAACTCGGCTAAACTGGGCATACGACAGATAGAGTTTGTACCTTTTTTTTCAACCAGATTATCTGAATTGCTCAGAAGTAGGTCACTCCATGAGAGGGACGAATTTGTAGTTACAGACAATGGGAAGGCTTCATTATTGCCATAACCGTTTGGAGGTTGTCTCTCCACTGTTGTTATTCTCACGGGGATGGGTTTGAACACCTGATTTTTTACAGGATGAGGAGATTCCGACCTCTCCTTGAAATTTCTTGTCTTGCTCAGATACGTGTTGCAGTAGTTCTTGATTTCATTATCTGTTCTCCCTGGCAATCTTCCTGCTATCAGCGACCACCTGCATCCAAACCCTTGTTTGAAATTTCATTATGACATTATAAACAGTTCGAAATTTATAAACGTTAATTGCTGGAGATCCATGAATTCTTCAAAAATAAATTAAGGGGATTCCACTCGCCGATTGCCAAGAAGGCGGTGCAGCCGAAGGATGAGTTCGTGCTCATCGGAGGAAATGTGACCGCGTTTAATGTCGGGACTGAGATAATTAACCCACCGCAATCTACAGCTCTTTCCACTCCGCATAAGACCTACAATACAATTCGCCTTTACTTATTTAATTTCCTCTCGATATACACCGTAGCTCATCCATCTTAAAGCAGGATAACTCTGGCTAGATGTCACTCAACATAGATTTATGCCACCTTTTCATATATATTTTTAATAATTTATATTAAGCGTTTTGACAAAGAAAGGCAGAGAAAGAACCAGAACTGTAGAACTCGTGGCTTCTCCAGGTGTAATTGCTATTAGAGATTTAGTGTGATTCACCTGCTTTTGCCGCTAGATTTGTCCATCCACCTTCGCCATGAATTCGGATGCATGCGCAGAGAGCACTATCCTCGTTGGCTGTCCAGGCCCCGCGCCTGAGCACTTGATTTGAAGAGCAACGAGACCTACCCATGTAGGATATTCTTCTATAATTCCAGACAGTACTACTCTTCGTGAAATTTCTACTCGAAGGAGTGAATATTCTATTTTTAAGTCTTCAACTTGCACATATCTCTTGCAGTCTCAGTCACAAATTTAGGACTCTATTATCGCACATTTTACTATCAATATAAATGTCTCAACTTGCACATATCTCTCAGTCACAAATTTAGGACTCTATTATCGCACATTTTACTATCAATATAAATGTCTTAATTTCTGGGCACCAGAGATTATTTGTCGACAAAGAACCTTTCAATACAGCAATCCCTCTCTATTTTCTCGGCACCAGAGATTATTTGTCGACAAAGAACCTTTCAACGCAGCAATCCCTCTCACGGATATAATTTAGATCGTTTTATTGATATAAACAAACGTGTACAAACTGCTTTAATGGTATACTGAAATATTTCTGTTAGAATAGCGATAATGTTGGGTGCACAGAAGGAGGGACCATTGCACAAACAGGAAGAGACAAACAGGAAGGGACCATTGCACAAAGGACAAAATTAATCAGCCTGTGGCATAGTAATGATGACTGCGGCACTAGGGTTATTAGTGGTAATTGGGTGTCAACACCTTGAGATCCAAGGGCCAGCAATGAGTTTGTGGCAGCAATTATTGCTTTGCTGCAGTTTGGTTAATGACACCGTTGTACAAATGTATGTACTCATTATGACCTGAAACATGTCTAGATGAGTTGCATATTCATTTGTCTTGTGTGAACATGATAGGCCATAAGTTAAGTGTCATAAATGAGTTCCAAGGAATAAGGTGCAATGAGATGTAATAAGCTTCAAAGATTTACAGATCGGAAAAAGAGAGATGATGCACTGCTGCGTGCTCTGCGCGAGCTGTGGGTGCGGCCATGGTGGCCATGTCCCTGGGGAATTTTCTTTTGCCCTTGGCTCGTTCAGTGCCTTTCACTGAGCCCCTTGGCTCTCTTCCTGACTACTCACCACATACTGTCTGTCTTGGCTTCCTCACTGTCTCTTCTTGCCTTCGCTGTTTTGGGTCTTTGGTGGTTTCACGATATTGTCGGGTTGTAGACATCTCATAAAGGGCAGCGATCTTGGAGTTCCTCCCCTTACGAGGGGGACTAGTACCAACCAAGCAAAAAAGTGGGAATGACTTTGATATTCTTCTGCTGCCTCTGTGTTTTGGGTATCTAGGGTTATCAACCCTGCATGGGCCTCCACGTTGTTCTTGCTCTTGATTTCCTATCTGCCCCCGTTAGCACACGTATGGTTGACTTTTATTGATGCAATGGTTTCCCTCAGGGAATAGGGGTTTGGTCCTTTTCTTTCTCCGGGTTTTGTGGTGTTTTTTTATTCATGCTCCCTATCCTTTTCAGTGCTTTTACTATTTGGGTTTTGTTGGACCAGTGGGTATTTTGCTACAACACTAGGCCTTTCTTTTTTGTCAGGCGGGGTTTGTCTTCAGACTTTCTTCTGGGTGTGTTGGCAAGGGAGTCCTACTTGGGCGCTGTTTTGGGTTTCCTCATAGGGTTTGATTCTGTTTGTTCCTGGTTACTCAGATACCAGTGGTATTAGGGTTTCATCCCTCCCTCTTTTTCTTTCGGGGTTCGGGGTTTTCCGTTGTTTTTGTCGCTAGCACGTTTTGGGTTGACTTGTTGGGGGCACTCTTCATAGCTGACATTGGGGCTTCTTCACGTCACCGTCGAAAGCAACATGCCAAAGGTATAAAAACCCTATCTGGGAAATTTTGCTATGTCCTTGGCCATGACATTTACATGGACCACATGTCCTCTCTATGCTCACAAGCCCTAGTGGGTAGGATGGAATACTGCCGACTAGGTAAAAAAGCTTGGGTTGATTGGGAAACAGAGCACTGGAAACTGTTGCTGACCTATATATCGACCATCAGCTTACTATCTAACGGATGAATTGTCTTCGTCTTTTTAGAAGCGGACCATGATGCGCTCATTCTCGATATGATTTGGCGTATAGGACCTGGGTCTCTAGTTCTGGGGCGTTGGCATACCCATTTCAATCCTCTCATGGAAAGAGTGACGAAACGTCACCTTTGGGTTCTTCTGCCTTCGCTCCCCTTTCCCCTTTGAAACAAGAATATACTTGAGGGCATTGCTAAAACGATTGGTAGATTTGTTGCGGTTGGCGATGATTTCCATCTCACCTTTGATAAAAGAATGGCTCGGGTGCTGGTGGAGATGGATGTAACAAATGGTTTACCAGCCTAGGTGGAGATACTTTGCAAGGAGCGACTTTTGATCCAAAAACTTGATTATCTTCATGTATCGTTCTGCTGCAGTCAATGCCATGAAACATGTCATCTCTGGAGATCTTGTCCCTTCCTCCTGAATGAGCTTTCATGCACAAGCCAAGATGGATCACCTGTCACACGCGGTCCTTCTACTTCTTTTGCTTTGGAGCATCTAAAAAATGGTATTTATTCCCAGTCACTCTCTCTTTTTGAAGATGTTTAAGATTCAATGCTTGAGGATTGAAATGATTTGGATTCTGCTCGTGTCTTAGCTTGTCCCTCCGATATTGCAGTGGTAGAAACCCCTCCTTTGGTCTCTTCAGATGTTCCTACTTCTCCCTCACTTGTTTGCTCTAAGGCACCTTTGCCCTGTCTGCTTCCTCTTCCCCTCCAGAACCCACTCCCCTCTCCCTCAGTGCCTTCTATTTCTTCCCTTGTGGATTTTCCTCCACTCCCTCCATTAGCTACCCCTCCCTCTCACCTACCCTCGCCTCATAGTCATGTATCTTCTCCCTCATTCTCCGATCCCTCGCTCCAAAGATCTCTGTCGATCTTCTCAGCTGCTACCCCCTCCTCCCCTTCTACCCTTCACCTAAACTCTATTCGTTTCGAAAATGTGATTGTAAGGAAAAAAAGAAGGACAAGTTGGAATCTTCAGGGGTCCTTTCTTTAGCCTCACCACCTTATACCCCCCTCTCGGTTCACATAAAAAATACTACAAGAGGGAACCCACATCGGGGACTTAGAGCATCCCCTCCCCTCCCTCCTGTTCCCTAATGAAAATCCTTTCCCTTAATGTTAGAGGTCTGGGAGGTAAGACCAAACAAAACTGCCTCCAATCCCTTTTCCTCTCGGTTAATCCTGACATGATACTCCTTCAGGAGACTATGTGTAGCACTTACCCTGCTCTCCTTTCCTTCTCTAAGCTCTTGTCCAGCTAGGAATTCTGTTCCATTAGTGCCTCTGGCCTCTCGGGAGGTTTGCTTACGGCCTGGAACCCTCATAGGGTTAGATGTCGAGCCTTTGAGACTATAGTTGGCATCCTTGTCAACACAAAATTTCGTGGTATGAATGTCCCTTTAGTCATTCTCAATTGCTATGGCCCCTATCAGAATATGGATCTTTTCTGGGAAAAGGTTCACAGGGGGGGTCTTCTCAGTACACCAAATCTGATCCTGGGGGGAGACCTTAACTTAACCATGAGTGCTTCGGAGACCTGGGGTAAGAGAGCTGCCCTGGATCCACTGGCTTCACATTTCAAAATCCTTTTTGATTCTGTTGGTATTGTGGATATTTCCCCTTCCAATGCTGGGCCCACTTGGAGAAATGGTAGGGTTGGAGAAGAAGAGATCAGTAAAAGAATCGATCACTTCTTACTTTCTTCTACTTTGAGCCCCTCACTTAAGGTTCACCGTGTGTGGACTCACCATGCTAATATTTCTGATTATTTCCTGATCTGCCTTGAATGGAATAAATTGGTGGGGTCCTGTAACTTCCCTTTCAAATTTAATAGATCTTGGCTTATTGATCCGGATTTCAATCTCTAGGTTACCAAGAAATGGCCTGAGCTGATTTCCCAGTCATCTGATAATGATTTGGTCCACCTCTCCCATAGCTCCGATTTCTTAAGAAGGAAGTAAAAGGCTGGATTAGGGAAAAATGAATCATAATGGAGTCAAATTCTATTAGGTTGGATGAGGAAATTGGGACCCTGCTCTCTGGTTTCTCCTCAGGTATTCTCTCCCATGAGGATCAGTTGTCTCTGACTCTGCTCAGATCCAAAAAAAGAAGTTGTTGGATCACAAATTACTCACTTGGCAACTCAAGAGTAGAGCAAACTGGGCTCTGTATAGTGACTCTAACACCAATTTGTTTCATGTATTGGCCTCAGGTAGAAGAAATCATAATACTATTTGGTCCTTAGAGGATGACGATGGAAGCAATATTGAAGATGAGATTGCTCTTAAGGAGTCGGGCCAAAGACATTTTGCTCATATTTTCCGAGATGATAAACAAACCTGCTTGCTTTCCGAGCTCAAGGTTGTCTTTCTATACCCCACTATGATCTTACATGAGGAGGCCCCTAGTCTCAGTGATCCTGTTACTCTGTTTGAGATTGAAGGAGCTTTGAAATCTTTCAAAAAGGATAGGAGCCCTGGTCCTGATGGCTGGCCAGTCGAATTCTACTTGCACTTCTTTGACCTATTGGGAAATGAATTACTATCTGTTGTTGAGTGCACAAGGATTTTTGGCTGCATTACTCCCTCTCTGAATTCCACTTTCCTCACCCTGATTCCTAAAAAGGATAACCCCGTTACCGTTGCTAACTTTAGACCTATCTCATTGTGTAATCTGTTGTACAAGCTAATCTCCAAGATTATTGCTGTCTGACTAAAGCCTTTTCTGGACTCTCACATTTCTAGAGAACAATATGGTTTCCTAAAAAATCGTCAGATTGTTGAACCCATAGATATAACCCAGGAGACTCTCCATTCTGTGAAAACCAAGAAAACTAGTGCTCTCTTCCTCAAATTGGATTTAGTGAAGGCTTTCGACAAAGTGAAATGGTCTTACATAAGACTCATTCTGATTCAAATAGGGATGCCTCTCCTGGGAGTTACATGGATAATGGGATGCCTTACTTCAGCAAATTTCGCTATACTGATTAATGGTACTCCCTCAAAGTTCTTCAGTGCCTCTAGAGGAATCATACAAGGCTGTCCTTTGTCCCCCTTGCTTTTCATACTTGTTATTGAAGGTCTAAGTCTCTTGATGACTGATGCCAGGGAGCACGGTCTCATCACACGTATACCAATCTCTTCTGCTCTTGCCCTCACACACCTCCTCTTTGTGGATGATGTTATCCTGCTTGGTACTGGCACCTTGCTAGAATGGATAGCTTTGGAAGTTATATTAAGTACCGTTTGTAAGGCATCTGGGATGAGTATCAGTGTGGACAAATCTTGCTTCCTCTTCAATAATGTGGATGCAGGTATTCTTATTCACATTTCCAGGGTTTTGCCTTATAAAATGGAACCTATTGCCACTGGTTTTAAGTATCTTGGTTATTTTCTTAAACCACTGGGGTATAAGGTCAGTGACAAGAATTGGTTGATACATAAATTTGAAAATAGAATATTTCACTGGTCTCACAAGTATCTCTTTCTTGGTGGTCGTCTGATCCTTGTTCAAGCTGTTTTGTCTAGTTTCCCGGTTTATTGGCTGGGCCTTGCACCTATTTCGATCTCAGTCTTGAAAAAGATTAGAAGTTTGACCTTTGATTTTTTATGGGGCTCCACAGGGAACAAACACAGGTATCATTTATCTAGTTAGAAGCACCTTTCCTGGCCAAAAGAGAATGGTGGCTGGGGCATCAAAAATCTCCATTCGTTCAATATTGCATTGAGATTAATTTTTTTTGTATGGTTCTACAAAACAATGGTTTGTGGAATCAAGTTTTAATTGGTAAGTACCTAAAGAATATTTTGGTGGTGGCATGGCTCAGAGGTAAAAACTTTAATGTTCGAGGAGTTTCAGTAATCTGGAAAGGGTTTCTGCACACAATTTCATGGCTGGGAAGGTGCTTAGCCTGGAAAGTGGGTAATGGACAAGAAGTCCTCATGGGAATTGATCCAATCGTTGGAGCACAATCACCTCATTTATTGCCTATAGGGCTCAGAGATTTCTTGGAGGACCTGGGTATTACCACTCTCTCGCAAGCTCACAATATATTACCGGGTCTGCATCAGTATTGGTATACGGCTGAGGACCTATGTATTGCAGGGGAATGGAAGATTGCATGGGACAATTACACGAGGGGTTTGGAATATGGAAGGATCAGGTTCAATTCTCAGTCTTATTCTCTTGTATGGGATCATAACAAATCAGACGGTTCTGTATCTGCTAAACTGGTTTATGACTGTATTGTACAATCTTCATCTTCCTCGACCAGTAAAGATTACTTGCCCTTATTTGGTCTGGCATTCTACCCAAAAAAATTAGCTGTTTTGTCTAGCTAGCTATGGAGAATAAATTACTAACTTGGGACAATCTCCAGAAGAGAGGATGGATAGGGCTTGGCATATGTGCACTCTGTAGTTCAGGTGAACATAGTGTTCAGCATATATTTTCTTCTTGCACTGTTTGGAAGAATTTTTTTATTCACCTGAGTGAACAACACCAATTCTTGCTCCCCTATCAGTGCGATAATCTCTGTACTTTTATGGGAAATTGGATTGTTAGGTTTTCTAAACATCCAGTCTGCTGCTACTTTCCTTTTTTTGCAATGTGGGCTATTTGGAAAGCAAGGAATATTTTTATATTTGAAGGAAAAAAGTTGTTTGTATTGAGCTTAATTCATCAGATTGCATACTCCTCACAGATGTATAGACCTTCCAGTTTAAAGGAAAAAAAGCTGAGAGCCTTTGGCTCAGGTCCTGTTCTGGTCTACCCCTGTGGTATTTTTGATGGGGCATCTGCAAGCAACATTGGAGGAGTCGGTTTTTGCTTATTCCTGAATAAGTCTCATTCATTCGAGTTTGCTATGGGGGCTGGTACTTGCACCAATACTAAATCTGAATTGATAGCACTTTGGGCTCTTCTGCATATTGCCCAGGTGATGGGGATTCCCACACTAAACATTTTTGGCGACTCTACTGCAATTATTAATTGGGCAAAGGGTATTACTGCCCTTTCTCCGCCTAATCTCAGTCACTGGTGTAGGGATACAAGAAAACTCTACACTTGTCTTTCAGCCATACCTACCATGAACACAATCAGCTCGCTGATAGTCTATCTAAATCTGCCCCATCTTTGGCTCCTGGAAATGGTATTTATTCTAAAATTCTTGACGGCCTTTTGGCCTCTCATGACACTTTCAAGCTCTTTTGAGCTCGGTGCAAGAGCTTGTTCTCCTTATTTTATTTCGCACCTTTTTGATAGATTTGGAGTGGGCACCCTTAGATAGCAGCTCAACGCTCTTATGTTCACAGTTGATATGGTTAAGTGGGACAGATTTCTCCTTTCTTCACTGACTGGAATTATGTATTTGATGGAAATGTACTATGATCTCCCCCTTGGCAGCTCTTGTGAGTTGAGACTTGTTTCTGGTGTACAGTAGAATGGAACCCTCTCCACGACCTTGCAAGATTGTAACCCTTGGTCAAGGATGGCACATCAGATGCCCTTTAATTCTATATAATGAATATCAAGGACAAGCTTTTTTCTTTCTGAAAGAGAAAAAGTTAAGTGTCATAAATAAATAAGTTACTTCATTGTCTATGCCTCAACTACCTTCTCCTTTATAACATCCATTTTCTATGCCTCAACTACCTCCTTTTTTTTAAGCCATCAAATGTCTCTTATATTTATTTATATGAGCTATTTATTTATATCAGCTACCAGTTATCTATCCATCACCTACGATTTATTTTTGATATTATCCTTCTTATAATTGTTTTTTTCGAATTTATAGCTACTGTTGGAATAATGTAGAAATGCTTGCCCAGTATCTAGGTTTAGGGTTGATGTGTCCTTTCTATATTTAGTATGAAGAGGTTTCATATCCACTTCTTATGGATCTAGCTGTTGGTTTGTTATGATAAGCTACATCTATATATTGTAATCATTTCACTTTAATCAATTGAATTGGTTTGACCATTCCTTGTGTAAGCGAGCTTTTCAGCTCTGCTCTGTCTGCCTTGTATAATTCTTAGTTGGTATGAGAGCCTGTGTGCTGAGATCGGTTACCGTGAGTTGAGGTTGAAGGAGTCCTTGCCATCACCATAAAGGAGAAGCCAACATCTACCAATTGAAAGAGAGGTATCATTTTTTTTTGTAGACTGGTGTAAAGTTGATGTTGCCGTGAATATTGAAGACGTAGCTGGGGGATCACTGTCGAGAGCATGGAGAAACTTTGTAGCACATTAGCTGCCTGGGAGATCACATCAACATGGAAGAAACATGTATATTGTTGCAACCGTCGACGGTGGGCCTTGTAAGGCCGTTGAACTGAACGCTAACCATTGTCATTGTGAACGCTGATATGAGAGAGAGGCCGTCCATCACCGTGAGAGAGCAGCGTGTAAGAATATCGTCATTGGAGATCGCTAAAGCGTAAAGGTAAGAAGATCAATCAGCGTGAAGGATCACTGTGGTATCAACGTGGAGATTTGCCACCATGATAGCTACGTGGGAGATCTACATGCAGAGTAAGATCACAGTGTGGAGAGCTTGATCACCATCTTCATATTACCCCCCTAAAGAGCTGCGTTGAGATCATGCGATGGTGTATGTACATTGGAGCTAAACGCTGGAGAACCGGATGAGTCGTAAGGATTATTTATTCATTTTTTTCCTGTGAGAATTTGGCACCACCTATAAGCTGAAGGGTAGGAGCGGTGCCTCCACCAAATTTGCAAAAAGAAGATCGGTGGTACCACTTGTCCACCAATGGAGAAGAGCGGTGGAAATGATGAAGTGGAAGATCGGTGCTCAAGCCAGCTCTTACACCGATATCGGGCATCGCCCCCCAAAATGCCTATTCCTTTTGTCACAGGTGCGGTTCTAAATTTATTTTTCCCAGTGAATAAAAATCATCCCTCCAGATCAGCTGAAACAAGGTAAAATGGAAAATCCACCTCTTGCTGACACTTATATCAATGAAGCATGCAAATTAAATGGTGGAAACTATGTAAATTGGAAATTTAATATGATGATTATGCTTGAATCCGCTAATGCATGGTTGATTGTGACCGTAGATGAGTTGAGGCCTACAACTACTGCATTGCTTTTGGATTGGAATAACCGGGAGCTGAAAGCAAAAATCACATTGAGGATGTCTATTAAAGACAACATCATTCTATATATCAGAAACTATATGACATCCAAGGCAACATGGGACATGCTCAAAGGCCTGTATCAAACAACTGATGCAAATCAGGTTTTGTTTCTCAAAACAAAATTGTTGTCAATCAAGATGGAGGCTAATGAAGGGGTAAGAAAATTTATTTCTCGCATTAAATAACTCAGTGACAAATTGAGTGACATAGGTGAAGTTGTTGAAAGTTCTAATTTAGTAACAGTCACTCTAAAAGGCTTATTGCTAGACTACAAAGTGTTTATCTTAGCACTTTCAGTAAGAGAAAAACCCCCAAATTTTGAAGAACTTACAGGGATTCTAATCCAAGAAAAAGAACGGATGAAGAACTATGATCTGGATGCTAGAGGTTCAGACTTGACACTGATGGCAAGAGGTCAATATCCACACAAAGGAAAACCATGGAGCAGACCATGGAATGGAGACATAAGCAAACAATGGAATAGAGACAGAGGCAGATTTCATAAAAAACACAAAGGTATGGCTCAGATTGATTCTGATAGAAATAATGTAGATGGTCATCATTGGGGCAAACCAAGACACCTAAATAGAAATCATTATCAGAATAAATTCTATAGAAATAGAAACTACAATGGAAGTCACAATGGAAATTTTGCAAATACAAACACCTCTGAAATCAATGATTTTAAAAATCTGAGATTATTTATTTCTGAAGATGCTCTGTCTGTTGAGACAGACGATGAGAATGCATGGTTCATAGATTCAGGTGCATCTGCACATATGTCTTGTAAGAGAGAATGGTTCAATGAATACAATGTGAAACATGATGGCACTCGTATCTATTAAGGAGATAATAGGTCACACCAAGTGCAGGGTTATGGAATAATAAAAGTGAAATTATCTAATGGTCAATTCAGACACATTCATAATGTCATCTATGTTCCTGGCATTAATAAATATTTAATATTTGTTTCAACCATAATTGAGAATGACCTGAAGGTAGAGTGTGGAAAGTACTAGTGCCATATCAAAGACATTCGAAACCACTTCAAGATTGTTGCTACAGGTTCAAGATGTGGAGGACTGTACAAGCTGGATGTGAGCAAAGACAGTCACCAGGCACTTGCATCCACCGTAATCACCACAGAGGAAATTTGGAACTAGACATATGGCCACATTAACCACCATGATCTTGTATTACTTCAAAAGAAATCTATGGTTGAAGGTCTTCCTGTAATAAAGAATGAACATTTAGAGATATGTGGACCTATGCAAACTGGTATGCTTGAATTAATTCATACAGAGCTATGTGGGCCTATGCAAACTAGATCTTTAGGAGGTGCATCATATTTTCTAACATTTATTGATGATAGATCTAGATACACATGGGTGTACTTCATAAGGAGGAAAGGAGACGTATTTGAATACTTCGAGGAGTTCAGAACCATGATTGAAAAGCAGATAAAAAAATGCATTAAAATTCTCAAATCCAACAATGGTGGCGAGTACGTGTTTGGATATTTCAAGAATTACTGTAAAGAGAATGGTATCCAACAACAGTTTACAGTATCGCACACTCCTCAACAAAATGGGATAGCAGAACGAAAGAACATAACACTAGTTGAATGTGCACGCAACATGCTACAAGGTAAGCAAATTTCAAATGGTTTTTGGGCAGAAGCTCTGAATACTGCTGTATATTTGAAAAATATCAGTCCGATAAAGAAATTATAATTTCAAACACCTTTTGAGGTTTTCAATGGATATAAACCACAAGTTAAGCATCTATGAATCTTTGCTTGTAAAGAATTTTCCCATACACCAAAAGATGATAGGAGGAAACTAGATGCTAAATCACTTGAATGTGTCTTTGTTGGGTATTGCAATGATTAGAAAGCCTGTAAGTTGTTTCATCCTATCACTCATAAATTAATTGCTAGTAGAGATGTAGTGTTTTATGAACATACAGATACAAGTAACAAAACAGAACAAGGGCATAGTCTGACTAACAATGATGAATATGTCAAGTTAAACTCAATAGTTCAGGAGTAGGAAGTGGAAGAGCCACAAGAGAAGCATGAGGAATATAATAGTAGCAGCAGCAGTGAAAGAAGCACAAGTAGTAGTGAAAGTAGTAAAAGCAGAATGAGTAATTCTACAAGTTCATAGGAACAGACATAAGAAAGAAGAAGGATTATGGATGGAACCCTTGCAGGTAATTTAATGCTAAGAAGGTCAACAAGACAGATTCGTCCCCCTCCAAGGTACAATGATTATGCTCTAATGTCTAATTAAATGAATACCAGTGAACCAATGAATTACAAACAAGCCAAAGATAAAGCAGAATGGGTTGAAGCAATGAATGAAGAATATAACTCAATTATGAAAAATCAGACTTGGGAATTGACTGAGTTACCATAGGATAAGACACCCATAGGCTATAAATGGTTGTTTAAATATAAGCTTAAATAAGATGGCAGCATAGAAATATTTAAAGCAAGACTAGTAGAAAAAGGCTATACACAAAAGGAGGGAATTGACTTTGAAGATATGTTTGCACTAGTAGCAAAACTAAACACAATTAGAATTCTGGTTGCATTAGCCACTATGTATAAATGGAAAATCCATCAATCAGATGTAAAATATGCTTTCCTAAATGGTGATTTAAAAGAAGAAGTCTACTTAGTTCAGCCTGAAGGATTTGTACAAAAAGGTTAGGAACATCTTGTATGTAAACTAAAGAAAGCTATCTACGGATTAAAACAGGCTCCTAGGTCATGGTACATAAAGATTGATACCTTCTTTAATAAAAAAGAGCTAGTTAAAAGAAAAAGTGATCCTAACCTTTACATGAAATAAAGATAAGGAAGGAAATATTTGTTTGATATCTTTATATGTAGATGACTTCATCATTACAGGGAATGCATGTAAGTTGATTATAGAAATAAAAAATCAACTGTCACAAGAGTTTGAAATGAAAGACCTTGGAGAATTACATCACTGTTTGGGACTTGAAATTTAGAGAGAATCTGGAAAAACAATGATCACTCAAAGTAAGTATGTAAGGGAAATACTAAATAGATTTAATATGAGTGATTGCAAAGTATCAACAATTCCTTTAGAACAGAATGTGAAGTTATGCAGTCAAGATGGATCAAAGGATGCAGACGGTACTTTGTATCGATAGTTGGTGGGAAGCTTGAATTATCTCACTACCACAAGACTAGATATATCATATGCAGTCAGCATTTTGAGCCATTTTATGGCTAAACCAAATGACAGCCATTGGGTTGCAGCAAACAAAGTCCTTAGATATCTGAAAGGGACAATGAACTTTGGTCTTTTATACACTGATAAGTTTGATGTTCAATTGGTAGGTTTCTTTGATTCTGATTGGTCAAGAAATCCAGATGACAGAAGATCTACTACAAGATATGCATTCAACATTGGATCCAGAGTCATATCATGGAGTAGCAAGAAACAACCAACTGTTTGTCTATCATCAACATAAGCTGAATACAAATCCATGTCTAATGCAACATGTGAAGCTGTTTGGTTGAGGAGGATTCTTGAAGACATTGGAGAAAAGAAAACATAACCCACAAAAGTACATTGTGATAATCAAATTGCAGTAAAATTGGTACACAACCTTGTTTATCATGCAAGGACAAAACACATTGAACTGCAACATCATTTTATCAGAGAAAAGATTGAATCTAAGGAAATTAAACTTATTTATTGTAACACAAATGATAATGTCACTGACATATTTACCAAACATGTTGGCATGATTCACTTTGAGATCCTTAGGTAGAAATTACGTGTTGTAGAAAATCCATTTCTACATTAAGGGGGTATGTTGGAATAATGTAGAAATGCTTGCCGAGTATCTAGGTTTAGGGTTGATGTGTCATTTCTATATTTAGTATGAAGAGGTTTCAGATCCACTTCTTATGGATCTAGCTATTAGTTTGTTATGATAAGCTACATCTATATATTGTAATCATTTCACATTAATCAATTGAATTGGTTTGACCATTCCTTCTGTAAGCGAGCTTTTCAGCTCTGCTTTGTCTACCTTCTATAATTCTTAGTGCTACTCCTTAGACAATACAATTATGTTATCGTCTCACAATCGAGGAAAAATCTTAATTATTTTTAATTAAAGTGCAAAAAAAATGGTTTAAAAAATATAAACACCTATGTAATCAACATTTATAAACATGCATAAATACTAAAATGTGGTTTTGTTCTGTTTTCACTTTGACATTTTGTCTTTATTCCCTACTATACATAATAAAGTGGAGGTAAGAAAAATGCAATATTGAAAACGTTTTTCTCATGTACTTTTTCCATTTTGCCGAATTTGATATGAAAACGTGACTCACCTCTCCTAATACTATTAGAATTAATGAAGTAATTTCATAATATTATTATGTCCATATTAGTGTTCACCAATATTCAAAATTGTGTTGACTTTTGAAAAAAAAATATCCTTCCTAAGTTTTATGCTAGGTGTTTGAAATTGTATTTTTAATATTTTAATTTCCATATTTATTTGCAGTATGATTTCAGGGTGAAGGGGTGACGTGGACTTGTGTTAGAGCTTGTGATAGCGTGTTGACGTGGCATATGATTGGTGTTGGTGTTCTGTGTCAGTATTGAATGTGGCCTATATTACGTAGATGAGTATTATATATAAAGGAAATTAAAACCGTTATCTACATTTAGATAACGAGATTATTAACTAGAATTTACCAACTAATAACTGAAACATTATTTACAATGAAATCCCGAAATATTATTCAACATTCCCCCTTAATCCGAAGGGACATCTAACATGTGAAGCTGCATTCTAAAATTTTGAACTTTTCACGGCTCAATGATTCAGTAAAGATATCTGCAATTTGCTCTGATGTAAAACAATGTATTAGATGAATGGTTTTTTCCTCCACATGATGTCGAATGAAGTGATATTTGGTGTTGATATGTTTGGTTCGATCATGGAATTTTGGATTCATAGCCAATTGGATTGCAAAAGAGTTGTCAACAAAGAGAGGTGTTGAATTCATTTGTTTATCCTGCAAGCCTTCAAGTATTTTATGAAGCCAAATGATTTCTTTTTTAGCTTGAGCTGCTGCAACATATTTGGCTTCACTTGTAGAATCAACAATAAAAAATTTCTTTCACGATCTCCATGTGATAATTAATGATCCATGATTCATCAAATAACCTAAAGTAGACACCTCATGGTCTTTATCTCCATCAAAATGTGAATCTGAATAACCAGTGAGATGGAAGTCTAAAATCTTAGAATATTTGATGCCATAAGATTGAGTGCCTTTCAAATATTTGAGCACTCACATTGTTGCATTCCAATGACCTTCCGAGGGATGGCATAAACCTCGAAAGTATTCCTACAACAAAATTTATGTCCGGACAAGTAGTAGTAAGATAAATTAAACTTTCAACAAGATGCATGTACTTTGTTGGATCTTCAAATGTGCTACCTTCATTTGAAGTAAGCTTTAGATTCTACTCCATTGGTGTAGAAACATGATTACAATCCTGCATACCAAATTTTCTCAATAACTCTCCAACATATTTTTTCTAAGAAATAAAAATGTGCTTTGGTTTTTTATCTACTTCAATTCCTAAATAATATTGTAAAATTCTCAAATCTGTCATATCAAAAAACTTTTTCAACTATCTTTTAATAGAGGCTATATAATCATCATTATTTCTTGTGATAAGCAAATCAACCACATAGACAACTAGGTATACAACCGATCTTCCTACTTTCTTGATAAATAAAGCTGCATCATCTAGATTGAAATGCTTATATTTCAATTTGAGAAGATGGTCAATTAACTTTTCATACCATGCTTGGGGTGCTCGCTTCAAACCATATAAATATTTCACCAATTTGCATACCTTTTGTTCTTGACCTTTGATAGAAAAACTTTCAGGATAATCCATATAAACATGTTCCTTCAAGTCTCCATTCAAGAAGTATTTTTTAACATCCATATGATGTATTTTCCTTCCTTTTTGTGCTGCTAATAAAAACAAAGTTCGAATGTAATGTTCCCAAAAATTCAATTTTATTTTATTTTATTAGGCTAGTAAAAACTACCTATGCTGGACATTATTGAACTTGCGGAACATAATGTACACTGAATGTACCACTGTTTCGTTGTAAGTTGTTCTTACGTTTTATCATCTTACTTTCAGTTATGATTATTACAGTGCTTTACTTAAGATGTCATAATGTTGATTACTACATTATTATTATGGTTATGCATTGTTGTGTATGTGTAGTTGCTTGATTATATGCTTCGTTAATTTCAGCATGTGTTTACTTATTATTTACATGGTTCTAACTTATCTTTGTTCTTGGAAACAAAGTGGGCGGAGTGGCGGGTCTAGTTCTCCCATGTAACTGTCTGAGATCTAAAGTTTCTACTTGTCTAGCGGGCTTACTTAGTTCAGTTTGAACTGAGGCACTCTTAACTTGTTTACGTGCAGGTGTACTTACACTTGCAACTAGTGACACCTACCGATTGTTATTATTGCTCCGTACAGACTTGGTTTAGTGACAAGGTAATTACCACGATTATTCCTTTTGAGACCTAGACTAATTATCTAAGTGATGCTTATTATTCATTATATGTTACTGATCAACTGTTCATATCTTAACCTATTTGTATTTCATGTTTGTTTTATTAAAAGTATTAACCTATGTTTTATTATTCTTGGGAGGTTTACCAACCTTGGTTAAAGACCAAATCTTTGACTTTATGAAAATAAGTTTACCATGGCATATTTCATATGGCATGGTTCTAAGCTTATTGCCTAGGGAAAAATTATAAGGAAAGGTTTAAGGTCTAGAGCCTATTGTACACAATGCAAATAATACTTTATAACCTGCATTAGACTTTGGGTTGGTGAATATATATTATCATTTAAAATTTACACATTGGGGTTTTAACGCTTTTCCATAAAACGGAGACAATCGATAATGGTTCGATTCTAAACTATAGAAGAGTGGGTTTTTGAAGTTTGATAATGGGTCACAGGATGGCACCATTAATGTGCCTTGGAGTTTGTGGCAGCCCAAGCTTAGGGCTTGGCTCACGATGGACTTGGTCATTTTACTCTGTTTGTTGGTTGTTTGGTCTCGTCTCTTTCGCAGTGGGTGAAGACGACTTCCAGGATAACGAAGGTATGTCTTCATTGGTTTCATAGCATTGTTCTTTGTTAGTTTACTTACTTCGGGTGTCATACTTCTTATCCATCGAATCTTCTGTGGTTGCAGGTGACAGGGTGACGAGGAGATGTATGGTTCGTAGCGTGACTGCGAGCCATGGGTTAGCATTACCATTACAGTAAGCTTGCTAATCAAATTGATACTCGCCATATCTTGGATTTAAGACTGGGTTTTAACTTGTCGCGGTTGGGGTTTAAGTTATGGGAAAACATTGGCCTTCGGGTCTGAGTTTATAAAGACTTGGGTTTTTATAATTATTAATATGTTCAGCCGTGGGGTGAAAATTGGTGCCTTGGCAGGATCTGTGTATAACCTTCCTTATTGTTTGAAGATGTAACAGGCCATGGCAGCACCATTGCTTGCAATAGTTCAAGTCCGTGAGTAGTTTGACTATGTAAATTATGTTAATCTAATAAAATGATGGGTTGTGAATACATGTTGGGTTTATGATTGCAATGGTTATTAAAACTAGACTTTGTATATAAATTCATGTTGCGTTATTTTTTATTAAAATTTGGTTTCATGTGGCCTCTGCCTTCGAGGACGGTCTGTGTATATTTACTTCCATTATTTGTTATTAGCTTGTAAGAATGGAAAATAGTGACAATGAAAGGCTTGGGGCCACACCTTACATGGCATCGATACTCTCCCTCATTGTTGCGATAGCGTAGAGGATTTAGATTTTATATTTGGGTTAATGCATAAATGCATATGTATTACAGATTGATGGTTTATCATGTAACAAGGTTTATAAATGGTAGTGTTGTAGATTCTTTTAGTAGATAAGGCCGAGGCCATAGATTTATAGCGCAGGGAGTTTTAAAGTCTTATGACCTATGTGTAATTTTTTTTAGATTTGATTTACAACCTGTGTGTAGATGATACAGCGTGGCTTTGTAAAAATAGCAAAGACCCTTCACGATTAGATCACGGGTCGTGCACTGAAATGAGGGTTTATTAAATGTAAAAAGGATTACTATGTATAAATGTTATTATGATTTTTAATGTAATGAGTACTTTGTTTAGGGTAAGTGAAATATCAAATGGGTGTTTATAGGATTCGTTCATGTGACCTCGATGCAATTGTTGGGTTAATTAAATGTTTTCTGTGTAAAGATAATAATGTGGTTTTTTATTTGGGCATTCAGATTGTCTATAGGATTTGATCCTACAACCTCGTTGCACTTACCTGGTTCTTATTTTGAAGTATTGGAATCATTACTTTGGTTTATCTATTACACGATGGCTGTGAGTAATATTTAGATGAGACTATTCTGATTTATGGCATGCAATTATGATTATGTAGTTTTGAAATATTAAAGGGCTGTGAATTTACATAGGAAAGGAACTTGATATTAGACCATGAATGGTCTCGATACTTTCTCTCTTTACTTGATTATGATAATGTTTATTTTAATGGACATGATTTGGTATTTAGCGTAGATTTGTTTAAGCAGACCTTGAAAGGTCTTCACTAGTTTTTATCTTATATTTAATATTGTGTTTATAGACTAGATTTATAATTCTATTTTATAACTATTATACTATATATATATATATATATATATAGTATACTGGTTATATACTAATAGTATACTTAATTAGTTTTCTTGTTATTAGAATTAGATGATACTAAATTAATCTAGGTTTTAATTGTAGCATGGCTCTGCTGACAAATGAAATATGTCAGTAGAGTAAATAGGCCAAAGAACATATAGGTAATAGATCTGAAATAAAACCTAGTTTGCAATTAAAACAATTTTCGATAGTAAAAGTAATACAGGAATAAAACTAAGGTGCAAAACCCTTGATAAACATTTATAAATGAATTAAAATTGCAGAAGTAAACTAAATGAATAAGCCCTGGATAAATCTAGCATAAGAAGTAAAGTACAACCTAGGGTTATAATTTAAAATGTAAACCCCAGAAGATTTAAAAAGAAATCAAACACATAGGGTTAGAACATATAATGTGAACCCTTTCCTAATTCAACCATCTTTTATTCTAGAAAAATGGAATAGGAAGTCTAAAATATCATACCTGTAATCTGAAGCTTCTTTAATGGTTGAACCTGCACACTCAAATAACCAGCATGAACAATTCATAGGCAGATATGACCTTTGTATTAGATGACCGAATCACTTGGGAATTACCACATTCCACCCAACCATGACCTGGAACCGTTCCTAGTTTCTCTCCGGATCCCCCCGAGCTGGAATCCAACATGCAAGTATCTTAGAGCTCCTAAGATAGGGTTTCCTATCTGGTATACCAGGTCTGGATCAGTTCTCCTTTTCCTTCCAGGAAAATTTCCTCCAAGAATTTACTCGAGAGAAAAACAGGCAAATAATGACTCCCAAAAGATAGATCAAAACCCCAAGCCTTTCCTTGGCTTGAGACTTTATAGACTTAATTTTTAGTCAAAGGGATAGTTAAATCAAGAAACCTTGATTTCTTGATTTAATCCTTTTTAATTAATATGGGTAATTTTTAATACTTCAACCTAGGAACTTTTAACTAGTTTCTAATTAGACTTTTTTAGGTATCGTACTATTTATTATATTTTAATAATAAATAATAACGGATGGAGCTTTTCTTTCTTTCTTTCATTATTAATATTATTACTATATTTATTCTTTATACATACCATGTATAGAATACATAATAATATAACATTTTTTAACATTTGTCTTTGGGCATCATATACCATGATCCTTAGAATTAATGACACTTCTTCATTAAGGTCAAATAGGTAGATGGTTAGGTATACTAGGATATGCAACTCTAAACATCTTTGCATGTTGGATTCCCTCATATAACATGGTAGTTCTTCAGTACTTGATGAGAATACATAAATTTGAAATTTCATTTAGTCACTTATAAATAAGTCTGATGAAATCAATATTTTTCTTGATTTGTTTTCACTCGGAAATTATTAAATTCTTTTCAGTAACTCCTAGCGCTTACTAGAGACCATACTCAATGCTAAAACAAGGAGTTACAAACTTAGTGCAATTTCAGAGCTCTTCGCTCAACACTAATGCTAGGATATACTTGTACAATACACCTAGGGATACAATGGCCAAGGATCTGATGCTCCAGAGCTTATTCTCAACATCAACATGGAAGGCTCTAGGGATTATTCCCAACAATTCCAACTTATATTTTCATGTGTTCTAGAGCTTTATGCTCAACACAAATATAAATAATCATGTGCTCCAGATCTTCTCGCTCAACACAACATCAATTACTCATGTGCTCCAAAGCTCCTCACTCAACAAAAAACATCTCATCAATCATGTGCTTCAGGGTCCACGTCCAACACAAACAAGAATATATATATATATATATATATATATCATCAATAATTGGCTGATGCCCAAATATATAAAACAAATCATCATGTTCATATGCAGTGGGGTCTTCGACCCAACATATCAAAATAAAACATCAATATAACATCCTAATCAATAGGCTCATGCATATAAGTGTTAGGTCCAAAATTTGAGATATTACATCCCTCCCCGCTTAGTACAAAATCGTCCCTGGTGTTCTAGGGACTCTGAATGAAATCATGAAACAAGGCGGGGTAAGCCTTTATTGTGGTGGCTTCATTCTCCCAGGTAGCCTCATCAACTTCAAAGTGCTTCCATTGCACTTTCAACAAGACTACGATGCACCTCTTGAGCTGCACCTCTCTCTTGTCCAGTATGTGAAGGGGTTAAGGGGAAAACTCCCCTTCATCTTCCACCTATAATAAGGAGAAATAAATTACATGTTTAGTATCATAAAAATATTTCTTTAACAAAGATGCATGGAAAACATTATGGACTCTTACGTGCACGGGTAACGCTAGCTCATATTCCACTGGCCCTTCCTTGGCCAATATTTCAAAGGGTACACAAAATCTAGGTGCTAACTTACCACACCCACCCAAGCTCAACGAGCTTCATTTTTCTCTTACTTTCAAGTAGACATGATCGCCTATTTCATAGTCTTTATTTTTTCTTTTCTTGTCCGCGTAGCTTTTTCGACAGTCTTGTGCTTCTTTAAGGTTCACCTGGACCTTGGTAACCTACTGTTCCAATTCCTTTTAGAAAATAAGGCCCTGAAATTAGCCGATCCACCGAGATATCCCAAGTAACCGGTGTTCTACACTTCCGTCCATAGAGTACCTCAAAGGGACTCATCTTGGCGGAAGTCTATTATCCATTGTTATATGCAAACTCTGCAAGATGCAGGTAGTATTCCCACTTGGTGGGGTTGTTCATGACATACATCCTAAGCATGTCTTCAATAATTGGGTTTACTCTTTCTGTCTTCCCGTTTTTATACAGGTGATAAGCAGTACTAAAATTCAAATGTGTTTCTAATATGGAGAATAAAGATCTCCAAAAGTTTCCTATAAACTTAACATCTCAATCTGAGATGATTTCCTTGGGTATCCCGTGCAATCTAAATATCTCCTTCAAGAAGATATCGACAATGTTCACTTCCTTGTAGGTTGACTTCACAGGAATGAAGTGTGTTGCTTTTGACAACTTTTTAATTACTACAAAAATAGAATCATTTTGCTTCTTACATTTCAGTAGACCGGTGATAAACTTCCATACTAATGACCTCCCACTTGCATTTTGGAATGGGTAACCGTTGCAGCAATCCTGAAGGATTATGATGCTCAGATTTGACTAGCTAACATTCTTGACATTTTGCGATAAAAATCACAATGTTGGCCTTTAACTTAGGCCAATTTTTTTTTCTCTTAACGGTGGATATCATCTTTTGATATCCTGCGTGCCCCAAGTAGGGTGCTCGATGGAATTCTATGAGGATGCTGGACCGAATGTCTCCTCCTTCTGGAACATACAATATCTCTTTGGACCATAGCAGTCTTGATTCGTCTACCTTGTACTCTTTTCGTTGTTGAAACAACTTGTCCTCTTAGACTTTCTTAAGGATTTTTACATAGAAAGAGTCAATTCTATTGGTTGTTCTAATCCTCTCATGCAAATCTGCATTAGTTTGACTTAAATTCACCTCATATATCATATGAGTTCGTCATCTCAAAGCATCGAAAACCTTGTTCTCTTTGCCCTTAATATGCTTTAGCTCGAAACAGTACTCACTAAGGAAAGCCAACCACCTCGCTTGCCTTGCATTCATATCTGGTTGATCGAATAAATATTTCAGACTCATGTTGTTTATCTTCAAAAGGAACTTCCTTCCCATGACGTGGTGCCTCCACATCTTCAAAGCGTGGATGATGGCCACTAACTCAAGATCATGCATGGGGTAGTTCTACTCATTGTCTCTTAACTTTCACGATTCATAATAGATCACATGATCATTTTGCAAGAGGACACCTCCAAGTCCTTCCTTGCTTGCATCCGTGCAAACAACGAAATCCCCATCGAGATACACAATTTGTAGTATTGGTGCGGTCATCAAAATATGTTTAATCTTTTGAAAACTTTCTTCACACTTGGTAGTCCATAAGAACTTATTTGATTTCTTTTGCAAAGTGGTCATGGGGCAAGCGATTCTTGAGAAGTTCTCAATGAACTTTCGATAATATCCGGTTAAACCCAAAAAGGACTTAATGTCAGTGACACTAGTAGGGGTAGGCCAATCCTTTATGGCTTTAATATTTTTCGTGTCCACTGCTATTCCTGTCTCGGAGATAATGTGACCTAAGTACTGTAACTGTGGTTTGTAAAAATCACATTTACTAACCTTAGCGTAAAGTTGGTGTTCTCGTAACAATCGTAGTACTATGCGAAGGTGTTCTTTGTGTTCCTATTTATTCTTGGAATAAACTAGGATGTCGTCTATTAATACCCACACAAACTTATCTAGATATTTACTGAATATGCTATTCATCATACACATAAAGTTCACAGGTGCATTGGTCAACCTGAACGACATCACTGCAAACTCGTAGTTCTCGTACCTTGTACGCAAGGCGGTTTTGTGAATATCCTCATCACCAATCCGTACCTAATGGTATCCAGATCACAGGTCAATCTTTGAAAATATTTTGGCTCCTCCCACCTAGTCGAACAAGTCATCGATCCTAGGGAGTGGGTATTGATTCTTGATAGTCATTTTGTTCAACAGATGGTAATCGATGCACATCCAAATCATACCATCCTTATTCTTTACGAACAATATTGGTGCTCCCCAAGGAGACACACTGGGTCAGATATACCCTTTATCTATCAACTCCTGCAACTGTAGTTTGAGTTCCACCAATTCTGGTACACTCATGCAGTAAGGGGCTTTGGAAGCCGAAACTGGTCCTGGTGTCAATTCGATGGAAAAGTCTAGGTCTCATTTCAGAGGTAATCCTGGGATTTCCTCGGGAAACACATCATTAAATTATTCAAGAACGGGAAAGTCTTCTATACGTTGTTCCCTTTCAGACTCTATGTCTCAGATGTTTGCTACAAACAACTTGCAGCCTTTCCTAACGCATTTCTTCGCTTGTAAGGCAAATATTTGCCTTCCGCAAACTTTCTTTGGAATTCCCTGAACCTTCACTTGGTTCCCTTGGCTATCAGTACACAATATTGACTTGTGTAAGCAATCGAGCATGATATGGTGATGTTCCAACCAGTCCATGCCAATAAGTATATCATAAGATCCCAAGGGTAGGATGTTTAGGTTTACCTTTGTAGGAAAACCATTCATGTTTACTTCACAATATTTAACTATTTTTGAAACTTTACGTTTCATACCTGTGGCTAACTATACCAACAAAGGTTTATCATGCTTTACTTTGACTAGTTTGCATACATCAACAATTTTAGGTGAAAAATAGCTCCAGCAAGCACCGGGATCAATAAGTATTGAAAGAGATCTTACCTTCTATCTCAACCATTGTAGCTTGATGATCTACCTATCATCCATCCAATGCTACATAAATCCGTGGTGTTCTAGCTATGTCTTCTACAATTGGTTCTTCTTATAAGTTGCGCAAGACCCCACTGGTCTTCTTCTTACAATCTCGGGCATAATGAGGCCCGTTGCATTTCTAGCACTTGATCTATAGAGGAGTAGCATTGGCTCCACTTGCTAATGGATTGTTACCATTATGAGCTGGTACATATGGCTTTGTACCAGATTTGTTGAAGTTCTTGTTTGCCAAAATCTATTATTCTGATTTCTATATGGCTATGGGTTAAACCCAGGCTTGCGGTTATCAGAAAAATTCTTAGACTTGGCTCTATTTTGGTTCATGTTCTCTTGCCATATATTCCCATGCTCATAGTAGAGCCTGGCCTTGTTCAGCGTGGTATCCAAAGTTTTTGGCATGTCGAATTCAATCCTTTCTCGAAAGTTGGGAGGGAGACATCCTAAAAACTACTGGATATTTACCTTTTCATCCTTAATGTATGGTACATAATATAATAGATCTAGAAATCTATTAATAAAAGCGTCCATAGTCATGGATCCCATAGGTAGTTTGTGAAAATATTTAACCTTTTATCCCATAGTATTTCTCTTAGCTCATCTTTCTTGGTGTGTTTCAAATCCCTCCACCATCTTGCTGCCTTTCCATTTAAATTATAGATGGAAAGCTGAGCCTTTATCTCACTTGAGTAGTTATGAACTTGGAAATATTTTCTCATACCCAGCATCCACTCTTCATATTTCTCCCCAACTTTTACTTCACCTTCATAGGTCGAGGCTCTTATTTTTCTAAATCCCCCCCTGAAGACTATCATCGCTTCTTTGTTTCTTTCTACAAAGAGAAAGAGAGTCATCACTGGAAGGACTATGATGATCATCTTTCAGTGCTTCAGGGGTACATTCCTCTTTTTCTTCTTCTCTTGGGATGCTGGCTTGTTTATGGTAAGTTTCTCTTTTGGAAATGTTTGTGGACTGAGTAGGATTTCCCTGCGGGCTTCCTCCCGTCATATTTCTCAGTAATGCTTCATTAATAGCTTGTTGTTCCCTTTTTTTGTTCAGACTATCTTCTTTGAAACTTTGCAATTCTGCTTGAAGACTGTGTATGGTCTTCAAAATATAAGAATTTAATTCCATCATCAGATCTACTTCCGGGGTGGGGGTGTTCATCTTTCCTTGTCGGCTATTATCTTCCTCATTGTTCATAATCTGAACGGTTCTGTAAAAATTCTTGTAATTTCAAAAAAAATTAATAAGAGAAATTTTTTTGTTAGTAACAAGATTTAATAACATACTTTATTTTATTTGCAGTGAATGCTTGGTGCGCCCATAGGTCTCTTAGTATTGAAACTGGGCTCTGATACCACTTGTAATGTCCCAAAAAATTATAAAAAAAATATTAGGTTAGTAAAAACTACCTATGATGGACATTATTGAACTTGCGGAACATAATGTACACTGAATGTACCAATGTTTGGTCGTAAGCTGTTCTTACGTTCTATCATCTTACTTTCAGTTATGATTATTACTGTGCTTTACTTAAGATGTCATAATGCTGATTACTACATTATTATTATGGTTATGCATTAATGTGTATGTGTAGTTACTTGATTACATGCTTCATTAATTTCAGCATGTGTTTACTTATTATTTACATGGTTCTAACTTATCTTTGTTCTTGGAAACAAAGTGGGTGGAGTGGCGGGTCTAGTTCTCCCATGTAACTGTCTGAGAGGTAAAGATTCTACTTGTCTAGAGAGCTTGTTTAATTCAGTTTGAACTAAGACACTCTTAACTTGTTTACGTGTAGGTGTACTTACACTCGCAACTAGTAACACCTACCAATTGTTATTATTGCTCCGTATAGACTTGGTTTAGTGACAAGGTAATTACCATGATTATTCCTTTTAAGACCTAGACTAATTATCTAAGTGACGCTTATTGTTCATTATATGTTACTGATCAACTGTTCATATCTTAACCTATTTGTATTTTATGTTTATTTTATTAAAAGTATTAACCTATGTTTAATTATTCTTGGTAGGTTTACAAACCTTGGTTAAAGACCAAATCTTTGACTTTATGAAAACAAGTTTACCATGGCATATTTCATATGCCATGGTTCTAAGCTTACTGCCTAGGGGAAAATGATAAGCAAAGGTTTAAGGCCTAGAGCCTATTGTACACGATGCATATAATACTTTATACCTTGCATTAGACTTTGGGGTGGAAAATATATATTATGGTTTAAATGTTACACATTGGGGTTTTAATGCTCCTGCATAAAATGGAGACAATCGATAATGGGTCGATTCTAAACTATAGAAGAGTGGGTTTTGGAAGTTTGATAATGGGTCATAGGATGGTGCCATTAATGCGCCTTGGAGTTTGTGGCAGCCCAATGTAACACCCCGGTTTTGACCCCGTTTGCATTAAAGGTACATGATGGATATTTTGTAATTAATCATGGTGTGGAGCTAAAGGCAAAAGCCCCACCATCAATTTGGTTGTGTATGTTTCGACAAGAGGGATCGTTGCCGATGGTATATCGTGCTATCCGACACATTAGAGTTTTGGCATCATGTAAGGATGCACATTAATTAAAATAAACCTACAGCAAGCTACGAAGGTGCAACGTTAAATGAAAAGGGCATGATTCCTAAGGTTAAGGGGGGGGGGTTGTCCAACCCATGGGGGTCATTGGGAGTTTGCCGTGTGTCGGCCACCCATTAAAATTCTGTTATCTGTTAGTTGGGATCAGTTATTGAGTAGTGGTGGGTGTGGCAGGACTGTCAGTCCTTGCCCATGCGCCCACTCCACCAGCAGACTCTTCCTCTTCACATCGCGTGGGGCAGAACAAAACTCTCACTCCACTCTTCCATGATCCCACTTCTTCATGGTTTTGGTCTTGCTCACTCTCACACAGAGGTGTTATGGTTTTTCCTCCCACCATGAGTTGTCCTGGACATCCTCACGCAGAGAGAGATTCTACTTCCTCATGCACACTGTTTGGGGGGATTCTCCATAGTTTGTTAATCCTCACATAGAGGGTCGTTTCGTTCACTCTCCTCATGATTTTCCCCATCATTTTGCTGAATCCTCATGCACAGGATGGATAGGGGATGGTTTTCCTCATGCAAGAGTTGGGGACTATCATCTCACGTGGTGAGCTGGAAGGTTAGCCTGAGAGGCATGATTCTGCTGTGTGTATGCTTTCCCTGTCAATGTGGAGAATCGGTCTTCTTCCCTATCTGTGGACCGTGTAAGGTTCTCGTTGTTTCATTATGGGATTGGGTTGTTGATCTTCCTTGGTTTTGGGTTGCTATGTATGCAAGTACCTTGTAGGGTTGCTTCTGAGTTGTTTTGGCCATGCTAGGGCCAAGAACAACTCTGATTTGTCTTGTCTTATTTGAGTTGTGTTCACCCTTTCGTTTGGGTTGTCACTCTGTTGTCTTCATCTTCTTCACAGAGTTGTGAACTTTTTGTTTTACTACGGTATGTAGTGGTTGGTCATCGGACTGTTGAGATTAGGATTAGAGGCTGGGTATGGTTGAGAAACTAGTGTTTGGATCCACTCAGATAGAGTGAGACTGCTGGCTTTATTCTCCACAACCCTTGAAGAGTATTGGAAAGGGAATTTAGGGCCTAAGGGATTGTGAAGCAGTGAAAGGACTGATTCCTGGTGTCAGGTTTGTGGATGTCTTAGAAGTCGGGTTAACTCTAGTGTAGGCACCCTTAGCTCTCCATTGAGGCCACCAGGTTAGCATTTAGCCCTTCCTAGCTCCTTGATGGCCTGATAAACCCTACTGTGGGGGCTTGGCTTATTTGTGTACCTTGGCTATGTGTAAGCCTGCTTTGACCCTTATTCCTTGAGGAATCATTCCTAGCTTGGGGGTGGCAGTGTTGCTGAGAGATTGACGAGCATGTTGGCCTATGGTTGGGTGGAACGTTGCAGCGACGTAGTTGGTTGCGGGACAAATTCTGTTTAAGATAAGTATTCTTGAATATTTTGTCTCTGCATTTATATTTACTGATTAATGAATATAGTGAACATGTGGTATGCTTGAATCAATGTATTATTGCTTTCACTATGTATATGAAGGATTATGCATCTTAGTATGTTTTATGTTTTAAGCTTTTTGTTTCAACATTATATGCCTGTTCATGTTGATGGGTCTATTTGCATAGAGGTTTTCTGATTGTTTGGTAGCATCCTCCTCATCAGTCAGAGGGTAGGGGACGTTACAATATGGTATCAGAGCTCTGGTTGCATCATGGGCCTGAATGGGCCATGAAGATGGAGTGACAATGCTTATGTTGCAGCATTTAGGCCTCTGAGTGCCATGAGAAATAGTTAACAGAGGCAGGTTGCTACTACCCAAAAGAAACCAGGAGAAAATGAGTGAATGACTGGAAAATTCACAAAAATTTCTAAGTGCCAGAATTGTCGGCCCATCAGAGAATTTAGTGCGGATTTCTTCTGACACAGCAGAAGAATTAGTCTGATGACCACCCAACGGAGGACAACCGACTTAAAAAAAAAAAATTAAAAAAAAAATCACAATTTCGCTAAGGTTCGTCAGCTGTCGGCGGAGGATAGAGGATGGGGGAGCCGCAGTTTCGGCAGAGATCAGCCGAAGACCGCTGAAAATCCGACTCCACTTAGCGAAAGGAACCTCCAATGTTTTGATTGTTGGTGATCGACGAAGAATAGGAGATGGTTGAGCCGATGAAGCGGCATAAGAGAAGACTAAAGAAATTTTTTTTGGAAAATTTTCTAAGTCATAAAGTTGTCAGCGATCAATGATGATTAGTGGATCACATCGCCGATGCCTAGTGGACCAAGTTGCCGACGGGGTGAAAAGTTTGGAGACTACATCGAAAGAAGTTAGATGATCTTGTGCCGCCATTGCGGATGGCTAGACAACTATGCTTCCAACGGGTAGAGCCTCCAACCTTCGATGGCGCAGAGGAAAGTCGTTCCGATAGTCGATGTAGTGGAAAAATTCCTGAAAGTTTTCTAAGGAAAGGGATCATCGGCGATTGGAGGAGAATAGTCGTTGACATCGCCGATGAATAGTTGAAGGAAGAGCAGATGCAAGGGAGAAATTTTCAAAAAAATTTCTAAGTGATCATCGGCCATCGGAAAAATGTTAGTGCTATGGGTCACTGATGGACATCGGAAGAAGTTAGGGGTTCACGTGCCCGCCGTTGCAGAAGTCTAGAGCACTAAGCTTCCGATGGACAAAGGTTCCGACTGCCGATGCCGTGATAGTGGTGCTTCAGATCGCTAATCAGAAATCATTAGTGAATCATATCGCTGATGCGGTGGGAAAAGTTGTTGTTTGAGCCGCCAACACATCAAAGGAAAATAGAAGATGGGATCGCCGATAGACAGATGAAGAAGGTGCCGACGATGCGACAGTGGAAGATAAGATGAAGAAGACAGAACCAAAGGCTTCGACGAAATTTAGTTGTTTGGAAATATAGCACGGCGATAGACAAGGGAAGAAAAATTCCAAGATTTCTCTAAGTGCAGAAAGCATCGGAAAGTTTAGTGGATGAAACCGTCGATGAACGTCGTCGAAAGAATTTAGTTGTTGGGGTTCCGCAGTTGCTGCTGTCAGTTGAACTATCATTACGACGAATAGAAGTTTCGATCACCGATACTGTGGAGTAGAATAAGGGATCAGGCCACTGATGAAAGATGTCGAATAATTTTAGTCGATTGGGAGTTCGCCATTGCGGCTACCTAGAAGACTAGCTGCCTAACACGGCAACCATTAGTGCTTCCGACCGTCGATCGAAAGCTTGCAACTGTTATTCATTCTGATCGCTGGTGGAGTTATGGCCGCAGAAACTCTTGTTAGTTTCTTGGCCACAGTTACGGAAGCATAGACAACTAGCCACCCGATTCTCAGAGCGTCCGATCGCCGATGCAGCGGTTAGTCAATTTTCTTGCCGATGAAGTTCGGAATACAAGACCACTACAGGCCGATACGTCAGAGAAAATTAGACGTTCTAGTGGTCGAAAAACCAGAAGGTTAATGAGAAAAGGACCTGATGAATAGTCCTTGGCATTGCCGATTCCATCCAGAAGGCTTACTTCGGAAAATATAGTCGAGGAAACTGCCGATACATCGAAAACTTATAGTTGATAGGGCCGCCGATGAGTGCCGGAGAAATGTAGTCGTCGTGGCCACCAGAGGGTCAGAAGACTAGTCCAATAAGGACCTGAAACGTTGAAAACTTAGTTGGGAAGGGACCCGATAGAAAGAAAACTGGGGTTTTCCAGTGGAATTTTTTAGCAGTTCCAGCTAGTGTTCCAGTAGGCTTTGCAGTGAATTTTCTCATTGGATTTTTCAGCAGTTTCAGGACTGAAAAGGAAGGAAACCCTAGGTGACTGAAGTTATCATTCCCAACCAAAATACAGTTGTATGTTTTTCCATCATTCTAGAAGTGGTGTGGTTTTCACACCTGAGGTCAGAATGAAGCATGTGGATAGGCGTTAGAAAGCTTATCCAATAGGGAACAAGGGAGAGTCACCAAAATCTGAGTGTGGAGCAACAAAGTGCTAGTGATTTCTTGAAAGAGAAATGTGCTGTTGTTAATATGGACAAATCCAGGAATTGCATGCCTAGAGGTAGCAAGACCATGCAGTCAATCTAGCTGTTGTGTGGAAGAGGAGTTCCATTCAAGGATGAGGGACTTGAAAAGGGAAATTTCCTTAAACCTTATCTTGCTAATTATGATTACAAGTTTTATACATGAAATATATGAGGATATGCCTTGCATGCATAGGATATTACATGTTGGTAAGAGTAGTGAGAATTATACATTTATAATGAACCAGTAATGGTAATTATTGCATTGGTGTTGGCATTAGTGGGAAAACCAATGACAACCTGGACATGGTTGAATATGTTGTTGATGCTGATGAATGTGATCAGCAACCCTACGAAGAAAGGGATAAGGCAACAAGTGCAGAATCAAAAGTTGGTGAGCAAATTCTGCAATCTCCTGCAAAGGACCAACCAAACTGGTAATGTCAAGGGTGTAAGTAGGACCCATGAAGGCAAGAGTTTAATTATGACAATTTCATGGAGTGGTAAAAGCAAGAGGTCTCATACCATGTGGGTATTTGAATTTTATACTGCATTCATAGAGAAATGTATCATGCCTGTATTATGTCGTTATGAGCTTAGTGGCCAAGGAAAGTAAGCACCGATGATCTTGATTATAGTCATGCATCCTATATGAAGTAGTCATGGCTAGGCCATGCATGGTATGTTTGAATGCATAGTATTCCTGAATCAATGCAAGGTAGCATTGAGTGGGTATGCATTAAAATATTTTATAAATCTTGTAGTTATGCGTTGAATGGATGCATATGAAAAGTATGAGTAAATGTTGTAGATATGCATACATAAGTATGGGTGCAAATGTTGTGATGCAATGCATGAGTGCATAGAGATAGTGGATGAGTTATTATGAATAACTAATGGCTGAAATGATAAATTGATGACAATTTTGGAACCATTTCAAGAGCAGATGTGAATGCAGGATAGTAAGTGCAAGAAGAGGGTAGTCATGATCAATTAGCTGCCGGAAATGCCCTATGGAAGAGAAATGTGGTACAATGATACGCTTGTGAAGTAAGGAGTATCTAAACAATTCATTTAAATTGCATAAATGATGTGACTATACCTTGCAGTTTTAGTATAATAATGATTGCGTGAAGTAAATGAGTAATATGTGATTAACAGCTGGAAGTGTCTGAATTTTATAAATTCTGAAAATGCTTCAGTGATTGTTGCAACAATGAAAAATTTATATGCATTAAGACTTACTAAGTGTTTGGCTGACTGAGGTTCAGGTTTTGGGTAGATTGTTTGGGGCATGGCAATTTGGGTAAGACCATGACAAAGGCAGAAATCTACCATGTGAAGGAGCCAAACCTTATGAGAAGAGTCTCATGGTTGTGAAAATAGTTTGTATGCATGATGGGTTGTAAATTTGAATTGTGAGTTTCAGATTTAAGAAATTGCTGACAACTACTAATCACTATTGGCTTGCATAAGATTGTGTCAGGAGGACGCATTGTAAGTGGGTATTCATGTTATGATAGTAAGCATAAAATTATAATGGGCATAGTAGTGCTTCTTACAAGAGACCCACAATTGAGGATCACCTCATTGCCAAGCAAATCAATTTCTGTAGTAAACAGAGTTGCAAATTATCATTGAATTTAATTACTAATGTCATTGCTTGGTTATGGAACAATCAATTTTTGATTGTATTATCAGATAATTATTGACTGTTTGGCTATTTGATGAATGTGCTAGGGGTACACACTACAGGAAGATCATGTGTGATGGCTTGGAGGAGCCAAACTTCATGGGAAGGTTTTTCCTTATCTTGGAAATGGGTTTCGGGTGAAACTCCATTGGACATTTTGGAAATGTCTCATCTGCACTACATGTTTGGTAAGAAACATGAGTGAGATGGTATGGATTATGTCGGTAAGACATGTGTGAATATGAAATGTAAAAAAAAGAGTTGGGATGGAAAACTGAGGGACTGTCAACTCAGAGAAGGGAGCCCCCATTCCTCCTTAACAAAGGAATACTACACCGGCAAATGGATAAGTGTCTTGTGACCCTAGCTAAGAATATGCATGTCAAATTATTAAAATTCCCTATGCAAAACATATTTTAATTTTATTTCCATGATGACCGATTGCTTGAGTATGAATAGGGCCTACATGGCACACACCGAAAAAGGGTGCACACTTTTTTGATGTTGGATCATGAAAGGGTTTTCAATATTAATTACACCCTAGGAAGTGGGCGCACTCCTGGTGTCTCAATACTTGATAGTGAATGATATGGAATATGATTACAGTTTTAGGGCAATAACGCTAACTAATATGCTTACATTGCTTGTGTTGTCAGGTTAAACAGATGTAGTATGGTATTGTACACTAAATGGACAATGGCTTGAGCTCATCCTACCTTCTACTAAAGAGCACAAAGAAGGAGAAATTCCTGAGGGACTGTCAACTCAGAGAAGGGAGTGGTCTCTTGTGTGATATGGGGTAGTGGAATTAGATCCCACTACTGGAAATGAAACTTGGAAATCGTCGTTTATTGTTGATATAAGTGCATGTTTTATTGTTGATGGCCTGATAAACCCAACTTTGTTGGTTTGGCCGATGATTGGTTGTTGATACAAGTGTATTGTGAGATAAGTATAGGCGATTTGTTGACGGTTTGATAAACCCAACTGAAGTTTGGCTTCACTGTGGCTGATATATATATAAAATGATGTTGTGAAGCAGCCTACGTGCTGGTCTAACATCCAAGTCCATAGGCAATCCCAAGGCTCGCAAAGCGAAGCAGGATCCTGTGGACCAATGAGGAAACACACAATATAGATAAGTATTGGATTATTTTGCAATTTCTTGCTTATGAACGTACATGTGTATATGATTTGGTTATTATGTTTTAAAATCTTGTCTAAGAGATAAAAACCGATGAAAATAAACTAAACATGTGAATCTATTCAATGTTTGAATATAGGTATCATTGGGAGTGAGGACTATGAGAGCACCCTAGGGGTGCATGAGGACATGTGACTGTCCTGAAGAGCTCAGAATGAGTAGTAATGAAAAAGGTGCTAGTGAGACTGTCTTATCAGCCAAGACAACCATGTGGGGAGGCTCCATGGTTGAGAGGTCTGAAATAGACCAGAGACACTAAGTGTCATGACCAAGAGGGATTGGTCCAGCATTCACGATGAAGTGAAAGAGGCTGAGAGCATGAGAAAGCTATAGCGATGGTGTGGGTTCTAGGAAGGAACAGGGAAAAGAGGGGAAAAACTCTTGCTTCTCTCTCTCGCCTTTTGATTATATATATATATATATATATATGTATGTATGTATGTATGTATTGTGAAAACAAAGGACTGTTGAATGCATGTCTAACTAAAAATAGAATGTGTTTATTTGCTTAAAGTAAATTGTGAATGCTGGAATAGTTAGTTCCCTGCCCAAGAGTGGAAATGAATGAGCTCATGCACCTATTAGGAAGGCATGAAAAATATGAAAGTCTCCTTGATGAGACTTGGACTGTCATGCCAATTTGGCAATTAATTGACTGGTTTTAATGCCTACATTATGCTTGGTCTAACAGAATTTCAATGATGCATTTCACAGGTGAGAAAAGTGAAAACCAGTGGTGCACACTGACCATGGCAGCAAAACAAAATTTGTTGGACTTGGTTGGAAGTTTCCTTCAAACAATTTCCAGGATCCAAGAGAATCTTGGAGAGATGCTCAAGATACAGAAAAGGTAGAATGAGATGAACCACCAGATTTTGCAAGACTCTATTGGTTTGCAAAAGGAGGTAAAAATCCTTCTGGGAGCAATCCATAAAGGCAAAGGAAAGGAAAGTGGATCAATGATGGGACATCCGCCAAAGTGATCCATCAAGAAATGGTCCAGGCATGAAGACTCAAAGGAAATTGAGCGGGTAAATATGAAGCAACCAACAAAATGTTGGAAATGCGGAGGACATCATTTATGCCGGGACTGCCCAACGAGGGAACATAAAGAGGGTAGCAGCCACAAAGTTCCTCGACTTGAGGATGAGATGAAAGCTAAGAACCAATAGGAGAAGCTCGTGGAAGCCGAGGGGCTTGATCCTGAAAGTTCAAGTAAATAATTGAACATGGGACAGATCTACAAAATTTTGAAATTTTGATGTGCAAATTGTATATGTATTCCTATGTATTGGAACACCGAGGACGGTGTTATTCCAAGGTGGAGGGGATTGTAACACCCTGGTTTTGACCCCATTTGCATTAAAGGTACATGATGTATATTTTGTAATTAATCATGGTGTGGAGCTAAAGGAAAAAGCCCCACCATCGATTTGGTTGTGTATGTTTCGGCAAGAGGGATCGTTGCTGATGGTATATCACGCTATTTGGCACATTAGAGTTTTGGCATCATGTAAGTATGCAAATTAATTAAAATAAACCTATATCCAGCTATGACAGTGCAATGTTAAATGAAAAGGGCATGATTCCTAAGGTTAAGGGGGGGGTTTCCAACCCGTGGGGGTCATTGGGAGTTTGCCATGTGTTGGCCACCCATTAAAATTTTGTTGTCTGTTAGTTGGGAGAAATTACTAAGTAGTGGTGGGTGGGGCAGGACTATCAGTCCTTGCCCATGCGCCCACTCCACCAGCGGACTCTTCCTCTTCACATCGCGTGAGGCAGAAAAAAACTCTCACTCCACTCTTCCACGATCCCACTTCTTCACGGTTTTGGTGTTGCTCACTCTCACGCAGAGCTGTTCTGGTTTTTCCTCCCACCGTGAGTCATCCTAGACATCCTCATGTA
The DNA here is from genome assembly GCA_001517045.1 of Pseudotsuga menziesii. NCBI lineage: Eukaryota > Viridiplantae > Streptophyta > Pinopsida > Pinales > Pinaceae > Pseudotsuga > Pseudotsuga menziesii. The sequence continues at coordinate 144,919 of LPNX011055633.1, read as the reverse complement.
GAGAGAGATTCTGCTTCCTCACGTACACCGTTTGGGGGGATTCTCCATAGTTTGTTAATCCTCACATAGAGGGTCGTTTCGTTCACTCTCCTCATGATTTTCCCCATCGTTTTGATGAATCCTCACGCACAGGATGGAAAGGGGATGGTTTTCCTCATGTAGGAGTTGGGACTACGATCTCATGCGGTGAGCTGGAAGGTTGGCCTGAGAGGCACAATTCTACTGTGTGTATGCTTTCCCTTTCAATGTGGAGAATCCATCTTCTTCCCTATCTGCGGACTGTGTAAGGTTCCCGTTGTTTCATTATGGGATTGGGTTGTTGATCTTCCCTGGTTTTGGGTTGCTGTGTATGCAAGTACCTTGTAGGGTTGCTTCTGAGTTGTTTTGGCCATGCTAGGGCCAAGAACAACTCTGATTTGCCTTGTCTGATCTGAGCTGTGTTCACCCTTTCATTTGGGTTGTCACCCTGTTGTCTTCATCTTCTTCACAGAGCTGTAAACTATTTGTTTTACTATGGTATGCAGTGGTTGGTCTTTGGACTGTTGAGAGTAGGATTAGAGGTTGGGTATGCTTGAGAAACTGGTGTTTGGAGCCACTCAGACAGAGTGAGACTGCTGGATTTCTTCTCCACAACCCTTGAATATTATTGGAAAGGGAAGACAGGGCTTGAGGGATTGTGAAGCAGTGAAAGGACTGATTCCCGGTGTCAGGTGTGTGTATGTCTTAGAAGTCGGGTTAAATCTGGTGTAGGCATCCTTAGCTCTCCATTGAGGCCACCAGCTTAGCATTTATCCCTTCCTAGCTCCTTGATGGCCCCCTATGTGTAAGCCTGCTTTGACCCTTATTCCTTGACGAATCATGCCCAGCTCGGGGGTGGTAGTGTTGCTGAGAGATTGATGAGCACGCTGGCCTATGGTTGGGTGGAACATTGCAGCGACGTAGCTGGTTACAGAACAAATTCTATTTAAGATAAGTATTCTTGACTATTTTTTCTCTACATTTATATTTACTGATTAATGAATATAATGAACATGTGGTATGCTTGAATGAAATGTATGTTTGCTTCTACTATGTATATGAAGGATTATGCATCTTAGTATGTTTTATGTTTTAAGCTTTTTATTTCAGCATTATATTCCTGTTCATGTTCATGGGGCTATTTGCCTGGAGGTTTTCTGATGGTTTGGTAGCATCCTCCTCACCGGTCATAGGGTCGAGGACATTACACCCAAGCTTGGGGCTTTGCCTATGATAGAATTGGTCATTTTTCTCTATTTGTTGGTTGTTTGGTCTCGGCTCTTGCACAGTGGGTGAAGGCGACTTCCAGGATAATGAAGGTATGGCTTCATTGGTTTCACAACATTGTTGTTTGTTAGTATTCTTACTTCGGGTGTCATACTTCTTATCCATCGAATCTTCTATGTTGCAGGTGACAGGGCGGCAAGGAGATGTATGGTTTGTAGCATGAGTGTGAGCCATGGGTTAGCATTACCATTACGGTAAGCTTGCTAATCAAGTTGATACTCACTATCTCTTGGCTTTAATATTGGGTTTTAACTTGTCATGGTTGGGGTTTACGTTATGGGAAAACGTTGGCCTTCGGGTTTGAGTTTATAAAGACTTGGGGTTTTTATAATTATTAATATGTTCAGCCATGGGGTGAAACTTGGTTCCTTGGAAGGCTCTCTGTATAACCTTGTTTACTGTTCTAATATGTAACAGACCATGGTAGCACTATTTCTTGCAATGGTGCAAGGCCGTGAGCAATTTGACTATGTAAATTATGTTAATGTAATACAATGATGGGTTGTGAATACATGCTGCATTTATGATTGCAATGGTTATTAAAACCGGTCTGTGTGTATAAATTTATGTTGCGTTATTGTTTATTGAACTTGGGTTTCATGTGGCCTTTACCTTCGTGGATGGTTTCTATATATTTACTTCCATTATTTTTTATTAGCTTGTAAGAATGGAAAATAGTGACAGCGAAAGGTTTGGGGCCACGCCTTACATGGCGTCGATACTCTCCCTCAGTGCTACGATAACGTAAAGGATTTAGATTTGATATTTGGTTTAATGCATAAATGCATATGTATTATGGTTTGATGGTTTATTACGTAACAGGTTTTATAAAAGGTAACGTTGTAGATTCTTTTAGTAGAGAAGGTTGATGCCATAAATTTATAGTGTAGGGATTTGTAAAGTCTTGCGACCTCTGCGTAATGTTTTTTAGATTTGATTTAAAGCCTGTGTGTAGATGATACATTGTGGCTTTATAAAAATAAAAAATACCCTTCAGGATTCGATCCTAGGTCGTGCACTGAAATGAGTGTTTATTAAATGTAAAAAGGATTACTGTGTTTAAATGTTATTATGATTTTTAATGTAATGAGTACTGTGTTTAGGGTAGGCAAGATAGAAAATGGGTGTCTACAGGATTAGTTCCTGTGACCTCTATGCCACTGCTGGGTTAATTAAATGATTTTTGTGTAAATATAATGATGTGGTTTTTATTTGGGCATTCAGAGTGTCCATAGTATTTGATCCTATGACCTCGTTGCACGTACGTGGTTCTTATTTTTAACTATTGGAATGTTACTTTGGTTTATCTATTACATGATGGCTATGAGTAATATTTAGATGAGACTATTCCAGNTTTTTCAAAAAATATTTTAATTTCCAAGGATTTTATATCATTTATATAATAATTTGGCGATTTTTAGGGTGAAAAATGTTTACCCCATCAAAATTGGGCGAAACAGGGATTCAAAAAATGCAAAATGGCGAATCTTTTTTGGGAGAAAAACATGGAAAATTATCCCACTGGGCTAAATTTTGCCCCCTAAAATTATCCCTGGACTATTCTGATTTATGGCATGCAATTATGGTTATGTAGTTTTGTAATATTAAAGGGTTGTAAATTTATATAGGAAAGGAACTTTATCTTAGACCATGAATGGTCTCGATACTTTCTCTGTTTACTTGATTATGATAATGTTTATTTTAATGGACATGATTTGGTATTAAGTGTACATTTGTTTAAGTAGCCCTTGAAAGGTCTTCGCTGGTTTTTATCTTAGATTTAATATTGTTCTGATAGATTAGATTTATAATTCTATTTTATAACTATTAGAATATATATATATACCAATAATATACTGGTTATATACTAATAGTATATAATTAATCAGTTTTCTTGTTATTAGGATTAGATGATACTAAATTAATCTAGGTTTAATTTCAGCATGGCTCTGCTAACAAATGAAATTTGTCAGTAGAGTAAATAGGCCAAAGAACAGATAGGTAGTAGATCTGAAATAAAACCTAGTTTGCAATTAACACAGTTTCAATAGTAAAAGTAATACATGAATAAAACTAGGTGCAAAACTCTTGATAAACATCTATAAATGAATTAAAATTGTAGAAGTAAACTAAATGAATAAGCCCTGGATAGATCTAGCATAAGAAGTAAAGTACTGCCTAGGGTTATAATTTAAAATGTAAACCCTAGAATATTTAAACATAAATGAAACACATAGGGTTAGAAAATATAATGTGAACCCTTGCCTAATTCATCCAGATTTTATTCTAGACAAATAGAATAGGCAGTATAGGATCTCATGCCTATAATCTGAAGCTTCTTTAATAACTGAACCTACACACTCAAATAACCAAAATTAACAATTCATAGGAATATCTGACCTTTTTATTAGATGACTGAATCACTTGGGAAGTACCATGTTCCACCCAACCATGACTCGGAACCGTTCCTGGTTTCAATCCATATCCCCCCAATCTCGACTCCAACATGCAAGTAGCTTAGAGATCCTAAGGTAGGGTTTTCGATCTAGAATATCAGGTTTGGATCAGTTCTCCTTTTTCCTTCCAGGAAAATGTTCTCCAAGAATTCACTTGAGAGAAAAATAGGCAAAATAATGACTCCCAAAATATAGATCAGAACCCCAAGTCTTTCCTTTGCTCGAGACTTTATAGACATACTTTTCAGTCAAAGGGACAATTAAGTCAGGAAACCTTGATTTCTTGATGTAACCATTTTTAATTAATTTGGGTAATTTTTAATACTTTAACTTGGGAACTTTCAACTAGTTCCTAATTAGACTTTTGTAGGTATTGTACTATTTATTATCTTTTAATAATAAATAATAATGGATGGATCTTTTCTTTATTTCTTTCATCATTAATATTATTACTATATTTATTCTTTATACATACCATGCATAAAACACATAATAATATACAATTTGTTAACATTTGTCTATGGGCATCATATACCATGATCCCTAGACTTAATGATACTTCTTCATTAAGGTCAAATAGGTAGATGGTTAGGTCTACTAGAATAGGAGACTCTAAACATCCTTGCATGTTGGATTCCCTCGTATAACATGGTAGTCCTTCAGTACTTGATGAGAATACAAAAATTCAAAATTTCATTTAATCACTTCTAAATAAGTCTGATGAGATCAATATTTTTCTCGAGCCGTTTTCACTCGAAAATTATTAAATTATTTTCAGTAACTCCTAGTGCTTACCCGAGCCCATACTCAACTCTAAAACAAGGAGTTACAAATTTGGTGCAATCCCAGAGCTCTCCGCTCAACACTAATGCTAGGATGTACTTGTACAATACACCTAGTGATACAATGGCCAGGGATCCGATGCTCCAGAGATTATGCTCAACATCAAAATGGAAGGATTTAGGGCTTATTCCCAACACTTCCAACTTATCTTTTCATGTGTTCTAGAGATTTTCGCTCAACACAAATATAAATAATCATGTTCTCCAGAGCTTCTCACTCAACACAAAACATCTCATCAATCATGTGCTTCAGGGTCCACGCCCAAACCAACCAAGCATATATATATGTATATATCATCAATAATTGGCTTACGCCCAAAATATAAAACAAATAATCATGTTCATATGCAGTGGGGTCTTCAACCCAATATATCAAAATAAAACATCAAGATAACATCCTAATCAATAGGCTCATGCATATAAGTGTTAGGTCCAAAATTCAAGATATTACATTGAATAGTGCCCCATTTTGTTGTAGGAGCAAATGTTTTTCGTGTAATCAACACCTTCTTTCTTTGCATATCCTTTTTCTACAAGTCTCACTTTGTGATTGTCAAGTGAGCCATATGATTTATACTTGTTCTGATATATCCACTTTCATCCAATAGGTTTGGTTCCAATTGGAGGGTCCACCAACCTCCAAGTTCCATTTTTTATGAGAGCATCATACTCTCTTTGCATTGCGCTTTTTCATACATCACCAGTTACTGGTTCTTGAAAATATGCAGCTTCATCAAAAGCATTAAAGTTTAATTCACGATCTAATGTGACAAAATCATCATACCTTTTTGGAAATGTCTTAGTCCGTGTTAATCTATGAACTTGTTGTTGTAGTGTTTGCTCCGTTTCTTCTCCAAGAGCAGGTTCTTCATTATCTATGAGACCTAAGTTATCCATTCTGTTAACAATATCATCAACTTTCTGACCCTTTGTTTCATCAACTTGTGCATTAGAAGAACTTGTTGTTATTGAAGGAAATTCCAAAAATGACTTAGAACATAAATCCCCCCTTCAATATTTGGAAGTTCATTATCCCTTTCATGATAGATTTTTTTTATAATGAAATCTATCAAGTTGAGCAAGTTGTTTATCAATAGCGAGTGCATCTTTTTCAAATTCAAGAAATATAACATCTTTAGAAACAATAAATGTTACACACCTAAATATCGTAAAAATAAAAATAAAAATTACATACATTACTTCCATACGAACTTAGCTGATTTCCTATGATTTACTTCTGTATGTTTTAATATTTGTATCATGTTTGTTTATAACAGGTTCTGCTGATTGTGACAGTTTCTAGCTCCTCCTGGAACCTCCAGCCATGTCTACGCAGGTGATGTATTTCATTTTTTCCTGTTCTTATTTGTTTACTTTTTATGAGGCTTAAACTAGCCTAAGGCATGGGGAGACTATCCATATTCTTAACCCCAACCATTATGTACTATGTAGGTTGAGATATAGTTGAAAAAGACTTGGCCTTACCATATTATATGCTATGTTGTGTGGTGATGTCCCCTTAAGTTTAAGGTGCTTAGGGTTTGTAAAGCATATGGTACCACCATATGGTGAACTCTTGTTATATAAAATACAGTTGTACAGTTTTATGACATAATGTTTTCCACAAGAACTATATGGTTTGACTTATCTTGCACTTCCCTTATGATCCACAATGGTTATGGTTTATGTACCTCGGCATTTGGTTATACCTTGATTGCAAAGCATTAAAGCTTATCGACATATTATAACACTAGGCATTACATGCCATGGTTCATATGTTGCGATGGTTCTTTGGCACTCGGTTATAATTGTATTGTTTGATTTGCAATGATTATGTCCTTGATAATTATGATGTTTGTCCTTGGTTGAATTTGGCATTAAACTCGTGACCATGGTTCTTATGATGATATGGTTCTTTGGAATTTGGTTATAATTGTATTGCTTTATTTGCAATGATTACAGTTTAAACGATTATGGCGCTGATTATTATGATGCTTGTCCTTGGTTGAATTTGGAATTAAAATCGTGACCTGGCTTCGAGTTGACAACAAAACCAGGTCCATTACTCTAATACATGGCGACCCTTCTACCGTCCATCTGTTCAGATGGGATTTAGAGTTTTAGACAGTGGTTTAGTGTGCTTGGAACTTGTCCAAAGCCCTATTTTGCTTGCTACTTTGGGTGGTAAGGCAGAGTCAATCTCTTCTCAACTCATGGCGGAAATTTACAAGTGGTTTTTTTATCCTTTTTCCATCCGGAATGAGCCGAAGGGTTATGCCTTGTTTACTATGGAAATAAAGGTTCGATTTCGTGTGGCTAGCAAGAGGCGTCGAGTTATATTCGGGTTATTGTGTTATGGTATTGGTTTTGGAAAGTGTTAATAGTGTTCTATTTTATCCTTCTAGAGGTGTTATTTTGGCTTGTCAACTTCCTTGGAGGATTGTAGAGTAGAGTCGATGCCTCATCCTTTCTTCTCACAAGTTCTACCTTCAATTCTTTTGTTTCAGGTAAGGGTTTGTTTTACTTTGAAGTTTAACTTATTCATTTTACTGGTAATGATTTAAAATTAGCAATGGATGAATTTTCTTTCATTTTTGTTGCAGGAATATGAGGGATAAGGGTTCTCTAGAGGAGCCGACACCTGGCCCTCTCTGCAATAGGCCGAGGTAAGGTTTCTATCCCACATTTTTTTCCTCCATTTGATTTTAATTCACAATGTCTATTGTTTCTTACTATAATGATATTGCATAGGTTTAAGGAACTGGAGAGGGAGGAGACAAGGTCACCTCCTCCCAAGCACAAGTTTCCAAAATCCCAGGTAAGCTCGTCTCATTCCTAAGTTAATCATCTTTTTTTTATTGTTTAAGTTTTTGAGAAAATAAACTGACCAACCCTCACTATCGTTGCAGGTCACTCTGGGTAGGAGTCGAGAGGTGACGAAGGGTAGCCACAATTGTTTGTTAAGATAAGTGTTTGATTTAAATGCATATGCATTTGTAAAACCCTTCTAGAATTTGTCTTACACCAGCTTTGTGACCAATGCTACAACACTGTAATATAATGTTTTAATTATAACCTTGGCAGGGTTTGGGTGCCATTTGACTGGTCTTATTCCCATGATTGTTTAAGTGTTGGAATTTTAAAATAGCATGGAAGCCATCAACGATGGTCTTACAACCACTTTAACATATACCTTTTCTATTATTAATAAAATGGTGTCGGTCTTCAGCTGTGTGATTCCAATGATCGTTTTTTATTTATATATTTATTTGTATGTTGTTTTATTTAAAACAACAAGGATAACATCATCAATGGTCTTATAGTCATGAATAATGTAATTGTTTTAATGTTATAATGCTATGATTGTTAGTGAATACGATGGATGTGTATGCATATTTACCAAGGCTTTTCCTCTGTGTAGATAGTGGCGACCATGATATGGAATTATGGCCCTATCATTAATTTGTCCCATTGCACTAAATAAATGATCCATAGGGTCTATGATTTACTCTACAATAGGTAGAAAATTATTTTACTAAGGATCGACTGCCATCATTGACGGCTTTAACGTCGATCATTGGGGAATGAAGCTTACTTTTTCGCAGTTGTAACAACTAGCGTGTATGCTAGAACTGTGAATAGATTTGATTCTAAATTTAGTTTGTGGACAATATAGCTCTAGTTAAGGATCTTTGATCCGTATGTGGTCGTTATGAAAACACTGGAAAAATTGTCTTATAAGAAATCTTGGATTTGATTTTGATTTGTCTATTATGGTCGGTATCATGTTAGACTTTAGATAATTTATCTTTCATGTTTTTAATACTGTAGACCTATGATTTAGGTGTTCTAAATCGTAGATGATGTATATTTTTGGATCCTTGATTTCGTTGTGTTGTTTACTTAGATTCCTAAGACTAGGTTTGACTTATATACTTCATCTTGGTTTGATTACTATGGATATGTGGTCTTTATAGTTCTTTAAAGTATTTACAGATCCTTGATCCGGAATAGAAGTAAATATCTATGTAAGCCTGTTTATATTTCTCATATTGTAATAGTCAAATAGGGTTACTTTGTAAGGATTGTTTGTAATCGAGTTGCCAATTTCCTTAATAATTTCTTATGGGTGCATTCTATAGTAATATGTATATGTTGATAGGCCGCCTGTCTATGTATATAAAATCATGATAACTTTAAATATTAGAGGGTAGGACATATATACATATATATTTATATAATTCTTACTTTGTTTAAATCTAAAGTAAAGTAGTCTAATAATAGAATGATTAGGGATTTTACCTTTTATTAATTCAAACTTATAGACGATGGAATTAATATAAATAAGGAGGGAAACGATGCATTACTCGATCAATCGTAGAGGACAAATTTGGAAATAAATGATAGAAACAGGAAATAGAAGTTTCAATTTAGAGAAAACGATACAAATTAGAAATAGACGATTCATATCCATTTATGTGCAGAATTTGATTTTCAAATGAAACCAGAATTCTAATCCAAGTATAGATGTTTAATCCTAGAATTTCATAATTGCTACTAAACGTTTAATCATGGCATCATTAGACTAACTGATATGCACTAGGTCCTACATTAATATTCTTCAGATATAGAATTAAAACATTCTATGTAATCATTTAAAAACATAGATTATGAACCTGGAACCAATGATGGGAAAACAAAAATGGAGAAGTTATTCCTCCCAACAAAATTCAAGAGCTACCAAGTTGCTTGCTCCATAACCCCCGAGCCTCTTCGCTGAACCAAAAGAGAAAACTACTTCAATGCACCATCTCTTGCATTTAGAGATTCAATCCTCATCTAATGATAGCCTCCTTCTGCCCATGGACATACTAATATATAGTATTTTTCCTAGGACTTGGTCATTTATGAGCCTCATGCTCTTTAGCACTCAACTCAGAGTTGTGACCTAATTTTTGGGAATGATGCCTCCTGCATATTGATTTCTCACTCAGTGTTTCAGCCCCTTTTCTTTTCCTCTTATGGGTTAGAAAACACTCTTTAACAACTATTCCCACTTTTTTCACCCTTCTGCGTATTTTATTAATATAAAAATGTGATATTACACAATGTTTTCTTTTTTACTTTTTGCGAAAAAATAAAATAATAATAAAAATAATATTTAAAGTATTTTTCAGCAAAATTAATAATGAAGTATTATTTCTTGGTGTATTACATACACCTCCCCTTAAAGGATAACATCGTCCTCATTTTTATAAGTTTTCTGCTTTATTCTTCAATTTCATCATCTTGGAATAAGGTTAGATATGCCTCCTGTAATATACTTTCGAGTTCTCAAGTAGCTTCTTCCGGACTAAGGTGCTTCCTTTGCACCTTGACTTTCCCGATGGTATGGTTCTAGAGTAAAAGTTCTCTCCTATTGAGAATCCTCTCTTGTCCCACTTGAAACTCTCCTTCAGGTTCCACCTGGATCAAATCCCAATCAATCAAATGAGAAACATCATGAACATATATTTTTCAAATAGAAACATGAAACACATTATGCACTTTTATATTTGGTGGTAGGGATAAATTGTACGCAACCATACCTACTTTAGCCGAAATTTCAAATGGCCTGTGATACCTGGGTTCCAACTTTGAATACTTTCTTAATCTCAAGGAAATTTTTTTGGGATTCTTTATATACACATGTTCACCCACCTGGGACTCTCTAGGAGTTCTTTTTAAATCAACATAACTTTTTTGCCTCTCTTGGAAATCCTTCAAGTTTTGTTGTACTCGTTTCACAGTTAGATCCATATCTTTTGATAAATCAGGGCCTAACATTATCCTACCAACTAATCTACTCCATGAAATTGGAGTATTGCACTTGCATCCATATAATATTTCAAAAGGACTCATACCTACACAAACTTGAAAATTATTATTATAAGCAAATTTTACTAAGTGTAGTTAGTCTTCCCACTTACCTGGTTTGTCCATGACATACATCCTTAGCATGTCCTCTAAAACTTGATTTATTCATTCAGTTTTCCCATCTGTTTGTGGATAATATGCAGTACTGAAATTCAACTTTGTTCTTAAACCTTTAAACAAAACTTTCCAGAAGTTACCTATAATTTTGTGTCTCTATGTGAGACTATTACTTTCAGTACACCATATAACTTGAATATTTATTTCATGAAAACATATGTAATGCTAACAACTTTATAGGTAGATTTAACATGAATAAAATGAGTAGCCTTACTTAATTTATCGACTACGACCATGATTGAATCATGATGTCGAAAATTCTTCGATAGGCCTGTTATAAAATCCATACTAATTGTTTTCCACTTCCATTCCAGAATGATTAGTGGTTGTAACAATCCTGGTGGATGTTTATGTTCTGCCTTACATTGCTTACATTCTAGACATCGAGCTAAGTATTATGCCATTTATTTCTTCATGTTTGGCCAAAAGAAATATTTTCTGATCATGGTGATCATTTTCTGGTATCTAGGATGCCCTGAATACGGTTGTTTATGGAGATCGTTCATAACTGCAAGTTTAATTTATGCTATGTTTGGTATGTACAACCTGTTTTTATTCACCAACAGTCCTTGTTTATTTTGGCCAAAATCTGTTTTTATTTGATTTAGTTCATTTTTAGTAGTATTTTATTTTAAAATATGACATTCCCTATCAGAATTTTCAACTCTTAGGATTTGATTTTCCAGATGAGATTTATAGTTGTTGCTTGCAAACAGACAATTTGCATAACGACTTAGAGCATATTCCACCTTGTTTTCTTTTCCTTTTATGTTTTTTTATTTCAAAATCATATTCGCTTAAGAAGGAAAACCATCTCGCATGTCTCAGATTTAAATTTTGCTAATCAAATAAATAGTTAAGACTTATAGTTAGCTGAAAAACAGGAATTTCCTTCCAATTAGGTAGTGTCGCCACATTTTTAAGGCGTGAATTATGGTAGAAAGTTCTAAATTGTGTGTATCATATTTTTTATCATGTTCTTTTAATTTCTTGGATTCATATGCCACAACATAGTTTTCTTCTATTAAAACTCCATCTAACCGTTCCGTGCAAGCGTCGGTACATACAACGAAGTATTTGAACAGATCGAAAACCTTTAGGATCAGGGTGGTAGTTAGTAGATGTTTTAGTTTATTAAATATTTCCATGCATTTTTTCATCCCATTAAAACTTTTTACCTTTATTCTATAATGAATTTATGGGGTAGGAAATCTTAGAAAATCCTTCGATGAACTTTCGGTAGTATCCGGTAATCCCCATAAATGATATGATGTTGGTTACGTTTTTAGGAACTGACCATTTAGTGATGGCCTTGATTTTGTCGAGATCGACATAGATTCCATCCTTGGACACTACGCATATGAGGTATTGAATCCTATCCTTAAAGAAATCAAATTAAGTGAACTTTGCATAAAGTTGTTGTTCTCTTAATCCTTGCAGAACTATTTTTAAATGTTCCTTATGTTCTTGTTCATTCTTAGAGTAGATTAGTATGTCGACGATGAAGACAACCACAAAATTATCCAGGTAGTTACTTAATATGTTGTTCATTAAACACATGAATGCAACAGGTGGGTGTTGTACTGGACAAGACAACCTTGTAACCTAGGGTCTGGGGTTACCAACTTACTATTAGACTTGCACACAATCAGCTTTTGCAGAAATTGAAATAAGAATAGGAAGATAGTTTGGATTACCTGGTTTATGAGGGTTGATCCAAGCTTGGTATTCTCTCGCTTCAACCTTCTCCAAAGCTTCTAGGCCTGCTTCTCTTCACCTGCAAAGAGCCAATTCTTCAAGCAATATCTCATATATATATATATATATATATATATATATATCATAGGTTAGATGAAAAAAATATTAATAATATAAATGAAATTATTCATTAACCAATATACATGAGAAAATCACAATACACATATTGGAAGAAGAATTCTCTTTATTAACAAACAGTGAATAGGTGAGAATACAACCCAGCTTCTGACAGAAGGACTCCTCTACAACCGAGGAATATGAGTTCTGTTGCTCCAAGACTCTGAAGATATACCATCAGCATAACTTTTCTCTTCAAAAATTGATTGATTAGCCCCATCCCAAAGCCTCTATTTATACATTAGGAAATAGAGAGATTTCAAAGGCTAGGATGGTTGAGACAGTTGGGATAGTTATGGATTAAGGCCCAACTAATCTCATCTAATCATGATTTATATTTTTTAATGTCGAATTAAGGTACACGTGAGTATTAATATAGGCAAGGCGCGTATGACACGCTTGTTTCCCAAAGGGAACTCACATATTCAAGGTACACGTGGGTTTCAATGCACATAGTTGTGTGTGAAACCCAAAACTCAGAATAAAAATATATCATGCTAGTCTGGAGATCATGCATCAAAGGTCATGCACATCTATAGTGTTTTGGACGCTTCAATCCTAATTGTACTTTTGTGTACTGACATAATGAATGTCAACACTCGGACGGAGAAGTGCCATTTTGGATGATAACATATGCCCCCTAATGTGTGAGGTCAGAGGGAAATGATGGATGGAATACATTACAATCTTTATCTTGGAGAACTCAAAAGTCCAAGGAAGCAGAGGAAGTACCTGAAACAAATACATATCAATGTCATATACAAAATCATATCTAAGGATGCCATGTTCAATATACTGGAACACTAGTTCCTTTACAATATTTGATTACATCATATGATATGGGTACAAGATCACGTATATTACAAAGGTGGATCGAAGCCACAATATACAATGATGAGTCTTCAAAATTTGGAAGATGTGTAACTGGTCATAACATAGTCTTGCTCAACTTAGGTTATAAATGTGAACCTAAGGCCTTCATCAAAATCCAAGGGAACCAATACAATCCTTGCCATGTGAATAGATGTGTTGAAGTCTAACATGGAAAGAACTCAACAGATTGTCAATCAATAGGTGAAACTGACAAACTGAAGCAAAGGAGTTCACCAATAATGATAGTGAAACCTAAGGTACCATCATCAAAACTCTAGGTCTTCGTCTTCAGGAAGTGCTGATGAGAAACCATACTATGATGAGGAATGCAATAGATCATCCAATGGATCACAAGAGTGACGAGGAACTAGATACGGGAAGGTAAACACAAATGATACTCAGATAGGATAATGATGGAATCAGGATAATAATCAGATGTAGGGATAAATCCTTGAACAGTGAGCATGACACAGAGATGACCCAATACAGATTTAAAATTTGTAGATAGGACAACTAAACTTATCTGTCATGTAGGAGACATGATCAGATTCCCCATGTATAAAGGACAATCGGAGGAGTAAGAAACTCAAAGTAATAGCTAAGCTGAAAGTGTACACTGAGACATGAGTATCAGAAAGTTCAGAGAGTGCTATGTTCAAGGAGGACATGCTGCCACCGTTTGTAACCCAAAAAGAATACTTCTTCCTTATCTTTCCTGTTAAATTTTAACGAGTCGAGGAAAGTCAACTTGAGTCTCTCTTAATTTTTGACAAGGTTGAAGAGGGGAGAGAATAATGCTTGATAATGTCACTGATTCGTGGATTTTACGAGCCCGAAATAGTACATGTTTGTTGGTTTTTTCATGTTTATAGAGTCTGAAAACTCTGAAGAAGTCTCCAAGCGGGTGCTTTTTCATCCAATTTAGTCTCCTGAGGCCGAAAAAGTATAAAAGATACCACAGAAGAACTCTCTTTTCTTTTGAAGAAGTAAGGCACACCTTTTTTGTGCTTAGTCAAGGAGGTCCAAAAAAGGTTAAATTACCACCTACCCAACGCTTCTTCAAAAATAAATTATAGCTTGAGTTTTACGAGTGTGAAGGAAAGCAATATCACTCGGAAAGATCCATTTGGTTACAAGAAATGGGGATTACAACAGTAAACTCGATGCTTGTTTCTTTAGTGTTTAACGAGCATGACAAAGACATAAAGTACAGTCAGAGTCTTTTTCATGTTTAGGTCCCGAGCACGAAAAAGAGAAAACTAAGCTCATACTGGGCGCTCCTTTTCAGTAAATTTAGTCCCTCAGGTTCGGAAAAGCGATAAACCTACACCTGAGAATATTCTTCTCAATTCCGTAGAAAAGAGAGAGTTCCTTTCTCATGTTATTCCACATGGTCCGAGAAAGTGATAACCTACCACCAATGTGGATGCCCATTCACATATTCTTAACTAGTATGAATGGACAAGTTTACTTGGTAGTGAAGTCTATTTTGAGGAGTTAGACCTAGGCCTAAAGAAACTCCATAAGGGTGGGGAGGCTTATAAAGGGGATAGCTTGTAAAAAGAGACCAAAATGAGGCTCAATTTGGCGTGAAAAATAGCTAAGAAGGCTCCCTTGAACCTATGACAAATGCGGCATGAGTACCAAAAGACAATAAATGTGTTCTAATCTAGGGTACTCATGGAGGGAAGGTCCTATCCATGGAAGAACAACGATATAGACAAGGTAATAATGGTTAAACACCATGGTCCGTGGTCAAAGTAGTGATTCTAGGGTTAAAAATGGATTAGGTATAGATGCAAAAATGCATATAAACTACCAAAATCCTATCCTATATGAATGAATAACAACTTTAAGTGACCTTGGACTTGTTGCATTAGGAAAACATGACATGGCATTAGTTTGATTAAAATAGAATTTGAAAACTATAGGTTCAAAACCAATAATTTGAAATTATTTCTATATATAGTCTAAAAATAGAAATAAAAAATACCATTTCATATTTTTACCCAATAAAGGCAATTTTTACCTCTAACTTCAATCGCTTGGTGTGGACAAACCAGTGGATGATTTTTTATTCTGCAAGTGCCAGGTAAGCTAGCTCTTCATTCTCTTCCATTTTAACCATTTACATTTTCAATTTTACACAAATTTGGATGTTTTAAGCCTGTATTAAGGGGATCGCATTGTACACACGGGTAGGCGACTTACATAGTCGTGTACACGTGACTTGCCTGAAAGCAACCCGCATGTCATACATGACTTGTCTAAAAGACAGTCACATATACTGCGCGACATAGAAAAAATATAGGCCCAAAATCGAATTATTTTGACAAATTTTAATGTTTGATAATGGTTTCATGGGAAGGATAAAACATGGTGTTAGAGTGGAGGGAGAGAGTACATGAAGATATGGACCTAGAGGCACTCCAAAGTGCCCCCACTATGCAAGCGTTGTGGCAAAGTGGGTTATTAAAGTTATTTTGCACTTCACCTATGCGGTCCAATGTGCGTTTGCTAGAGTTTTTGATTGGCTAACAAGATCATGACCTTGGGGCCTTTGACCTTCAAGGTGAAATTATTAAGGTGGTACTAAAATACATATACTTCATTACAGGTTTGTCTAGATAGGGGACACCTGTTAAACTCGAGGGTACTGGCAGGGGTGGTGATCCCATGAGTGTTTAGGATTACATAAACACTTACTGCATGCCCGACAGTATGAAAAAGGGATCATGCATCCCTATTGTACATATTAGTAACTTCCCACTGCAAATGCTGGTAAGTACTATAGTGAGGGTTATAAGATCATCATCACTCCATATTTCTACTTGGAACCATATGAGGATTGTTGTAGAGTGTCTAGGGGACTGTGTTTTACTAGTGCTCGGGAATAATCCCGACAATGAAAAGACAACTCCCCGACTGCAAAAAAGGCTGGCAGAAGAATTTTGGATATTCTAGTGTATTGGTGGCTTTCCTTTTTGAGAGAGTGCCCACAATTAGACCTATGGTACCACTTCCATCCTTCTCTCCTCGTCAACCTAGACTGACTTGGTGGGGAGAGATTTTCCTCTGCCAAGGCGGCAGCCGATTAGTTCAGAGTGTGTACGACGATGATTTCTACTTATGGTGGGGGTGATAGCTGCCATTACTAGAGCAGTTTCCATATGTTGGTTTGGACTTTCAAACTCACAATGATCTTGTCCTCCCTCTTGGAGGAGTATCAGGAGCATTAGGTATTTTGGGTTTTCAAGTTTTTAATTTTTTATGAAATTTTATCATAAAGATATATACATAGGTATAAGAGTTTTTAATCCATTAATGTTTTAAAATGCAGATATTGGACCTGTCCACCCCAATGGGCATCCTAGAATGTATGTACGACCAGTGGCAGGGGAAGATCAGGGTTTGATGAGGATACTTGAGGGGAATCTGGCTAGGCTTACCCAAAGGGTCCCAACCATTCGTATTGAGCAGATCCCTGCCATCATGCAAGAACTTGTTATCGGGATTCCACCTATCTGGATATACCTTATGAGAAGGGTAGTTAGGTCTATACTTGTCTACATAGAGGCCATTGAGGCTGCTACAGCTGAAGAAGCCGAGGAGGTTCATGATTAGGGTGACCAAGGAGATCAGGATGACCAGGGTGGTAAGCATGACTAGGGTGGTCAAGATTATATCCAGGGACATTTTATGGAATATTGCGATCCAATTTTTGTATATTTTTATATATTTATATAGTTATGTTTTGATTTGAGGATCAAGAAATTGACCTATCTATATGGATAGATATTCACACACACACACACACACACACACACACACATATTTCCGGTTTATTTACATATGTTTACAATGTATTTGTTATGTATTTTTATAAAATGTGTGTTAAGTGCCGATCTAAGATATAATTCGCATATGCATCAGTTAATGAATATTGATTTCTTGGAATATGATTAAATGTAATAAAATCAAAATTTATTTACAATAACCTAACTTGCAAAAACTGACGTAAAAAATAGGGTTTTGCACCTGATAAGCTCGATTGAGCTGGGAAACCACCAATTGAGAGTTAAGTCTAACTTCCAACTAGGTGATGCCATGTGACAAGGAATCCCATAAAATCTCAATGATGGCCCTATATTTGGCCACATTATTGGTAGTAGGACTGAGGAAAGTGCCTCCAGAGGCCACTAGCTGTCCCGAAGGTGAGTAAATAACCCATGCGGCTGAAGCCAGGTTGCAAGTGTGACGACTAGAGCCATCTGCAAAACCTACGAACCACTTGGAAGACATCTGTAAAAACCAACATATGATATAAGAACACAAACCGACTAACTATTCTACATAAATTTACATACAAGAAAAAGTACTAAGCCTAAGCATAGTACTTCTTCAGGTAGAGCCCATTTCTAGGTTCACGTCACTTATTCTCTTCGAAATCAGTTAATTCATATGCCTCTTTCTTCAGAACTTTTGACACAATATAGGGTCCTAACCACATAGACCTAAATTTCCCTACCCCCAGGGGTTCTTTGTCCTGGTCCCAGAGCAAGACCAGTTCCCCTTCAGAAAAAATACTAGGTTTGACCAATTTATCATATTGATTTTTCACCCTATTTTTATGACCCTCGTTTGACATTGATGCATCTCTACATTGTTCATCTAGATGTTCTAAATGTAGCAAACGTTCTTACATTTCAGTCGTGTCAGGTAACGCATGAATGGCAATTTCTAAATATGGGATTTCACATTCAACCGGTGTTACTGCTTCCACCTCGTTAACAAGTTGGAAAGGTGAGAACCCCGTGGCAGTTTTCACATTGGTTCGGTAATTCGAAATTGCAGGATACAACATGATGTGCCAATTTGACCGGGCTGCATTGTACGCTTGAGAATAGTCTTCAAGGTCTTATTGACTGCCTCAACTTTACCATTCTCTTGCGGGTAGAAAGAAGATGAATGTTCTTGTTTAAACCCTACCATAATATCCATTTCGGTCATCATGTTGTTTTGGAAATGACTTTCATGTTCAGTGAAAATCTCTTTAGGAATACCGAAAGGCGCGATAATTTGGTTGAAAATGAAAAAATCTATAGTTTTCCCATCATTCTTGAAGGTGGCCATTTCCTCTGCCCACTTTGTAAAGTAATCTACAACAAAAATGATGTATTTGTTCCCCCCAGGCAAAACTGGGTTTCACGTCACATAATCTATCCCCCACTTGGTGAAGGGGTCCACTGCGATGACAGGAAATAGTGAAGCAGGATGCGACCACATCTTTCTGGTGTAAAGGTGACAAGGATGACATTGCTTCATGACTTCCACACAATATTTAAATATCATGGGCCATAAATAACTGACACATAAAATATTATGGGTCATTGCTAACCTAGATAAATGATCCCCATCACACATAATCATTTAGGAAACTCTCAACCTCTTCGTGGGTGAGGCACCGACACAAAACATAGTCTACCCCTCTATGGTATAAAGTATCCCCGATGATGAGGTAGTTTTTTGCATGTAAGCGTAATTTGCGTCGTTCTTCCTGTGAAAAGGTTGCAGGACACTTCAGAGTCTGGAGATAGACAAGTATATCTCCATACCAAGGGTCAGAGGTGGAAATCAAGAAAATGTGCTCATATGGGAATGAGTCTTCTTCAATTGCTATATCTTCTTCAACTAGAAAATTCTGCAATAAGCTCTGGAAAAACTAAGTATTTTTTCGATTTGGCAGATTGAAAATCCAAGTCAAACTCCTGGAGAATGACTATCCATTTGTTGAATTTTCCTCCAACTATGTGCTGGGACAAGAAATATTGGAAAGGATTGGCATCGGCCACTACTATCGTAGTCCTCACTAAGATGTAGTGACGTAACCTCTGAACAACATACACATCTAATAAAGCCAACTTTTCAATGTGGGAGTACTGAATCTCAGGGCCATCTAAAGCACGACTAAGATAATAGATGGCATGCTCTTGGAGCTTATCATCTTCCTGGACTAGCACTACCCCAATGGTCGACTCGGATGTGGCGAGATACAATATAAAATCATGAGAGTAATCTGGCAGACACAATAAAGGGGCTAACAACAAAGCTTTCTTTAATGCCTCGAACACAAGTTGTGCGGTTGCATCCTATAAAAATGGGGTGTCTTGCTTCAACAGGTGCATGAAACCTTTGGTGATCTTGGCATAATTCTCTATAAACATCGAAGAAAGTTAGACTTTCCTTACGGGCTCTGAAGTTGCGTTATGGAATGAAGAGGAGACAAATTTACAATGGCCTCAATTTTCAAAGGATCCACATGAATACCTTTGTTAGAAACTATGAACCCAAGCAACCTACCTGAATCGACACAGAAAAAACACTTGTGGGGACTCAAGTGTATTTTGTAATGCCTGCATCGTTGAAGAATTAAACGCAAGTGATCTGGATGATCGATCTTCTTATGAGAATACACTAGCAGATCATCTAGGTAGGGTTCGACAATAGACTTGATGTCATGGAAGGAAAAATTCATTTCCCGCTGAAAGGTAGCCCTTACATTTTTCATTCCAAAAGGAATTTTCTTATATGAAAATGTACTCCAAGGACAGATGAAAGTCATTTTATGTTGGTCTTTTGTCTTGATTTGAATCTGATTGTACCCAGAGAAACCATCCATAAACGAAAAAACCTCACTCCCCGCACAAGCATCAATGATTTGATCTATGAATGGTGTAGGGTAGTTATCCTTAGGACAAGCTTTGTTTAAATCATGAAGGTCAATACATACATGTATTTTCCCTTGATTTTTATCGACAGGAACAGGATTGGATACCCACTCTGTCAAATCAATTAAAACTAGCTTTCAACAACTTTTCCACTTCATACTTAATGATTGCTGCTTTATGCGGATTGACAGGTCTAATTTTTTGTCGAAGTGGTTTGGTGTTAGGATAGGTTCATATTTCATGTTTGACTATTGATGGATCTATACCTGGAGTCTCCTCATATGACCAAGAAAACACGTCGCAGAACTCGTTAAATAAGGCCGTATAGATAGAAATCTCCTTTGGAGAGCAGTTTGCACCAATATATACATTTTCCACAACGTTGGGATTCACAGATATGTTGATAAGAATAGTAACAGAAAAACAGTTTTCCATATTCGCCTCACCAAAGATTCCCTCCCTTGGAAAGGAATTGATCGGTATATCAGCATCACTTGCTAGTCTCATATGGAACTCTTGATTTTCAATCCTGCTTAACTCTGGAAGAAAGTAGGATCTATGATGAATATCTTCACAGATCTTATCTCACCCGCTCATAGGTTCCAAAATGGCTTCATCTGAAGGAAAAAATATGTCTAAGCAATCGTCAGTATACAAAGAGTTCTCTGCCCAAGCAGGAAGATAAGATTCTTTCGGCTCCTCTGATATTGTAGGAGGAACCGAAATGGGATCAACAGTGGTGTTAAAGATATCTTGATAAGTTACTTCCATTGTCGATAAGGGAGCTTCAGGTTCGTAATGAGAAGGAAGAACCCAAGGATCTGTTCTATCGACAACCGTTGCGATAGACTTCCCTACACTAGTAGAACCTAAGTAATTTATCAGGGCTGGGATATCGAATGTGCCCATTAACGATGAATACATTCCAGCCCCTAAGCTCTCTAAAGTAGGGTTGAACTGATCAACCAATGGCACAATGGACTCATTAGTTTCTATACGGCCCTTTCGAGTGAAACTGAGTTGGTCTATAGTAACCAACTTCCCTTCGTGTGAAAACACTACCACTGAAAGAACGACTGAGGAAATTGCACACATAGCATAAGTCCAACTTTTTCCCTGTTATGGAGAAAAATTCCTATGGCTTGGGGTACCATAATAGATAGAGTAAACACAGGAATCAATCCCTTCCCAATATTCAAGAGAAATAAACATCTAACACTAAAGGATATCGAAACATACCTTATTCCGGATGGTTGATGTAGATCCTCGTTGAGCTTTTCCAATCTCGCTTGTGTTAGCAATTTTCTCTCTCAACAATCAGCAAACAAGAAAAGCATGCTATATAATGGTGTTAGACCTACTATAGCATATATAATCAATAATGTATAAGCAATTCAAAGCATCCATGGATTCAATATTCATTAAAATGCACATCATTGGACAGGAAAATATATTTCTATTAATATAAATCAGAGATTACAAGAATGACAACCTCTGTCGGCACGTTTGCGAACTGAAGAAACTGAGTCCTCCGCCTGGGCTTCCACCACTTCAATCCTCCATCTCTCGATAGCAATCTCACAAGCAAAGGAAATCTTGGGAAGAACACAAAGTGCTCCAAGGGACAAAGGGATGCAGACTCAAGTATAAGCTTTGACAACAATGGACTATAGTTTTCTTGCTCTTCAACTCCTCTTCCTTCAATGTATCCAAATGGTTCCTTATATAGTGCTTCAATGGGGTAATGGAAGGTCGAATATGAGCAATCTCAAGGCATATGCAAGGCCAAGAGACAAGTGACCCGGCTCCACATCAAGGAAAACTCCAAAACTATTTGGCCTTTTGCACACATCCCAATGTACACGGGTTTGAGGGTCATATCCACGTATATTCATGAGAATGGGTTTAAAAGTCACGTATGGCAAATAATGCATGCTTTTAGGGATGATATTGGAAACATCAAAGGTACAAAAATGGTCCATGGGGTCCAAAGAGTTTCTAGAGGGACATGGAAGGCCATAAATATGTGATCTACCATGTGTGGTAAAATCAACTGTAATAGATGCCCCCTAATGTGTGAGGTCAGAGGGGTGATACAATGGACGTAATACATTATAAGTCCATCCCAGAAGTGGAGTGATGAAGAACCAAGCAGAAGAACCAACCATCCAATAATATAGTACAAATATTTCTGCATATGACTGCAAGGACATACAGTAGTCCTGGATACATAAGAGTACAATGGCCATGAATAGGCATGATACAAAATATGACATGTGTGGTCATTGCCATGTACAATATAGATATATCAGAATATCCACGATGAAGATATACAAAGGATCATGATCTCCATGAAAGATGAAAATATACAATGGATCAAGATCTCCATAATGGCTGAAGATATCTGACATACACTGGACTCAAGTCACAAGAGCTGAAATCTCATGAACACTGGCACGATCAAGGAGGTATCATATCTAGAATGCCACCAATCTGGAAGGTCTTCTACACAATCCACTAAATGTACATGTCCTACTATGTGAATAGAGGTGTCAAGGTCGAACATAGTAGTCCATCATCTGATTACCGGTCATTGATGTATACCGTTAACAGACGCGAGATCACCCACCGATAATGAAAATGGGAATCAAGGTACTAGAGTGAAATCTAACAAGTATGAATAAATGTGTTGAGGTCAAACACTTGAAAGAATGCATCGATTAGGGGACATTGATGTATTCCCAAAACTATCGATGGAGAGAGAACCTACCACTGATGACTGCAAGTCTCAAGGCACTCAAAATGACTCTAGATTTCTATCCCATAATAAATGATATAAAGTCGATGGGATGAAATCCGCTGGAAGGAGGGAATTAAGGCATCCCCCATCATCCAACATGAGGTACTCAGCAAAGATGTATAATGTGGAAGGAATTGATCATAATGTGCATGAACTAGTATCAGTACCAGGAATGGATGACATGGAAAGTCAAGAGAACTGAGGAATGGCTGACTTAGGATTCAACCTCCTTTAAACACGAGCATAAAGGTGAATGGTGATTGAATATAGGAATCATAGACTCAATATAAAAAACTGGGACATCTCTGCGACACAGGAGGCATCGACAGAGGCTCCATAGGGACTGGAAGCCTAACTAGTCGGTGGAGATAAACTTAGATAAATGAGTACAGCTCCTAAAGTCAAACTATTAACCCAACGAATGGATGTGATATAGAGTGCTCTGTTCGAAGGCGACATGACTTGACTGCTGCCAAAGATAACATTTTTCTTATCCGACTTTTTGGTTTTTTTTTTTTTTTTTGGAATTTTTCAAATATTTTGAAAAGCTTGAAAAAGAATAAAAGTGATTTATAGTTACATACTAGGAGGAGACGAGTGTCAAGGGGCAAAAAAACTAGTTCCAAGCAGCGGAACATACCTATGCTCAATGCAAGGAAACATGTGTAGGATAACGACACTCGGGGAAAATTCCCCTCCCAAAAAAAATGGGTAATCAAGCTGCAAAAGATATATAAAATGGATCTGTGTGGCTAGACATGAGACAAGTTCGGGCTATATGGCTGATAATCAAAGTCAGGGAAGCCAACATAAGGCTCAATAAGGAAATAAAAAATCATGATAATGCAATTACAACTTGAGATAAGGGAGTCGTGGGGAAAAAAGGCCAACAAAAAGATCAAGAGGAGTATGAGGCTCTTACGCAAAGTCATGGAAGTACTATACAAAGGAATCCCACACCCTAAAGGAAAAATGTCAGCATGGGCACCAAATGCAAAACATGAGCTAACTAGGGTACCTATGTATGGTCAAGCTCTACTATTCACATCATGTCACTTCTAAAAGAAACAAGAAGGTTCCGTGACAAGATAGAATGGGTTTGTACCTAAGGTTATAATGAAATGGTCACAAGGTCATGAAAAGTGAAAACAGATGTCAAACCTAACCTATATGTCAGTTTAGACATAATACCAGAAATCGACATGAACTGGACAAAACCACGCTCAGAACGGACACCTACATCATCAAATTAGTCCAAAATGGTCAGAACCAGTCAAAACTATAGAAAGTGGGAAAAAATTTCAAAATTTTTCTATAAATAGTAAAATATTTAAAAATTCCATATCATTTTAAATTTTTACCCATTTGAGCTCAAAAATTCCAACGCAAATTCCGGGAGCATCGTCCAACGAAATTCGACACCGTTTGTTCCAGGTAACTCCTCATGTCCTCCTATTTCTATTTCATGCAATTTTTTTTAGTTTCCATGGTGAATTTCATTTTTTAGGCCAAAATAAAGTATTTGTTTCGTCCCACGTGGATATCGGGATTTTTTTCGCGTATAAGGCTAGCCATACGTGGAAAAATCGCTCAAAACCGTGTACATACGCAGCCGTTTTGCAAATAGTCGTGTATGCGGCCACGAATGATGATTTATAAGGCAAATAATGATCAAAAATATTGTTTTCTGTGTAGGATGGTTCTAGAATGGAGAGAGAGGGAACATGGTTATGTAGAAGAGGCTGTATAAGGTGACTTAATGGCTCAACAAGCTTTGCATGCATGCGGTTTGTATAAGTTTTGGTGTCTTAGCAGCCTGCAGATGCTAGTGGATCACTGGGATCTAGACTCTGAGTCTTTTCACATTGACGGGATGTCGCTCAGTATAGAGATTGAGGACATATACTTTATCACTAGATTATCCCAACAAGGAGAGGTGTTAAATCTTCGATCTCATGGGATCGAAGGTGGCTTGATTATTGATGAGTACATTGTGGTGTAATTCTTTCTTGACACATAAAACATTGGGAGTCAAATCCCGACAAACTTGATCCAGGTGCTGGGACTGAAGGCCATACTATTGGAACTCTACAGGATAGTCGGCTTAGCTTCACTCCACCAGGCCTTGCGACCATTGATGTTCTATGTGGTGGAGTGTATGAGACCCATAGTATATGACTGGAGCACTGCGCTGTTGAGCAACATGAAGCAGCAACTCAGTGACTACAAGATGGGAAGGGTGAGAAACTTTGGTTTCGGCAGCATACTGAGCATGTTCTTCTTTGAGAGTGTACCGAGGATAAGCCTTAGAGTGGACATTCATTGACACAGAGTTCGAGATCTAGCCCAACAACGTTGGGCAAATGTTATGCGCAGAATGGGTGGAGGTAGGGTGGCTAACCCCTACCTAACAGACTTCTTTCCATGGTGGCAGAGGCAGATCATAGCCATCGACGACTACCCCTATGCAGGGATAGAATTCCGTGGACATCCGGACATGCCTTTACCACCAGGAGCAGCATATGGCGACATAGGTAATGAATCCCAAACCCTCTTTTTAAGTTTTTTGAATTATGAAATTTTTTTGTGTTTTTTGATATATTGACTCAAAAGACATGTTTTGGTGTGATGACACATAGTGACAATCTATCATGTGTGTACAGATGTTGGACCACAATGACTGGATAGTTTCCCTCATCGTAGACAGAGGGGAAGAGGAGATGACATCATGGGTGTGGATACAGAGCAGACACTCCAAAGCATCCACACAAACTTCGTACGCTTGACGCACAGGGTACCCATGGCACAAGTCGAGGACTTGCCTGAGGCCATGCAGGGCCAGGTGGTTGGTGTACCATGGGCATGGGTTCGATTATTTCGATGGCTATCTAGAGCCATGGTGTGGTACCACGATCAGAAACCCCCTCCTCCTCCTCAGGCTTGGAGACCTGAGAGTATTTCTTTTTGTACTACCGTGTATTATATTTTGGTGGCTTAGAAGCCCCAATTTTGTATTATGACACTTATGTATTATGACATCACATTTTGGATGTTTAATGAAAAACTTTTATGATGATCGATTTTATTTATTTACATGTGTGTAAAAATGTATGTTTGTGATATGCTTATGGTCTATGAGACAAATTCCAATCTAATACATAGTTAGCATATGATTCAACAACTTGATTAAAAATTCTTGAAACATGTATGCATGTTATATTCTCAACTTTCCTTTCTAGCAATCTCACATGTAAGAATATTTGTAATAATATCAGATCCCTAATACGATACGAGCCATTAAGCTATGAAACCACTAACTGTGAACCAAGACGTACCTCAAGAGAGAGAACACCATGTGAAATGGCATCCCACAATAACTCAATAATGACACTATATTCAGCAACATTATTCGAAGAAGGCCGTAAACATACGCCTCTTGAAGATAACACTTGACCTGTAGGAGTATAAATCACCCAAGCAAGCGAAGCTGAGTTTTGACTGTGATGGCTAGCACCATTGGAAAATCCTATGTAAACAGAAGACTCCATTGACATCTGCCATAAGAAACAAAAGCTAATCAACAAACCCGATCACCATAAGAAAACCTAACTATGCAACTCAAAAATTGTACAATAATATACAGCAATCAGCCCTGGCTGAACATCATGCATAGTATTTTTTAAGATAGAGCCCATTTCTAGGCTCCTCCAAGGCTGTCCCTTCATAATCCACCAGCTCATAGGCACCCTTCTCTAACACATGTTTGACTACGTAAGGACCATGCCACATGGGATTAAACTTCCCTACCCCCAAGGGTTCTTTAGCTTGATCCCACAAAAGGACCAAATCACCTTCACTAAACTTCCTCGGATAGACAAACTTATCATATTGGACCTTAACGCGATGCTTATTTACTTCTAGAGCCACAAAAGCATCCTGACGCTGCTCATTAAGCTGCTCTAAGTGGACCAAATGTTCCTCCAATGCAGAAGTGTCTAGTAAAATATCTATAGCTAGCTTCAACGAAGGGATTTCGCATTCAACTGGCAAGACAGACTCCACCCCATGTACACGCTGATATGGAGAGAAACTGGTGGTAGTCTTAACCACGATTCTATAGGCCCACAAAGAAGGATATAACATGATATGCCAATTCGTCTTGCTTTGTGCAATGGTTCGTTGGAGAATAGAATTAATTGATTTATTCACTGCGTCAACCTGTCCATTCACCCGAGGGTAATAAGAAGAGGAGTGCTCCTGCTTATACCCTAACTTTGAAGCCAACTCTTCCATCATTTATTATGAAAGTTCCCACCATGGTCAGTGACAAGCTCCTTCGGAATGCCGAACCGAGTAATAATTTGGTTGAAAACAAAATGCGTGGCTATCTCACCATCGGATTTAATCATGGGCATAGCCTCTTCCCATTTCGTGAAATAATCGACAGCCACTATAATGTGATGATGCCCCCCAACCGAAGCTGGGTTGCAATCCATAAAATCAAGGCCCCACTTGGTGAAGGGACCGACGGTGATAATAGGATGTAATGGGGATGGATGCGAGCACATATTGCATGCAAACACCTGGTAAGGATGGCACTTCTTGACCGCATTAACGCAATATTTGAAGACTGAGGGCCAAAGATATCCCGCTCTTAAGATTTTTTGGGCTGTAGAAAGCCTAGATAAATAACCACCACATGCCCCTCCGTGGCAATGATTCAACACAACCTCAGCCTCATCATGGGTTAAACAACGACGTAAAATGGAATCTATCCCATGACAGTACAAAGCGTTATCCACTATAAAGTAGTTCTTAGCTACATGACATAATCGTCATCTCTCATCCTGTGAAAGGTGAGTAGGGAACTTCAACGTTTGCAAATATACAATAATATTTCCCGTACCATGGGTCCAAAGTTGAGATAAGGAAAATATGCTCATCGACAAACATATCCTCATAAACCTCCTCCTCCTCCAAACTTGGAGAATCATACATGAGCTCTGCAAAAAATTTGAGATCGAACTCTTTCAAAATAACAATCCATTTATTGTATTTTCCCCCAATCATCCTTCTAGTGAGGACGAACTGAAATAGATTGATATTAGCTACAACCAAAGTTCGATGAAGGAGAATGTAATGTCTCAATCTCTAAACTGCATGAACGGTGGCCAAGGCAAGTTTCTCCACATGAGAATAACGGATTTTCACATCGATAAGGTTTTGGCTCAAATAATGTATGACATGCTCGTGGAGCTTCTCATCCTCCTGAAGCAAAACCATACCAATTGTCTCCATGGACGCGGCCACATAAATCAAGAAATCACATCTATAGTCTGGTGGACTAAGCATGGGGGCCGATGCTAAGGCTCGCTTAAGAGCATCAAAGGACTCCCGGGCTCGCTCATCCCAGTAAAAAGGAGCGTCCTTCTTTAAAATACGCATAAAGCCTTTAGTCAAGTTGGAAAAATTAACTACGAATCTTCGCAAGAAATTTTCCATGCCTTGCAAACACTGAAGATGTCTAATATTACGCAGGGGAGACAATTGAAGTATTGCCTCAACCTTTAAGGGATTGACTCTTATACCCACCTTGGATACGATGAACCCTAGCAAGCAACCAACAGTCACGCAAAAGATGCACTTATGAGGATTTAACCTAACCTGGTAATGGCGACATATTTCGAATACTAATCTCAAATGGTATGGATGACGCACTCTCAAACAAGAATGAGCAGTGAGGTCATCCAAATACACTTCGATAATCATTTTGAGATCATGAAAAATTAAGGTCATAGCCCGCTGAAATGTAGCTCCGGCATTTTTAAGGTCGAAAGGAATCTTTTGATATGCAAAAGTACCCCAAGGACAAATAAATGCAGTGTTATGTTGATCCTAGGGTTTGATCTGAATCTGATTATATCTAGAAAAACCATCCATGAAGGAGAATACCTCGCTTCCCGCACACTCATCCAAAATCTAATCAATAAATGGTGTTGGAAAATGATCCTTAGGACAAGCATGATTTAAGTCACGGATATCAGTGCATACATTAGAGGAAATTTCAATTTAAAATGGGCCTTCCAAAAATAATACAAATTCCATGTCATCATGTATTAGCCAATCAAAATTCTTTAAAATTAAAAAAGGGAGCACCTCTTAAACAAATTTTTAATATAAATTTGGGGATAGGTATCATAAAAAAACTACTTTTTTGTTCGTATTTTTGACATATCTCCTTGTGTGTTTACGCAAATTTCCATTGGGAGAGCTCATTGGATGCGTAATTTAATTCTGCATCCAACGATTACCTACTTGGCATACCTTTGACTATACCCTCTACCCCAAAAACAAGAAATACCTAAAAAATTGTGATGCTGACATCATCATCACATTTTTTTTCAGGTATTTCTTGTTTTGCGGGTAGAGGGGTCTGTCAAAAGTATTTTGAGTGGGTACTTGTTGGATGCATAATTTAATTTTGCATCCAATGAGCTCTCTTGATCAAAATTTGAGTAAAAACACATGGAGATATGTTGAAAATACGAACAAAAAAGTAGTTTTTTATTTTCTTCCTCCAAAATTAGTAAATATTATTTTATTATTTTAACTATAAGTTTATTAATTTTCCTTAGGAAGCCCATTTTGACTTGAAATTTCCTCTAATGTATGGATCGATCCTTGCTTCTTATCAACCGAAACAGGATTTGAGACCCACTATGTCAGGGGAACGGGATAGATAAAACCGACTTTTAACAGTTTCTCTATCTCAACCTTAATGGCGAGTGCTTTTCTAGGATTCACTGAACGCAAACGTGTCGAACCAACTTCACATTCGGATAGGTCTTAATCTCATGTTCGAGAATATGAGGGTCAATACCTGGCATTTATTCGTATGACCAAGCAAAGATGTCACGAAATTCTTTAAATAGATCGTTATAATCCTTGATCTCATCAGGGGAACAATCCACCCCAATGTATACATTTTCAACTTTGCCAGAATCATGAGAAATATTGATAGGAATTGTAGGTGATAAATTCACCATGTTCCCATCGGCCATCTGACTAGGAGAGCTCAATGGAACCACGGGACTACCAATATTCTCACTAAGAATCTCCCTAAAGTATTCATGCTCCATACGGTCGAGCTCGGGAAGAAAATATGATCGATGATGTAACTCTTCCCAAGGTGGCTCAACCCCAGACATGGCCTCAATAATGGATTCATCCAATGGAAAAACATCATTGAGGCAATCATGTGCATGAGAGGACTCAACTTCCCATGCAGGAAGCACATACGGGTCCTCCTCCTTCGTCCGCGAAGAGGAAGGACTAGGCTCTACAACATGATCAAGATTTGCTTGATATGCTACCATTGTTGCAAGCAATAGCACATCCGTTTCGATAGGTCCATTCAAAGGACTCGGTGAAGGAAGAATCCAAGGATCTTCCATATGGGAAGTGTGAAAAGACACCGAATTCAACAAGGACAAAGCCCCACCAAAACTAGATCTGATCATAAGAACGAGTGCATGACAGCTAAAGGTTCCCATAAGAGACAGATACATACCCACACCCACACTCCCAGTTGCCGACTGAGAATGATCGATAATCAGGATAGAAGTTCTTGATGATGCACTAACACTCAGATTACGAAATGATGTCTGATCAATTGTAACGATCTTTCCATTAAATGGAGAGCATACAACTTGAAAGAGAGAAGAGGCTACATCTTGCATACTATACATCTAATTCTGGTCCAACAACAGATTGTAGTCAATGGGCGCATCAACCACCGCGACCTCAATCGTGAAGGTCTTCACTGCCAATTGGACCTTAAGAGAAGGAATAATCCCATGCGGCCGAAAAGATCTACCATCAAAAGTAGTCAACATAGTAGCTGATTGAGACAACTTGGGAGAACCCAAACCCTTCCAACATGACAAAGACATCACGGAAGAAAAAGCGTCTTCGTAAATCATAGTGCGTTTGATGGTCATATTAAGACATTCTACATGAATCAAAAGAGACACGTAGTAAGGAAAGTGAGGCTGTATTCCCATGGTTTCAAATTTGATAATGGAAGAAGAGTTATCATCATCAACCCCAAGAGTAGAAAGCAAGGCTCTCGTCTGCGGAGGACAAGTCTGAAGTACTTCAAGGGCAGACATCTCACAAGGAGTTTGGCCCAAATCCTCGACAACTGAATAGTTCTAGGTGGCTCGGGCATTAGGATTGTGCCCAGAATGCTTTAGGACTCCCTTAGGAATGCGAGGTGCAACTTTAGGTTTATCCGTAGGTTTTTCGATACGGAAAGGGCTCTCGGGTGGAGTGGGTTCTTTTCCAAGGTCTGGCTATGATGAACCATAATCCTTCTTAAAAGTCACAACCTTATTAGTGTGCACCATGTTAACGCAACCATGACCACTATTGGATTCTGGTGGATTTTGATCTCCACCCGATGCACAATGAGGATCAATGGTCCTCGAGTTTATATTTTTATTGTTGGGTAAAGGATTAGTTAGCACGAGTGGGCCCTGTGCTATGAATCTCGAGGCATCTTCCATATGAGGGCACAAGTGAGTGAGGTGGTCCTCCTTACATAACTTGCAAGGAAACTTTACCTTACGTTTAGACTACTTGTCCCCCCAACATTACAAGCATTCTTTTCATTATAATTAGTATTTTCTTTCTTGTTCCCACCCTTACTATTATTTTTACCTTTTTTCCTATTTGTTCTTGGCTGCTGCTTGCCCTTCTGGTTTGACGATTGCACAGAAAGTACACTCACCGTTTGGGTGGGTTGAGGTGAAGCCATGGCTTGTCCCGATGTGGATTGATTAATTGACAATTGGCTCACTTGTTTCACAACCGAATCCGCAGGTTTGGCACTTGTACAACCCACAATGCCATCGGCATGTGGTCCAGGCTTGATCTTGGGATCGAAACTAGATCGTAGAGCATTAGGTATAATGTCATACAAAAGTCCAGATTGAGCGTAAATCAAATCCAACACTTGTGCCCTAAATATTTCTTGTTCCTCGTTTTGAACTCCGGATGTAGAAACATCCTTCGCGATGTAAGGTAACAACGACTTGAGGAACCAATCAAGGAGAAATTTCAGTGGTATAAAGGCTTTAATCAACAGCTTTCATCTATGCCACTCTTGAATATGATCCGAGATATGTGTGTCTTTGCCTTGTTGAAATGTGGACAAGAGTTCTGTACCAACGTCGTAACACACGAGTAGCTGAAAGTGATTGAGGAAAGTCATGGCAAGGTCATCGAATAAAACAAATGCCCCCCTTGGTAACTCTATATACCATTTCACTGTAGGCCCGATGAGGGTGTGTTGAAATAACCTCAAACAGATTGAATCGTCATGTAAGGAATTGGAAGAGCACCAAAGGTGAAAATTAGTGACATGCTTACTAGGATCTTCTCCATATTTTCCCTTGAACTTGGGAATGTCCGGAGGAAGCTTGTTAGGGATGGCCAGCCAAGCCAGGTCATAAGATACCGGATCGTTCATAAGTCTCGATAAGTCAGGTAAGTTCAACGTTGCGAGGAAAGGTAACCTAGGTTGAGCCAGTCTATGCCATGCTCCCTGATAGTTTTGCTTCATGTAAGGTTGATTGCTATAAATACCATGGCCTTGGCCATAATATCTTCCTCCCATTTGACTCGTGTAGGGCTGCATGGAATCATTGTGATGTGGTGTACCTTGACTATGCGGTGCTACAAAGCCATAATTGGAAGAGTAACCAGGTTGTTGATACCCGCACCCATAGGGTTGATAGTTCTGTCCATACTGTGGTCCATAAGATTGTCCATGAGAAGCTCCATAATGTGTCCCATGGGATGTCCCATGAGAATGTCCATAGTTAGGGATATGGGGAACTCCTTGCGATGGATCATAAGATGATCCAAAAACGGGGATATGAATTCCCAATACAACAGGAGGTGCTTGACTCTGAGATACTACCGTGCAAGCAGTCACAGTATGAACATGGCTAGTAGCGATATTCCAGCCTGAAGGACCATGTGAATGAGAGGGAGGAAGGGTAGTCAAAAATGCATTCGAAGGAGTAGGGTTCGAGGACGAAGGGACATGTGAAGGGATGTCAGTGGTGTTCCCTATGGTCACTCATTTTGGTTCTAGTATCCGCATATGGTTACTAACACTAGGTCTAGGACGGGCATGTGAAGTTGCTTCCACCACTGGGATGGAAGGTGTAATGTGACTAGTTCTCCCAAATCTCTCCGCATGGGAAGTAATAGGAGTGCCCCCATGTGTAGTGCTAGGTTCAACTTCTGACTTGACATGATGTGTCGGATTGGGTGCAGGGATATCTGACATGCCATAACGAATATGACCAGTGCTTGTGTGTTCATGATGAGTCTCGTCGCTTGGAAACCAATACTGGTGACCTGTGAATGAGGGATCATAACTAGAATGTGAAGGTATTTTCGGTGAAGGATAATATACAGGAGTAGAATCTGCATCCCCGACCTCATGAGGTGGAGAGGACATCTCAAGAATCTCATCCGCGTGATCTCCCATCATGTGTGAATCAAAGTGAGAAGTAGCCCGCCCGGAATGTTTGTTTCTCTCTCTCAAAGGAGGAGGAGACATGGAAGGTGGAAGTCCTTCTAAACGATGAGACCAACAAAGTTTCATGCCCGAATCCATAATGACTCAAAAAATGAAAAGACTTGATCTAATTACGAAAAACCTAGGCAAACTAGCATGCACATAGCATACACCCACAAAATGTAAAGCCAAATCGCAAGCAAACAAGAGTAGGAGATGTGAGCTCCTGAATGAAGAAGGTATGTCTCACCTAGGAGAGGCTTGAGAATCCCATACACAACAAGTGGAGGTTCGTAACCAATTATAGTGGCCCTTGGCTTCAACGCATATAGTGATTTTTTTGTCCGACCCCTACCTGGCTAGGACACTTGCAGAATAACCTCTGTGACATACCCCCTCGATAACCTAGGTATGGAAACTAAGGTCACCTCAATATAATCAATGCTCAGGTGGACAGTCGTAGGAGGGATTGACCGTATGGGCAGGGTAGCAAAGCCTGAAACCCTTGAAAGAGCCCCCAGATACGAATACAATCTTGGAAATATCTCCGGTGCTACTCAGTTATGACCAGGGGTCATCCCAATCAATAACTGCTCACACTGCCTCGTACTTAACTCCCTTGTAAGAGGAGGATCCTGAGAAACACTAATTATATAAAGGAATTTCACACTCTCACCTGGACAGACACATAAATGTTTCGTTTAGTGGTCTTGGAGAATTTACTCACAATGAACTATTCCAAGACCCTAAAACCTAATCTTGTTGGTGCACCTTATAAAAGAAAAGAGTGTAATACATTTTATTATGCATTGATTTTAATTGTCTTATTACTGAAAAGGGAAAATGGTTGTGCAACTAATGATGTTATGATGCAATAAGAAGTAAAATGCACACCTAACAATTAATGCAAATGCAATGTGTCAAATTAAAAACGGGGTATGCTACTATGTGAAGTGCAAAATTTTCCTTCAAATGAATATGCAATCATTCCTATATGAAAATCTGACTAATACTCTCCAAGCAAACCTAATGCAAGTACCATGCAAATGCAAAAATGCAAACAATGCATAATGATGCAAAAAGCAAATATTTTTGTATTTCTTGCATTAAAATGAGATAAAAAGAAAAAGTATGACTCTACAACCCCCAAACTCTGCAAGCACTATCAGACATCATCCAAGAAAAGCAGTAAGGTAAAAGAGACCTAATGCACTAATCCCAAAACAAAAATGAGAAAATGAAATGACAAGAACATTTTCAAAAACTTAAAATAAAAAGTGTCTCTGGTAAAAAATATGGGTGTATACAGACTCTAGAAGCATCCAAGAAGACTCATCAATCATCCAAACTCACCCAACAACACTTAATATTCTCCAAAAAGGAAAAACTCATGGCATATGTGACTGTTTGTACAAAATCCACGTATATACGCGGCTATTGTAGGAAAACTCGTGTGTACACGTGACTGTGAAGGCAAAACTTGTGTACAGGAAGAAAAAGAGATGAAAAAGAGATGAAAAATAAGGTAAACAAACAAGCTGAGACAAAATTTACTCCTATCAGACACTACTAGGCAAACATGCTGCCAGACCCGACTCAGAAACAAAGAAATCAGAGCAATTCAAGAACATTGAATGCCGATAAACCCCCCAAAGGAAATGACTAGGAGCTCCTCAGTAGAGTCGCCAATTCTATTATGGAGAAAAATTCCTATGGCTTGGGGTACCGCAATAGACAGAGTAACCACAGAAATCAATCCCTTCCCAATATGCAAAAGAAATAAACATCTAACACTAAAGGATCTCGAAACATACCTTATTCTAGATGGTTGATGTAGATCCCCGTTGAGCTTTTCCAATCTCACTTGTGTTAGCAATTTGCTCTCTCAACAATTAGAAAACAAGACAAGCATGCTATAATGGTGTTAGACCTACTCTAGCATATATAATCAATAATGTATAAGCAATTCAAAGCGTCCATGGATTCAATATTCATTTAAAATGCACATCATTGGATAGGAAAAGATATTTCTATTAATATAAATAAGAGATTACAAGAATGATAACCTCTGTTGGCACGTCTACGAACCGGAGAAACTGAGTCCTCCACCTAGGCCTCCACCACTTCAATCCTCCATCTCTCGATAGAAAACTCACAAGCAAAGACAAGCTTGGGAAGAACACAAAGTGCTTCAAGGGACAAAGGGACGCAGACTCAAGTATAAGCTTCGGCAACAATCGACTATAGTTTTCTTGTTCTTCAATTCGTCTTCCTTCAATGTATCCAAAGGGTTCCTTATATAGTACTTAAATGGGGTAATGGAAGGTCGAATCGGAGTGATCTCAAGGCATATGGAAGGCCAAGAGACAAGTGACTTGGATCCACATCAAGGAAAACTCCAAAACTATTTGGTCTTTTGCACACATCCCGATGTACGAGGGTTTGAGGGTCATATCCACATATATACTCAAGAATGGGATTAAAAGTCATATATGGAAAATAATGCATGTTTTTAGGGATGATCTTGGAAACATCAAAGGTACAAAAATGGTCCATGGAGTCCAAAGAGTCTACAGAGTGACATGGAAGGCCATAAATATGTGATCTACCATGTGTGGTAAAATCAACTGTAACATCCCCAGAAGCAATTTATAATCCAATGGGGAATCAATCACCTCTACTTCAACAGAAAATTCCTTCCCTGCCAACTTAATCTCAAAAGTTGGTAAGATACCATGTGGAAAAAATGACCTTTCGTCGAAAGCAGTAAGTAGGGTGTTCGATGGAACTAGCTCTGGAGATCCAAGATCCTTCCAACAAGACAAGGAAATGACACATGTGGAAGCACCTTCATCAACAACTGACCTTCCAATGGTTTTTCCACCATGGATGGAATCAATTGACAAAGCCACATGATACGGCAGGAGAATTTTGACATCAAACAAATTAAAATTTTCCATAAGGCTTGCTGGATCCATACTACCTAAGGCTGCTAAGAGTGCATCTCGTTGGGTGGGACAACTCTGTAGCACCTCCAAAGATGACACCGCACAAGGTGTTTGGGATAAATATTCAAATACAGAGTAATTGGCTGTAGCCCTAGCATTAGGATTGTGTAATTATTTCTTGAAGACACCTTTCGGTATCTTAGGCATAGGTTCGACAGGTTTCTCTATTGTGAGAGGGTTAGAAGTTTCACCTATAGACTTACCCTTCTCAATAGCCTCTGTCTTGTAGTTCTTTTTTCTAGTTTGGAGTAATGTCTCGGATTGAACCGTGTTGATATAATTTTGGTCAAGGGCATTAGCAGTGCCCCCAGCTACGTTAGAAACTAAAGCTACATTTTGTCCTTGGGGAAATGAATCCTTTAGGACAGCTAGTTATTGATTTTTGAGTAGCTTCTGAGCTTGATCTATAAGAGGGCATTGATGGTTCAGGTGATCTTCCTCGCACAACTTACAGGGAAATTTCACCTTATTCTTCTTGTTTTCCCCCCCATCAGCATTACTTGTGGGTTTTGGCTTGTTTTGGTTTCCCTCAACTTTCTTCCCCTTTTTCTTTTTCCCATCGGGCTGTTGATTGCCTTTTTGGGAGGATTGAGCAAAAATGTTTGCGTTTTGGGGTGAGGGGGCAGCCTTTGCTGCCTCTGTTGTAGACTGTTTAACAGAAAAATCATGGAGTTGTTGTGCCAAAGACTCTACATTGGGAGATTTAACTGAACCAAACATACCATCAGTATGAGGTCTAGGCTTAGGTTTCTCAACACTATGTGTTGGCCGTGGTGCATCAGGGATGATTTCGTATAGAATCCTAGACTGAGAGTATATCAAATCTAATTGTTGAGCACTAAGGATAGCCTCTTCCTCATTAGTTACTCCTGAATTGGATACATCCTTATATATATACGACAATAAGGATTTAAGGAACCATTCTAACAAAAAATCGGGAGGGATAGTGGCCTTAATGAGCCTCTTCTTCCTTCGCCACTCTTGGATATGATCCAAAATGTGAGTGGATTTGTTCTGCTGAAAGGTGGAAAATAAGTCTTTGTAGGTATCATACCGTACAGGATGTTGGAAATGGTTAAGGAACACATTGGCTAAGTCCCAAAAATGATCAAACGCAGCAGAGGGCAATTCAATATACCACTTTGATGTGGCACTAGTCAGAGTTCTTTGGAACAATCTAAACCGAACGGTGTCATCATTTAGTGAGTTGGAAGAGCACCAAAAGAGAAGAGTGGTGATATGAGCCCCTGGGTATTCACCAACTTTTCCTTCTCAAAATATGTGAGGGTAACTTGGTAGGGATAGGTGGCCAAGTGGCATCATGTTTCATCGGGCCATTCATTAACTTGGACAAATATGGCAAGTTTAAAGTTTATAGGAAAGGAAGTTTGGGCCTAACCGGAGCCTGAAAAGTACGAGCTTGGGAAGTAGAAGGACTTTCCCCTTGGTTCCCAAATGTAAAGGTGGGGTTTCCCCCAGCTATTGGTTGCAAAGTAGTCAGGTTACTTTGAAATGGATTCCACCCATAATCCAGTTGATTATTCTAGTGTGGTGCACTGTATGTGCTTTGAGCTACTCCAGTTGAAATTGGAGTATAAAAAACAGGGGCAGGTATCCCTCTGCTAAAAAGTGAGAAGGGAGAGCTCATGAAAGGAGCCAAAACAAATGTTTGGAAACCTTGACCATAAGATTTAGTATTTCCAAACTGCATCCCCACATATGCAGGTGTAGCTCCTACATAAGGAGTGGATGGGGAAAGGTGCCCTCCATTCCACGGGAAACCTTGGACAAATGAAGAGGATCCAACAGGACCACTCTGAGTAGTGTATGCAAAAGAGGGTGAAGAAGAAGGCACACTGGGAATCCCAGTGACCACCCCACTAGAAGTGCCTACTACATTTGTGGAAGCTAGTGGTTGAGCCACCCGACTAGCTGGATTTAAGGGAGTAGCAGGTATATTTGTTCTAGGAGTACCAACCGAGGGAGGTGGCACTCCTTCAGTTATAATAATTGAGATGAGGGTATATGGAATCTCTTCTGCACTAGCCATAAGTCTACTCACAGGAGCACCAATCATAGGTGAATTAAATGGATGAACTTGGATGATCACAGTATCGTTTAAGTCAGTAAGAGGTGAATTAAAGTTTCTTGCAAACTCGTCAGCCTACAAGTATTCTATCTCTACTACACCGCAATCACTACAAAATTGGCATCCCTGTAGATTTTATTAGGCACAAGCAAAGGAATCACCCACTTCCCTTCCACACCTTCTACCGGGGTTACCTTCCAAGCCCGTCCAAGGTCAACTAGAAAGAGCCTTTCGATGTACCTGTGTATGAACCCTAGAAGTCAAAGAGACTAAAGGCTACCGCAACTATACTGACAGTCTGGGGGGATAGTCGCAATCCTAGTTCATACGCATGGGAAAGGTAGCAAATACCAAAACACTATCAACACCAACATCGCACGGGGCCTAAAGGGTGGTATTGACAGAAGTCCCCAGAAGCGCAAAAACCTTGGTATATGCTTTGATAAGGAATTTGAGGGTTATCTCCACAATCCAAGCCTCCATGTTGCCTCATGCTTAACTCTCATTCTAGAGGAGCTTCCTAGATACAATCAACATAGAAGAGGGTTTACTTATTGACTGGCCAACTACGTTTGAATTTAAACACTTGTGGAGAGTTGAAACTCCCTATTCCACAAGTCTAGCCTAAGCTAGTTGGTGTAGGAGCCTATAAAATAAAACTTACTAATAATTTTTGTAAATTATATCTTTATTTTAGAAGGTTGTTTTTAGTCAGAGGTAAATGGCATGAAACACTATGGTGTTATAGACTCGATAAGAAAAAGCAAAATGATGTATAAAGCAAATTTCAATGTAAATTGCAACTACTTAAACCAAATTTCTTTTCATTTTTGCAAATATAAGCTAATGAAATTAGAACTAAATGCGAGAAAATGAAGACTTCTTTTTATAATTTTTGAATTTTATTTGAAAAACACTGAAAAGAAACGACTAAATGAAACTAAATGCAAAAGTATAAAATGTTTTTCTTCACTTTTCAAAATCTTCAAAAACTATAATGCAACTAAATGCAAATTTTGAGCAAGTTCGAATAATCAAAGCATATAAAAAGTGAAATGAGGTATAAAGGACCCAGAATGACCTACTTCAACCAATCTGGAAGAAGACTTGGAAAAATCTGACTTGGAGAAACTATTTAACGCAAAAAGTACACTAGATTCACAAAAGAACAAGTGACAAACTGACACCACAAAATGCAGTACAGAGTATAAGGCATCTAAAGCCCTGATCACTGACCTAGACACAAGGAATGAACTTATAAACCAAGCAAGAGGACCACCTTCACTTCACAAGATGAAACAAATTCAAACAAAAGGCTCAAAGGCTTGAGAAACAAGCAAGTGGTGTGACGCACAAGACTTTATATTGAGAGAGTCATGCCAACAACATAAGACTTCCAAACAACTAAAAATCCAGAGAGACAGGGACAAGTAAACCCTGCCCAAATTTTAGGTTGCTGTAGGAAACACGCGACTGTGTATGCAGGAAACCCACATACGACACATGAATGTCTTATAGAGTAACCCGCGTATACAGGGTCATACATGCAACTGTGTACACAAGAAACCCACATGTACTACCAAAAAATTTTCAAAGAAAAAGGACTAGCAGAGACTTCTAGGCACACTACATTGTAAATCAAAACCATAATAAAAAGGGCCATAGTCAAAATCAGAATCAGAACAAAGATTGGTAAAGGGAACCTACAAGATGTACCCACAGTAGGCTGGACTCCCCAGTGGAGTCGCTAGTTCTGTTGTACAGGAAAATACACCCTTGTAACCTAGGGTCTGGGGTTACCAACTTACTATTAGACTTGTAGACAATCAACCTTTACAGAAATTGAAATGAGAATAGGAAAATAGTTTGGCTTAGCTAGTTTATGATGGTTGATCCAAGCTTGGTATTCTCTCGCTTCAACCTTCTACAAAGCTTCTAGGGCTGCTTCTCTTCACCTACAAAGAGCCAATTATTCAAGCAATATCTCATACATATATATATCAAAGTTTAGATGAAAAACATATTAATAATATAAATGACATTATTCATTAACCAATATACATGAGAAAAGCACAATACACAGATTGGAAGAAGAATTTTTTTTATTAACAAACAATGAATAGGTGAGAATACAACCCAACTTTTGACACAAGGACTCCTCTGTAACCGAGGACTCTGAGTTCTACTATTCCAAGACTCTGAAGATATACCACTAGCATAACTTTTCTCTTCAAAAATTGATTGATTAGCGCCATCCCAAGGCCTTTATTTATACATTGGGAAATAGAGAGGTTTCGATGGTTAGGATGGTTGAGACAGTTGGGATAGTTATGGATTAAGGCCCAACTAATCTCATCTAATCATGAATTATATTTTTTATTGTTCAATTAAGGTACACACAAATATTGATATAGGCAATAAATGTATGGCACACTTGTTTCTCAAAGAAAACCCGCGTATGCAAGGTAGATGCGGGTTGCAATGCATATAGTCACATGTGACACGCGAGTTGCAATGCACATAGTCATGTGTGCAACCCAAAACTCTGAATAAAAATATATCAGGTTGGTCTAGAGATCATACATCAAAGGTCATGCACATCTATAGGGTTTTGGCCACTTCAATCCTAATTGTCCTTTTGTGTATCGACATAATGATGTCAGCACTCGGATGGAGAAGTGCCATTTTGGCTGATAACAATGGGTTTGTCAAGCCAAAAGGAATTAGGAAAAACTCGTAGTGACCATAGTGGGCCCTGAATGCATTTTTAAAGATATTCTCATCTTTTATTCGTACTCGATAATAACCATACCTTAAGTCTATCTTTGGAAAGATAGTTTCTCTGCGGAATTGATCGATTAATATATCACCTATCCAGGGTAGCGGGTATCAATTCTTAATGGTCATTTTATTTAACTGTCGGTAGTATATACATAACCTTATGTTTATGTCCTTCTTTTTCACAAATAAGTCGGTGTTACCAAAGGAGAAACACTAGGTCAAATATACTTTTTATCAATCAATTCTTGCAGTTGATATTTGAGCTCTGTAAGTTCTATTTGTTCATTTGGTAGGATATTTCAATGCTGGTACCGCTCTAGGTATCAGATCAATCGTGAATTAAATGTCTCTTTTTGGAGGAAGTCTAAGTACTTCTTCCAGAAATATGTCTTCAAACTCCTTCAAGACTGGTATGTCTTCTAGTTTAAGTTTATTGTCATTTTCATTACCAGTCATTATATATACAACAAACAATTTTCATCCTTTTCTTACTTAACCTTTCATTTGTAACGCATAGATTTATCTGATTGTAACTATCCTACGAATCCCTTTTACTTTTACTATGTTTCCATTATCGTCAATACATGTAAAGGTTTTGTCGAAACAGTTTAACATTAATTTTTCTTTTTCTATCAAATCCATTCATATTAACATACCATAGGAACCTAAAGGAAGAATATTTAAATCATCATTTGTAATTAAATCATTCATCATCAATTTACAATTCTTAACAAGACTAGTGACTTTACACTTAGTATCGGTGGCTAATTGTACCAGCCACGATTTATCAAACTTTTATGGAACTAATTTAACTAATTCAACTATTCTAGGTGATATATAACTCAGCCTTGCACCTGGATCAATTAAAATGGAAATATTTTGATTGTTTATCATACCTTCGATTTCAACCATGGAAGTATGATGATCTGCTTGTCGGTTTTCTAATGCAGTGAAAATTTTGGCCATGCTCATTGCCATGTCCCCAACTGTAACTGCTTCCTAGATGGAATGAACATTAAAAATATTCTTTCTTATTGGGAAGTATTTAAAGTAATGTGAATTTCCACACTCCCAACATTTTAAGGGTTCTTTTTGTGCTAGGTTCTTGTTAAGAATAGTAGGAGTTTATTTTACTGCAGAATTATGCAGTTTAAAACTTTTGTAGTTATTACCCTGATACTCCCTATCGTTATTCCTTATTTTTTTGTGGAATTTATTCTGTTTCTTCCTTGGATCGAAAGTATTTTTCTTTTATTTTTCCAAGTTGATACATTTTCCCTTTTATTTTTGTTTTGGTTGTAATTGAAGTTTGCCTTTCTCATTGCTTCATCTACCATCTTTGGATTGTCATACTCAATTCATTCTTTGAACATGATAGGAAAAAAATTGAGAAAACATTGTATGTTAAGTTTTTCATCAATTATGTAAGGTACGTAACGAAGTAGGCTCAGAAACTTAATGCATAGTTCCTTCATAGGCATGGCTCCCAGCCTCAACTCATAAAATTATTTGGCCTTCTCTTCATAGTATTGTTCTGATAAGTATTTTCTTTTAAAAATATTTTTAAATGTTTTCCAAGTTACATATCATTATTTTATTCCCTTGACCTTCTTTATATCCTATCACCATATATTTTCCTTTCCGTTCAGATTATAGATGTCCATTATATCTTTTAGTTCATCAGAATGGTTGTAGATTTGGAAATTATTTTTCATTCCTGACAACCAGGATTTTACCTCTTCTCCTTTCTCAATTCCCCATTAAACATTGGTGGTTTAATATTCTTAAACTCCCTAGATATTTCCTCATAGGGTATGCATTTTTTTTCCTTTTTGTTTTCATCATTACTTTCACTTGACTCTTGTTGTTTTCTTGAGTGATGTTTAATTGGCTCTTCACTGGAATTTTCAGGTTTATGGTTGGAAAATTCCAGATTCCTTCCCTTACCTTTGTAAGGTGCATTTTTAGGTAGTTCATGATCATATTCCTTAGTCTTTTCTTTCCCATCGTTATGTGTCTTAGCTAATAGAATAACATTTAATTCTTCTTGAGCTTTTAAAATTCGTTCATTATATTCTTTAACCTTTCTTAGCTCTGATCTAATTTATTGTATAGTTTTGTGTAGTTCATATTTATTATCTTGACTGTCGTTTAAGTCTACCCAAATTGCTCTCTTCATTATTTAAAGGGTTTTCTGGGTGACGTTCTCCTTCTGCAGACATCTCTGCATCTGCCATGTTTTCCTTCAAAATACAATTATCTTTCTTTTTAGGTATCAGTGTAAGTATTGAGCTGATTCAGGCCTAGTTCTCTAACCGTGCTCTGATACCATTATGTAACACACCTAAAAATCGTAAAAAAAAATACATGTATTACTTCCATACTTACTTAGCATGTTTCCTATGATTTACTTATGTAAGTTTTAAAATTTTTATCATGTTTGTTTATGACAGGTTGTGTTGATTGTCACAATGGCTAGCTCCTCCTGGAACCTCCATCCATGTCTCTGCAGGTGATGTATTTTTTTTTACATGTTCTTCTTTGTTCACTTTTTATGAGGCTTAAAATAGCTTAAGGCGTGAGGAGACTATCCATAGTATTGACCCACACCCTTATGTATTACATAGGTTTATATATAGTTAAAACTTCCTTGGACTTTCCATATTCTATGCTATGGTGTGTGGTGACCTCCCCTTAAGCGTAATGTGCTTAGGGTTTTTAAAGCTTATGGTACCACCATATGGTGACCTCTTGTTATATAAAATAAAGTTGTGGGGGTTTATGACATAATGTTTGGCACAATATCTATATGGTTTGACTTATGATGCACTTCCCTTATGATCCATGATGGTTATGCTTTATGTACCTTGGCATATGGTTATACCTTGATTGCAAAGTATTAAAGGTTCTTGGCATATTATAACACTAGGCATTACATGCCATGGTTCATATGATACGATGGTTCTTTGGCATTCTGTTATAATTGTATTGTTTGATTTGCAATGATTACGGTTAAATGATTATGTTATCAATTATTATGATTCTTGTCCTTGGTTGAATTTAGAATTAAAATCATGACCTGGCTCCGAGTTGACAGCACAAGTAGGTCCTTTACTCTGATATGTGGTGACCCTTCCACTGTCTATTTCTTCAAATGGGAGTTAGGGTCTTATACCATGGTTTAATGTGCTTGGAACTTGTCTGAAGCCCGATTTTTCCTGCTAGTTTAGGTGGTAAGGAAGATCCGATATCTACTGAGCTCATGGTGGAAATGAATAGGTGGTTTTTTTGATATTTTTTCAAGTTGGCATGAGCCGAAGGGCTCTACACTTTTTACTGTGGAAAGAAAGGGTCGATTTTGTGTGGCTAGTAATAGTCATCGAGTTCTATTCTAGTTATTGCGTTATGGTAGTGGTTTTTGCAAGTGTTAATAGTTTTCTGTTTTATCCTTATCGAGGTGTTATTTGGGATTTTTGACTTCCTTGGAGGATTCTAGAGCAGTGTTGGTGCCTCATCC
This sequence comes from Pseudotsuga menziesii, assembly GCA_001517045.1. Classification (NCBI taxonomy): domain Eukaryota; kingdom Viridiplantae; phylum Streptophyta; class Pinopsida; order Pinales; family Pinaceae; genus Pseudotsuga; species Pseudotsuga menziesii. The sequence goes on along the minus strand of LPNX011055633.1, from coordinate 100,018 downwards.
TTGCTTCTCACAACTTCGCCCTTCAAACTTTCTATTACAAGTAAGGGTTTGTTTTACTTTGAATTTTAACTTCTGGATTTTACTGGTAATGATTTAACATTAGTAATGACCGAATTTACTTTCACTTGTGTTGCAGGAAGAGAAGGGATAAGGGTTCTTCAAAGGAGCCGACCCCTGGTCCTCTTTGCAATACGCCGAGGTATGTTTTTTATCCCACATTGTTTTTCCTCCATTTGATCTTAATTTGAAAATTATATAGTTTTTACTGTAATGATAATGTGCAGGTTTAAGGCACTAGAGAGGGAGGCGACAGGGTCACCTCCTCCCAGTCCTGCATTTACAAACATCTAGGTAAGATTGACTCATCCCTAATTTAATCATATTTTTTTTATTTTTTAAGTTTTTGAGAAAACTAAATGACCAACCCTCACTGTGGTTGTAGGTCACTTTGGGTAGGAGCTGAGAGGTGATGAAGGGTATCCACCATCGTTTTGTAAGATAAGTGTTTGATTTAAATGCATATGTGTTTGTAAAACCCTTCTAGGGTTTGTCTTACATCGTCTTTGTAGCCAATACTACATCACTGCAATGTAATGTTTTAATTATAATACTGGCAAGGTTTGGGTGCCATTTGACCGGTCTTATTCCCATTATTATTTAAGTGTTGGTATTTTAAAATAGTGTGGAAGTTATCAACAATGGTCTTACAACCAATTCAATATATGCATTTATTATTATTAATAAAATGGTGTTGGTATTCGACTGTGTGATTCCAGTGATCGTTTTTTCTTTATATATTTATTTGTATGTTTTTTTTAAACAACAAGGATGCCATCGTCGATGGTATTACATTCTTGAATAAAGTAATTGTTTTAATGTTATAATGCTATGATTGTTAGTGAATACGATGGATGCTTATGAATATTTACCAAGGATTTTCCTTTGTGTAGATAGTGGCACCCATGATATGGACTTACAACCCTATCGTTACTTTGTCCTGTTGAAATAAATAAAAAACTTGTAGGGTGTATGATTTGTTGTACAGTAGGTAGGAATTTCTTTTAGTAAGGCTCGACTTCCATCATTGATAGATTTAACGTCGAGCCTTGGGGAATAAAGCTTACTTTTCACAGTTGTAACAACTAGCGTGTTGGATGGAACTGTGAATATATTTTATTTTAAATTTAATTCATGGATAATATAGCTGTAGCTAAAGATCTTCGGTCAGTATGTGTTCGTTATGCAAAAACTGGAAAGATTGTCTTATAAGAAATCTTGGATTTTATTTTGATTTATCTACTATGGTCGGTAGCTTGTTATACTTTAGATAATTTATCTTTCATGTTTTTAATACTGTAGATCTGCGATTTAGGTGTTCTAAATCGTAGATGATGTATATTTTTGGCTCCTTGATCCGGTTGCGATCTTTACTTAGATTCCTAAGACTGGTTTTGACTTATATACTTCAACTTGGTTTGATTACTGTGGATTTGTGGTATGTATAGTTTTTTAAAGTATTTACGAATCCTCGATCCAGAATAGAAGTAAATATATGTGTAAGATTGTTTTATGGGTGCATTCTATTCTAATCTATATCTCTAGAAAGTTCACCTATCTATATATATAAAATCGTGATAATTTTAAAGATTAGAGGGTAGGATATATATACATCTAGATTTATATAATTCTTACTTTGTTTAAATATGAAGTAAAGTAGTATAATACTAGCATAATTAACGATTTTACCTTTTATTAATTCGAACCTACAGACTATAGAATTAATATAAATAAGGAGGGAAGTGATGTATCGCTAGATCGATCGTAAAGGAAAAATTTGGAAATAAATGATACAAATTGGAAATAGATGATTCAATTTAGAGATAAACGATATAAATTATAAATAGACGATTTCTATCCATTTATGTGAAGAATTTGATTTTCAAATGAAACCAGAATTCTTAATTCAAGAACAGACGTTTAATCCTAGAATTCCCTAACAACTACTAAAAATTTAATCATGGCATCATTATACTAACTGATACAAACTAGGTCCTACATTAATGTTCTTTAGATCTAGAATTAAAACATTATACAATAATTTAAAAACATAGATTATGAACCCGACACCAATGTTTGGAAAAAAATTGGAGAAGTTATTCCTCCCAACCAAATCCCAGAGAAACCAAGTTAGTTGCTCCAGAACCCTCGAGCCCGTTCCCTAAACCACAAGAGAAAAATCCTTCAATCCACCATCTCTTGCATTCACATATCCAATATACCTTCCCAATTCTAGCCTCTTGTTGCTCATGGACATATTAATATATAGTATTTGTCCTAGGACTTGGTCATTTGTGAGACTCCTTCTCTTTAGCAGTCAACTAGGAGTTGTGACCTAATTTTTGGGGATGATGCCTCCTGTATATTGAGTTCTCACTCAGTAGTTTCATCCACTTCTCGTTTCCTTTTGTGGGTCAGCAAACACTCTTTAATAGCTATATCCACTTTTGTCCCCATGTGGTCCCCCTTCAACATATTTTATTAAAATAAAAATGTTTTATTACACAATGTTTTATTTTTGACTTTTTGCCAAAAATAAAATAATAATAAAAATAATAGTTAAAGTATTTTTCAACATAATTAATAATAAATTACTAATTATTGGTGTATTACAATAAACTTCCTATTATCTTCTTGATACAATCTATAAGCTTTGGAAGTATTAGAATATCCCAAAAAAATACACTTTTGACTTCGTGCTCCCAATTTATTTCTTTGCTGCTCCGAAATCAAAGAATAACATGTGGAACCAAAAATTGTAAAATGCTTGACAACTGGAAGATGAGAATTCCACATTTCATAAGGTTTTTTGTTTTGTAGTGCAACAGAAGGACATCTATTCTTAATGTAGACATCACATAGAACTGCTTCTCCCCAAAATATTAACTTAACATTCTTAAAAAACATCATTGATCTTACCATATTCAACAATGTCATATTCATACGTTCTTCCACACCATTTTTTTGTGGATTATAAGGAACAATGGTTTGATGTTTAATACCATTCTCTTGCAAATATTTTTCAAAATCTTGAGATGTATATTCACCACCATTATGAGTTCTAAGGGTTCTAATATTGAGCCGAGTTTCATTTTTTATCCACAAATGAAAATTTCTAAATGTATCAAAAGCTTGATATTTTTCTTTTAATCAATAAACCCAACACATCACTGTAAAGTCATCAATGAAGGCAATTATATATTTTTTACCATTTGCTGATGGAACAGGCATGGGCCCACATAAATATGAGTGAATAACACCAAGCTTTCTAGAAGCTCGAAACATAGAATCGTGAAAACATTGTTTACTGTGCTTGCCTAAAATACAAGCATCACATTGGGAAAGTTGTCTTGAAATGGTAGGAATCCATTGAACTCCTTTTTGTTTCATATTTATGATACTATCATAATTAATATGAGCAAATCTAGCATGCAATAACAAGATGGAAGATAAATTACTATTATGTTGAGCCAAATTTGCAGAATTATGTGAATTGGATGAGGTACCATTCAAATTTAAAAGTTTGTTATCTTCCAATCCAGTCATTACAATCACATTATCATAAGCTATTCTAATCTCGCAAAGTTTCTTCATTGGGATTAGATTCCTTCCCAAATGCTTTCTCTCTTTCTGCAATTTTCTCAACTTGTCTTTCAAAGGTCATAGCTTTCATCTGACCAATAGCTTGAAGTGATTCTAAATAGTGAGTATAGGAAGGATAGATATCTTTAATACATGTAGTAAGTTGAATGTAAAATTTTACACCAGTTGCATCAATATCATGGAAAATAACTCTAATTTCATAAGCAAGTTTCATTGGATCGTTATCTTTTAATTCTAAAGTAGATAACTTCATTAACAATTGTATGATTTCAAGCTCAGAAAGTGAATCCTACAAATATTTTAGTTTCTTTAATGCTTCCGAAGAAATTTTGCTAGAAACTAAATGTCTAGTTACTTCTTCAGTTACAGAGGAAATGATAAAGGCATAAGACTTCGTGTCCTTGCTTTTCCGTAATGCTAACTCTTTGGTATTAGTAGGTGGTACTAGTGCACTTTTATCCACTTCATCTATTGTATCTCCCTCTTTCTTATCTCCAAAATTATCATTTTCACAAATTCCATCGCACATGTCATTAAAAATAAGGGTATTTTTAACTTTATGAAACCACTCATGATAATTTTCTTTACAAGACAAAATTACTCCAATAATTGAAATTAAAGAATTCATTGAAATTTTTTGTGTAGTAAATTTTTCTTACAAATTACAGTCTGATTTATTTTTTTCCTCTTCGTCGATGTTCTTCAAAATATTTTTATCTTCTAAAAATATTTCTCCAAAGGTTTAATAATTCAATTAAAAAAAAACTTGAACTCAAATATAAATGGCTATTTAAAAACTTTTATTTTCTAAAACGAACTTCCCAAAGATTTGATAATTAATTTAAAGAAACCATTGCAAGAAAATATAAATGGCGTCTCTCTTCATTTTTTTTCTTAAAAAATAAGAAAATAATTATTCTAAGCAAATACCGAAACCATTTACGTGCAGTCTCCCCTTTATGTGCAGTTTTTCTTCCACAAACTTTACTGAGAAAGTCTCCTTTCTTGGATCCTTTTTGAGCTCCTCCTTCATGGGATCCTTCTCTCTCACCAAGTCTTTCTCACCAATGCTTTGTTTCCTTGCTCTGATACCACTGAAACCGGCCATGAATAACCTCAACAAGAAATATATCATTACATAGATGAGCAATAAATATATTATTACATAGATGGGTAATACATATAAACCAAATAAAATCTGTTATCTACAGTTAGATAACGATATTGTTAACTAGAATTTACTAACTAATAACTGAAATATTATTTGCAATGAAATCTCAAAGGATTATTCAACATTGAAGTCATAAAGGGTTTAGTTATGGATTTTTTCGTTATTCTCCTTGATTTGACGGTCATGAGGGCCTCTTTTATTATTATTATTCCCGTTGCAGACCTCGTCTATGTTTTTGAACCAGTTTTCTTTGTCCATTGGTGATTTTTTCTTGCACTTCTGGAGAGTTTCGTGGTTGGGGATTGGTCATTTTGATTGCAATATAGTTTGGTGGTCAGGTATGTTCATCTTGTCCCTATACATTCCTGTATGTTTTCTCATCGATGTTGAGGCTCTTAACTGGGGGGTCTTGATTGAAGCTTCCTGTTAGGGTTGCTCTCTTTTATTGTCGATTAAGGGCTCGTTTAGGGGTTTGTCATGAGCTTTGGACAGTATTGGCTAGTTCCTTTTTTTGATACCAGTTGAGGGCTTTCCCCAAGTTTTGTTTAGTTGGGAAAGGGCATCTGAATTCATCAAATTTGGATGAAGTTGGCTAGGTGCTAAGTTGTCGCTTGGTGAATTCATGTTCGTTATTTTTGTTCAAGTGACAAAGGAAAAAAAGTGATAGGGTTTATATTATTGGGTTCAAGGTGGGAAGCCTTTCCTCTATAGCCAAATAGTATCATTGAGGTAAGATATGTTTTCTGGAATGTATCGTCCATTGTTTGGGCTAGTCAATGACCTTTTTGTTGGGTACACTAATACAAGGTCGGGTTGTTTAAGAAATTTTTTAAAGACAAAATTAGCATATTGTATTTAATATCTATTAAGAATTTATTTCACAATGGCTAAGAAAATTTTGAAGACAAAATTAATCTCAAAGTTGCTTTTAGTTTTTTAGTTTCTAAAATTACTATTTCCTTTAAAAAAATTATTTTTTACGGTAAAATCATTATTTTTTTGAAAGCTAAAAGGATTTGGGGTTTTACATGACGATTTTGCTCAACCATAGGAATTGTGAGTGAGAAAAATCAGAATCCCTTGAACCAAAGTTTACATACAGTCAATTGATCAGTTCCATCAATGGATGGGTATTAGTAGGTTCGGCATAACAATGGCTCCACTGGTATGCTCTATCTTTCTTTCCAAGATATCCATCCAAATTTTTTGAGATAAATATGGAGAACCATGGTTTTTAATGAGTCTTTATGTTTGTCTAGGTTGTATTGGCATTTATGCACGTTTGGAGCGATCATCAAAATATGATTCCCAGGTCAATATGAATAAATTTATTTTAATGTTTATGTGGATTACTATTCATGGATGATAGAGCCCAGTTATTTGGAAAGGCATTCTACTTAAGTTTTTTCTTAGATTATAATTTTTTTGTACTTAACGGACATAGATGTAACACCCGATTAGAACATCATGACAACAAAAGAAAATATGTAAGATTAGGATGGAGATGGCTCTCTGTACGACAGGGTTGTGGGGGCGATCAACCGGGCTTCGGCCTGCATGCCTGAGCTGACCGTGACAGTCCTAGGAGAGGATGTCAGGCTCCTGATGGTAGGATTACACCTGGACGGTTCCAGTATAAGCGTTTTTTATTAAGCTTTGGAAAACGATGGGAATTTTCAGGTTAGGGTTTTCTTCTGTTTAACCTGTTATGGGTATCGTTTAACCGGGGTGCTTTGACTGTGGGGATTTGCACATGGTCACTGGTTGGGAGGGAGCCGTTACCGATTTCTGAGGTTTTTTCTGGTGACCGTCATGGGTATGGAGGACGAGGTGGATTATTCGGTGGATCCGGTGCCAGAGGGGGTTTTCTGTTACTCCTCGGGTGGTTTTGGTTTGGGTGGGCTGAGCACAACCTGTTGGGGCGATGTTTCCTTGCAGTCTACTCTGCATGAGGAATTGGGGGGGACCTTCTCGCCGTTGGTATTTTTTGTTGACTCTCCTCTGTGTGCACATGAGGACTCGGCGGTGCTCGCGGGGGGGAGGAAAGAGGCACCATCGAGCTTTCCTGTGAAAGAAGACATTCATCTTCCTGTGGATTTGGAGGCCATGGTAAATCCGGTAGATCATGAAGACATTCTTCTTCCTGTGGATTTGGAGGGTGGGGTTAATTCGGCTATTCTTGGCGAGGTGGAACTAGAAGGGCTCGGCAAGGAGGGCACTGAACCAGATATAGGGATTCCTGTTTCGGGGGCGGCAAAGGCTAGCTTTGTGCACACGAGAATAGAGGGCTTTGGTCCCTCTAGCGACTCGGGCGGTGGAACTGAACCTGTGGGGTTACGGGCTGGAAGCATTGGCACAAACCGTCGCCGGAAGGCTTTTGTGAAGAATAAGAAAGTGGCATGCTCGTATGCGTTGGGGGAGGACATCTGGTGGACTCAGATTGTGTAAATGGCTTCCATGACAGTGGTAGGTAAGATCATTGGTAAGAATGTTTCTATCAATGCAATTGAGCAGTGGATTACTTCCTCATGGGCAGAACATTTGGGGGTACTCCCGGAGCTGGAGGGCCTTACCAGGGGTTGGTTTGCACTCAATTTTTCCCAACAGGAACATGCAAATTGGGTTCTTGGAAGGAATTGGTTTATTGACCAATGTCCTGTCATGCTTAAACCTTGGACACCAAATTTTGATGCCTCTCGTGAAAGGGTGGATGCTGTGCCGATTTGGGTTTGGCTTCCGGGACTGCCGAGGCAATATTGGACTGAGGAACATTTTACCAGTATTGATAATATTATGGGTACCTTTCTGGAGGCGGATTTGAATTTTAAGGTCTCTAAGCTGCGTAGGGTGGCCCGGATTCTTGTGAACCTCAATGTGCGTGAGGGTCTGTATGAGGAAATTCACTTGTCCTGGGGTTATACTTTCTTTAAGCAGAAGTTGGATTATGAGAACATCCCCTTTCGATGTCAGAGGTGTCATGCCTATGGACACTTGGCGGCGGACTGTAGTCTAGGGGTGAGGACGATCAATGGCCATGATTCACAGCGGGGTCATCGAGGGACTGGTTCAAACCGTGGGGTGTCTTCACCTTCTAGGGGACCCTCTTCGTTTGAGGCAGAGGAGATGCTTACAGAGGTGGTGGTTTTTGATGCTGCAGCAGAGGAAGAGATTCCTTGCTTGGAGGTTGCGGTGGTAGGGGCTTCTACTGAAGATTAGCCGGGTCTGGGGCTGACTCCTTTGGGTATCCCCTCTTTTGCTCCTTCTCCGTCTTTAAATGTTTTTACTAATATATTTCAGGTTGCTGGGATGGATTGGATGGGGGAAAAATTAAGGAACCTTGCTATCTCTCCTCTCCCTGTGGTTGAATCCACCCCTTCTACTGCTGCAATTTTAGAGGAGATTCCGATAATTTCACTGGACTCTGCTGCAAATGAGGAAGGGTCTCCTAAATAGGAGGCTTGTGTATCCTCTGGTTATTTTCTTAGGTCGGGGACCATATACCCTTCGGGGGGTATTGGAAAGGACCCTCCCTTGGTGCCTTGATCAGGAAGGGGTCGAAAATATTTCTTGGCAAAAGCACAGACTAGGGAAAAATTGGATTTGTCTGAAGGGAAGCAGTTATCTATAGAACGAGCACTTAGAGCAGTGCAGGCCCAGAAAAAGGGTCGTCGATGAAGATTATGTCTTTCAACTGTAGGGGTCTGGAAGGTCCCCTTAAAAGACCTGCGTTGCGGAGGGTGTTTGAGTTAGAACATCCGGATATTATGTTGTTTCAAGAGACGCTCGGTGCTGGTGATGTAATCAAGGAGAAGCTGGAGAATTGGTTTGGTGGTTGGACTTTTGTGACCCTGGATGTAAGGGGACAGTCGGGGGGACTAGCTATGGGGTGGGATACCCGTGTGGTTAAAGCTCTGAATATTTGGGGCTTTGAATCGGTCCTAGGTATGACGGTGCAAGGATTGGATCTTGGGGTTCCTGTTGATGTTTTCAACCTTTATGGACCGTATATTAATCGTCCCCTTTTTTGGGACAAAATTTTCTCCTTGGATTTGTTTGGTGGGGATTTGGTTGTTATTGGTGGAGATCTAATTTTTTCTCTGGGACAAGCGGAAGTTTGGGGGCCTTTTGCTCATCCGGATCCTCTTTCGGATTAATTTACTCAGAAGCTCATTGAGAAGAATTGGCTCGACATTGAACCTGTTAAACTGAATCCGACTTGGCATAATAACAGGTGTGGGGATGGTCATGTGGCTAAAAGACTTGACCGTTTCTTGGTCAGTGAGAAGATGGTGGATCAGCAACACTTTTTGAAGCAATGGGTGGGTAATGGGGGGCGCTCTGATCACTTGCCCATCTTTCTGGAATTTCAGAATGGGCCTAAGAAACCTCCAAGCCCTCTTAAGTTCAACAAGACTTGGCTAAAGGATGAATCCTTTTGTGAATTGATTTTAGCCAATTTGACACCCTTTAGGCCAGAGTCCAGAATGACGGCGGCCTTTCAATTTGCTGCGAACTTTGCCCGATTGAAAGGACTCATTAAGCAATGGGCTGTGGAAAAGCGAAGAAGAGATGACATTGAACTGTGGAAAATTGAGATGGATATTGAATCCATAATGGACTCGGATGGGGGAGGCTTACTAAATCAGGAATCTAAAGAGACCCTGGCCGGCCTGGTGGGGCGTAGGAATTCTTTGTTGCTGGATAGGGAGGACACTTGGCGTTTAAAAAGTATGGCCATCTAGCTGTCTTGTGGGGATGAAAACACTAAATTCTTCCATGCCTATGCCAAAGGAAGGAAAGTTGTAAACACTATTTGGAGCCTGGTGGACGAAAGAGGACGTAGGAGGGAATCTTTTGAGGAATTGGCTGAGACTGGGGTGGAACATTTTAAGAATCTTTTTAAGGCTCCGGCAGGGGCAAACATTGGGGCAATCATGCAAGTTGCACAAGTATTTCCAGGTTTCGTAGGAGAGGAGGACAACAGGTTTTTAATGGAGGAAGTCTCTGAAGAAGAGTTGAAAGCAACTTTACAGAGTTTCCAAAAGGACAAAAGTCCTAGCCCGGATGGTTGGACCATCGAATTCTTTTTAGAACTATATGATCTCTTGGGGATGGATATTCTTAGGGTAGTGGAGGATTCTCGCATTTCTGGAAGGATCCCGGCTTGCTTTAACTCGACTTTCATTGCACTCATCCCTAAGGTGGACAATCCTAACTCTCTACATGACTTCATACCTAATTTCACTTTGCAATTGTATATACAAAGTGATTTCCAAGATTATTGCCTGGCAGTTGAAGGATCTGTTGTCGGAACATATCTCTGGGGAACAATTTGGATTCCTCAAAGGAAGACAAATTCATGAGGCTATTGGTGTGGCACAAGAAGGCCTCCATAGTATGAAGACCAGGAAGATTAAGGGGGCAATTTTGAAAATTGATCTCTCAAAATCTTATGATAAGGTTAGATGGCTCTATTTACATATGCTACTAATTCATCTTGGTTTTGGGATTGCTTTTGTCAGGTGGGTTATGAGTTGTATTACTACTGTATCCTTCTCTGTGCTTATTAATGGAGCTGCATCCCCTTTCTTTCATGCGGAAAGAGGTTTACGTCAGGGATGTCCCATGTCTCCCCTACTTTTTCTTCTTGTGGCTGAAGGATTAAGTCGTCTTCTGAAGAAAGCTCATCAAGAAGGAAATTTGCTGGGAATTGCTATTGCTCCTCATTTGTAGATAACACATCTACTATTTGTGGATGATGTTCTTATCTTTTGTTCAGGTACCGCACATGATGTTAATACTATTTCTGGGATTCTGGGCCTCTTTTCTCTTGCCACGGGCATGGAAATTAATGAAGGGAAGTCCACAATGACGACTCATGGGATGGATGCAGGGGAGGAAAGACAGGCTGCAATTCTTTTCCCTTACATTCGTGTCACTCTGGATGCTGGTTTTAAATACTTGGGTTTCTGTTTAAAACCAAACAATTATTTGAAGAAGGATTGGACGTGGCTGATTGAGAAACTGGAGAAGCGTCTTCTTTCTTGGAGCCATCGATGGTTGTCTAGAGCTGAGCGACTTATTTTGGTAAAATCAGTTTTGGAAGCTATTCCTGTCTATTGGATGTCTCTTTCATGGATCCCCATGGCTATATTGGAAAAATCTCGTAGAATTTGTCTACATTTTCTTTGGAGTGGTCACAAGAATGCCTCGGTTACCCCTTGGGTTAGATGGGAGAAGATAGCTAGGCCTAAATCTCTGGGGGGATGGGGCCTCAAAAATATATTTTTGTTTGCTAGAGCGTTGGCTGCCAAAGGAGGATGGCGGCTGATCCACTCGGATAATTTGTGGACCAGGGTAATGATTGAAAAATACATTACCCCTGAGTCAATAGTCGAATGGATTAGAAGGCCCTGAAAATGTCATAAGGGTGGATCGGTCATCTGGAAAGCAGTTATCAAGTCCTTTAATGTTATTGAAGATGCTCTGATGTGGAAGGTAGGGAATGGCAGGAGGGTTTGTGTAGGCATTGATCCGTGGCTTGGAAGTGATGGCCATTTCAGACTATCGGAATAGCTGGTGGCCTCTTTGAGGCAACAAGGTGTCCATTTCCTCTTTCAGCTAGCTGCTCCTGTCCAGGCGACCCGTTGGTCACAAACTTGGCGACCGGTCTCGGATTTTGGGTTGGATGATTTGGAGAGGATTGAATTGAGCAGGTTTTTGGGGAACCTTCGATCTTCCATGATTTTTCTTCGGCCGGTGGAGGACAAACTTATTTGGAATGGGGATGCTTGCGGGAAGTATACTCCAAAGGAAGGCTATAAATTGCTGAGTGCACAGAACCTTGACGGGCGGCCTGTGTGGTGGTGGAAAAAGATATGGAAATTTCACTGTCCCTCGAAATCGCGTCTCTTTTGGTGGTGTGTCTTAGAAAATAAGGTTCCCTGCTGGGAGAACCTAACCAGGTGAGGACTCATTGGTCGGGGATGGTGTGCACTATGCTGGAATGCAGGAGAATTGAATTCTCACCTCTTTCTCTCGTGCTCATACTGTGTGGAGGTGTGGAAAGAAGTCTGCACTCTGTTGCGGTTTAATAGGACATGCAAATGGGAGGGTGCTACAATCCTGTAGGCATGGGAATGCTGGCGTAGAATGGGTACATCCGAGATTATGATTGTTCTTCCTTTGTTGGTATCGTGGGGTATCTGGATGGCCCGTAATAAGCTGGTTTTCAATGGAAAAGCGTGTACACCGGTTATCACGGCTGGTATGGTGTGTGGGTTGGCGACTGCTCTTCCTACGAGACTGAAGATTAAAAATCAAAGGGAGGCTCTGGATGTAGAGATTGACAAGTCAATTCCCTGGGGCTATTTCGATGGTGCATCACAAAATAACCTGTGTGGTGGAGGTGCTATTTTTTTATGTGAACAAGAATCATGTCTATGAAATGTCTGTGGGGCTGGGGGCCGGCAGTAATAATTGTGCTGAGCTTTTAAGCCTTCAACTTATCCTCATTTTTGCAGTTGAGAAGGGGTGTAGAACTCTTCAGATCTTTGGTGATTTCTTAAATGTGATCAATTGGGTTAAAAGAATTCAAACTTGCAGTGATCTACTGTTAGGCAACTTTTTATTATCTATTTGGGATATGGTGGAGTCCTTTGATCTGATTACATTTACACATGTATACAGGGAGAATAACTACCAGGTGGACTATGCATCGAAGGCGGGGCTCCAGCTGGATCCAGGCATATGGAAGGTTAATGAACGACTAGGGGATGAGGAGTATGCATACTACCATAGGCCTTTTTTTGAACCGGTGGAGTCTTGTTGATACTTCTATGTTCTTGTTGATGGGTTTTAGATCCTTATGAATATGTATTTGGTTACATATGATTATCATTTTGTATATTGATGGGACTATCAGTCTACCTGCATATTTGTTATCTAGGGACTAGAATTTCATGACAGGTTTTTTTGGACTGGGCAGGGCCTGTTTTTCATGATATTTTTTTGCATAGCATTCTGAAACTGATGTTGGAACAGTTTGTGAACCATGGAAATGAACAGTCTGGGTGGGTATTTTTGAATATGCAATGCATATCTGCAAAATGTAATTTTGTCTCTCTACGGATAATATAAAATTATGCTTTTTTTTCTTGGAAAAAAAAATGTAACACCCCAGTTTTGACCCCATGGTATTGAATTGCATATGATGTGAATAGCGTTAATAAATCATGGTTTGGAGCTCAAGGAAAAGGCCCCACCATGGATTTAGTATTTTATGTTTCAGCAATTAAAATCGATGCCAACGGTTTATGTGCTAGTCCAGCACAATATGTTTTGAGACATCATGTAACTATGCAGTTAATAAAAATACCACAACTAGCTATGCGTCGCAACGTTAAAGAGATTGGGGCATGATTCCAGAAGGAATATGGAGGGGGGGGGGATATTCAAACCCTTGAGCCAATGGGGAAAAGTCAAATGTCAAAGGGAAAACCCATAAAGTGGTATACTACCCATTTTTTCCTTTTGTGCCTAGTCATTTAGAAGTGGTTGAAGAAGTTATTTCCTTGGGACGTGAAATGTATGGAGGTCAAACTTGAATTTGGGAAGTCACCTATTTTTGGAAAACATTTTTTTGACCTATTGGGAAAGTAAATGCATGCCCGAACTATTATTCATCCACATATTTTATTCCTCGCCCATTCCCATTCACGTGGGGGCTCTCTAATGTAGATGAATCTTGCTGATATCTCTCCCTCACGATCTCTTGTTGTTTTCTTGATTTCTCCATGCCCAGAATTTGTTTTCTGTGTTGTCGGAGAATGAGAAGAAGGGGATCATGATTCTTGGGGTTTGAAGAGGCAGTTTTTCACTTGTGAGTAAGATGGGAGCTTCCCTCACATTTTTTTGCAGTTTACCCATTTTTCTCCATGGCTGGGAAGTCGTTTTTGAGTTGGTCATCGAAAGGGAGAAGAGACCCACAATTTTGGAGGCTTTAAGAGGATTTTTTTCCTCTCCTCACATAGTTCAGCTTGCTGGGAATTTTTCCCTCATGATTTATGTTGTTTACTCATTGTTCCATACCCATAAATTTGTTGGTGTGTTGATCAGTGCTTATAGAGCCAGGATTTCCCGATTTCTGAGCGAATGGAGGTCGTTTTTGCTCCTTATATGTCCATAAACATTTTCTAACTCCAGGTGTACGAATTGGGGGTTTATGGTGGATGGGTTGCTCCCATATTTCCCAAGAATGATTCCTAGAATCATATTTTTCTTACCTAGGGTTTCTTTTCCCCATCTGCCATTTCTGATTGTAGTTTCCAAACGTTTCTCTACAACCTAGCTATTGTATTTTGCTGTGAAGTGCATGCTTGTGTTGACTTGGATGAGTAAGTCCAAGGAGCCCATATGTTAGATGGTTGACTGTGTTTGGATGGGATTGTTTCCTTGGATTAATAGGTCCAAGGCCCCCATGTTATTGGCTTGTTTCCCTAATATTCTGTGAAACCAAACTGTGTGTTGTATTGACTATGGGTGTATGGTTTTGTTGTGTGTAAGCGTGTGGTTCCCTAGTTCCTGGTGGAAATCATGCCCAGATCGGGGGTGGCAGTGGCACTGAGAGATTGATTAGCACACTTGAATATGGTTGGGTGGAACGTTGCAGCGACATAGCCAGTTGCAAGGAAGCTTCTTCTCAAGATAAGTATTCTTTGTGTATATAATTTCCGCAACTCTATTTGTTTTATGAATTACTATGAACATGTTGAATGCTTGAATGAATGTGTTTATCTTCCGCTATTTATTCCATGTATAATGAATCTATGTCTGTTTTTAATTCAATAAATTTTTCTTATCATGTTCATGGGGCTAGATCGCCCCTTTGACAACAACAACAATGTAGGTCGAGTCCTCTCCATTGTCGGGACGAGGGGTGGAGACGTGAAAATAGAGACAGTTCAAATGTAATATGTTCCCCCACTCGATTTCGTACTATCATTCCAAGTGATGATGGTGTTAGTAGTGACTTCAAAGCCATTAAGAATTATGAATGGTTTCTCTCGTCAAATCGTCACCTTCTCCATGTTTAGATTAAGACACTTAAATTTCAGTTTTTAATCCGAAATTCCTCGTTTATGGACAACATTTAATCTATAACTATATTCTCCTATCAATATTATATTGATCTTCATAAAATGTTTGTTGACAAATAGTTTTATTGAATTAATCCAGAATCTATCCATTAAAAAGAAATGAAATCCGTGCATATATCTCCCTTTTGAATAGACTGAATAAGGGTGTATTGATACTTTAATGTCTTAATGGTTGATGCCAAATTGGCATAGGAAGGAGAAAAAATGAGCTAAAACACAAATGACTACTACGGAGTATTTGCTCCATATGATATGTATATGTTCTTTGAGAAATCGATACTATTTTTTGAGTTATTTTTTTTAATGTAAATCAGTGGGTTTATTACTCTCACCTATAAATGCCTGGTTTGACAAGAATTAAGATCAACTTCGTGTTGTTGCTTGGAACTGCATTGATGGCATCCTAGACTGTTATAAAAACATCCTTTCCCTTCTTCTTGGATTGGTTTGACAAGAATTAAGATCAACTTCGTGTTGTTGCTTGGAACTGCATTGGTGGCATCCTAGACTGTTATAAAAACATCCTTTCCCTTTTTCTCGGATTGGTTTGACAAGAATTAAGATCAACTTCGTGTTGTTTTGGAACTGCATTGATGGCATCCTAGACTGTTATAAAAACATCCTTTCCCTTCTTCTTGGATACGATCATAACTCTGGCCGCTACATTGTTCAATTTTGGCCATCCTTAACAAACATGTACGTTCGGTCCATCCAACAGATCGACAGCGAAGTCAACCATTGACTTCGCTATTGGTACGTTGGATGGACCGAACATACATGTTTTTTAAGCTCCGGCTTCAATTTTGGAGATGATTTGCTATTGAATTCCCTCAAATTATTGTCTCAACTACTGTCGTGCATAACATGGCGTCGAGACATCCTAGCGATAGAGTAGACATGTTGTAGAGAAATTATTTGGAGCGATGCCAGAAACAAACCGGCAACTGCTAATCTCTTACAGTTAGACATCATGGATCATATATACTTAAGCAGAATGATCTCTGTGTTGGATTATAAATTTTGTTTTCTACTTAATGGACACATAGAGCATTGATATTAGGACTATCTACTTGAAACGAGTGGGCTTCTATGAATTTAAAATTACTTTCAATTGTTGTATGTTGCTTTGACAAAGAAAGGTGGGCATTTTTCAAACCTACCTACATTTCTTGGAGAAGTAAAACTGACATCATTTCCGATGAAAGAGGAATGAGATCCCACTAGTTGAAGTTTATTTAACTAACAGTTGAAGTTTAGTTACATACTGACAATCTCGTAAAGAGACGGTGTTCGTGCTCTTTGCAAAAATGTATTTACCATTATTTAATTAATTTCTTCTCATCTCACATTCTATTAATGTAGTTGACAAATCTCTAGTTGGGCAATTACTCATTTCAATAACATATACGTGAAGACAGTGTGATATATGCAATGGTAGGTGTGAAAATACATTCTTATGTTATACGCCAACGTGTGGCCTTGATGTCTTGACTGTGAGCATCAGTTTTTCATATTGTCGTATTAGAGAAATTTAATGTCCGTGTTCTATGGCATAGCGCTTTATTAGTATACTTACGTTTTAAAATTTAAACATGCTTTAGATATTCTGTTAATGAGGTTCCCTTAATTGATTCGATTAAGACCACCATCATTTTGCACATTATTTTCTGGCATGAGCATTTCATTGGCCTTTCTGAATTGACCATGAAGCTTAGCTGCTATTTCATGGCATTGTGACAAGAACTCACTTCCAATCCAACGGTAACTACTTGTTTGGACACTTCAGTCTGCATATAATAATGGTTCGTGGTGACTCTACAGGCACTGTAACTGCCTTTTATGTAAGAAATATGGTTATGTTTCATATTTTTTTTAATTTTTTTTATGTCTTCATTACTTACATTTCATCCTCAACTTCTTTGGGCTTGCAAAGCAATCATAGAATCTCTCGTTGATTTATATTTTTTCGTTTTCCTAATAGTAGTGTATTGTGCTTGTTTGAACAACTATCCTCCCAAAATGTTTATCATTATGCATGATGAAATAGACTTTGAGTTCATAAGAAATAGGTTTGGACAGCCTTATATTCCAAAATGAATGTTTTCAATGGAGGCCCGTCAACAACTTTGCATCCAACCATACCATGTTCTTCACAAAATTTATTCTGGGAATGCTTAAAATAGGGTAATTGTACATTCTTATGGGAAAAGAGGGAGAGATCTGTAGTAATTGTTCAATTGCGAATTTGAATTCTTCATCCTATCAACAAATTACCGGCTCCGTAGTTTGTCCTCAGGAATGCTCTTCCTCTTCACACTATAAATAAACTTTAGCTTGTAGATTGGAAGAATAATGATATTCATGGTTTTCATACTTGTATTCTCAGCTATATTGTAAATGAACATGTTGGTGTTCTTATATTAATCTTGACATTTCTTTAAGTTGTTATTAGTTGACATGGCATTTTTTCTAGTTTTTACACAACAAAATACATGTTTTACTTACTTGTTTGAAGTGCACTAGCTCAACCGTAGAGTGTCTTCTTTACAAAGCTTCAATTCCACCCAGTCCCTCCAAAAATAAATACAATATATAATATTGTTGTTCATTTTTCAAGAAAATAGTATTTAAAGAGACAAAAGAAGACATTGAGACAATATTTGTGTAAATTGTCTCAACTAGACAATTGACATAGATAGGGATATTAAGACAATATTTGTGAGAGTACTTTTGTAAATTGTTCAATTTAAGACAAAGAAAATTATGTATTGTCCTAAATATCGTCTTGAAGCGAGTGTCTTAAACTATTGTCTTAAATTTAAGACAATAGTTTAAGATACTCCTTGGATATTTAAGACAATACACAATTTTTTTATATTGTTTCAAATATTGTCTTAATATCCCGTTGTATATAGTAGAGGTATGTCTTAAACTATTGTCTTAATAGTTTAAAGACGATATTTAAGACAATAGACAATTTTATTTTTGTATTGTTTCAAATATTGTCTTAATTTATCCTTTGTATAGCAGTGGCATGTGTCGATAAAATGATAATTTTTATCTGTTTCTGTTTTTTAGGGAAGTTCCCATTTTTGTATGAAGTGGGGTGTTTCCATCCTTTTGGTTTTGGCGGGTAAGTTCCTTTGGATGCTTCTTCCCTGTTCTGTGTCTGAGCTGTGTAAACATTTGTTTGTTTTACATCCGGGAATAGTGGTGCTTTTGTTATTTTTCTAAGAAGGGTCCCATTATTGCAAAGGAGTGGGGTTTGTTCTATTTTCCGTCCTTTTTCAATTGGGCAGGTAAGTACCTTTCAATGCTTCTTCCACCTTCTGTTCCTGCACTGTGTAAACATTTGTTTGTTTTACATTCAGAAACATTGCTTCTCCCACTTTCTGTCCCTGCACTGTGTAAACATTTGTTTGTTTTACATTCAGAAACATTGGTGCGCCTGTAAAGATACTTTAATAATCATAAATGGATTATTTTCTTGCGAAATATTTGCATGTATACCTGAAACACTACCAAAATAATAAAAGTTGTTCTTGGTTGGAAGAGTCCAGGCCCTTGTTCAATTATGTTCGTAGCTTCAGAATAGATACGGTGCAAAATGAAACCCACCGAGAGATAGTTTAATAAGTATGTATGAATTGTTTTCCTTGCGAAATATTTTTGTATAGTTGGAACACCCACAAATTAGGCATTGTTGTTATTGGTTGGAAAAGTCTACGCCCTGGTCCAGTTTTGTTCTTTGTGCATCCGTGCCTTCAATGTTTTGTGCCTACATGAATTTGCATCTATTTCTGTTGTCACGACCTATCTTGCTGCTGGCTAGTCTATTGCATAGCTTTCTTGTCCACGTATCTTTCCTCGATCCTTTTGGGGTGGCAGCTTGCATGCATTAGTTCTTTACAATTCTTTTTCTCTGTGAAATCTTCCTAGGCGTCCATAACTCGTATTGGCATGTCTCCTAGTTTCTTGCTATCGCTACCTTTAGTGGATCTTGTACCTTACTTGCTTTGCATGTTTTTATGTTTCTCATGTCCCTTTCAATGCTCCATGGTTTCCGTTCATTGTCCTAGTGCCAGCATGGATTCATTTAAAGGGGATTTACCAAGCACCAAGAGGGATCAAATCTATCAAGATGCAAACCCTTTTTTAGAGTAGAAATGTTGAGGAAATGTGTAAACCAATATTTATGATTTTAGATTATTTTATGTTGTTATATATATATATATATATATGCAATTTTAAATAATTTAAATTTAATTTAACTAGACATGTTATTTTTTAATAACATTTTATTATTTTTTATAAAGGATACCCGTCAACTCTAAGATGAGCACGGAAGGAGTTACACATATCTCCCTTACTGGGCTATAGAATGCACCTCTTCAGTGTAATTACAACAGAATCCTCTATAGATATTATTCATGTGTGCTTTTCTGTTTATTATGGTATAGATAGTAAGAGATTTTATTGCTTATCACTTCTTTGACTAGCTTGGTCATGATGCTGGGTAGTCATTAAACTAGCTTGGCCATGCTCACTATTTCTGTGAACTATATACGTCCTGGCAGGTAGATATTATAGTGACATCAACAACTTTCGTCAAATTTAGGTATAGTGACATTGTTGGAGTATTGGGTACCTCCACATGGTATAACCGTCGAACCTCTGGGAATATAAAAACAAGTGGACTAACAGCCACTCTTGGTGATTGGGCCTTGTGCTGGGTTTCAAATGTTCACCAACATCTATAGGTTTTGGTGTAACGGAAAACCTTACATGGTATCAGAGCTCTGCTGCTAGGACAAAGACGCACCAGTTTTTTTATTTGCAAGTACAGAAGATCGAAAATCATTGGAAGAATGGAATTCCTAAAGGAAGCTATTCTCACACCATACAATTATTTTGCATGGGAAGCAAAGATGGAGATCTTTCTTCGAAGCAGAGGATTGTATAGGATTTCTATGGCCACGGAAGGTGGGCCTACAACAGCCATAGAAAAGTCCAAATACCTCAATCGGATGGATGAGGCTTACGGAGCTCTCTGCATGCACATCTCCCTTGAGCTGCTTTTCCATATTTCTTCTTGCAAAACTCCCAATGAAGTTTGGACCACCATGAAAGGACTCTTTGGCAAGCAAGATGAGATGAAAGGCCACATGATCGAAGTGGAGTTGCTCTCTTTGGATCCACAAAGCTTCGACAATATACATGATTTCTTCACAAGATATAAGGATTTGCCGCTGCAACTCAATGGTTGTGGGGTTGATAAATCTAAGGAGCAAAAACAGATGGTTCTATCCATCCTCTCCAAGTTTGGACCAGAATACTCTGTATTTGTCTCTACATTTCATTCAGTGAGGCTCACCTCTGGCAAGAACTGGACCATGCCTACTCTTGATGCTTTTATTGAATCTTTGTCTCAGGAACAAGACAAGCTCATCAATATGGGAAAAATCAAGGGATCCAAGGCACATGCTCTTGCTGTGCATGATGGTAGTCATAACCCAAAACAAAGATTTAAATCCAAAGACAAAGGAAAGGCACATGCAAATCCAAAGAAGGAAGGGAACACCAAACCCTTCAATGATTCCTCCAGATCCAAAGGTGAAAAATGGAAGAAAATGGAGAAATACACATACTACCAGAAAGGATTCCATCCAGAATCCTCATGCATGAAGAAGCAGATAGATCAGATGGCCCAAATACTTCAGAAGCACAACCTTGGGGATCACATTCCAAAGGTCGCCAAGAAGAAGCCTAAAGATCATGTTCCTGGGAAAGGTAACTCTAGCCATGCTTTGATTTCATCTCCCTATGCATGGATTTTAGATTCTGTGCATCTCACCACATGGCTGCCACCAAGGAAGCCTTCTCTTCATTGGATGCATGCAAAGGTCCTCCTATACTCATGGGGGATGATTCTCCTTTTGATATCACCGGCAAGGGCAGAATTGAACTCAATCATGGTAGCTTTGAGGATGTGCTACATGTTCCAAAACTCTCAGTGAATCTTCTCTCCGTCTATTAGATTACACATTCTGGCGCCGGAAAGAGAGTTGAATTCAATCCTGATGCTGTGAATGTCTTCGACATACAAAGCAACTCTAAAGTTGCCACTGGTGAGGTAAATCACAGATCCAGGCTTTACACATTTTCTGAATTCATTGAACTAGATTTTGCCTTATTACTTACGCATGATGATGATAGTAGTAGGTTATGGCATGAAAGATTTGGTCATCTTAATTTCAGATACGTGCAGCAACTATACAAGTAGGCAATGGTCATTGGCTTTCCCAACATTCATTTTTCAAAAGGAGTTTGTCAAGGATGTGTTATTGGCAAACATCCTCAAGAGAAGTTTGAAAGAGGGAAGGTTAAGAGGGCCTCCTCTCCCTTAGAGCTCATCCATAGTGATTTGATGGGACCCTTTCCTCATCTATCCATCAACAAGGTGAGGTATGTTCTTAGATTTCTTGATGATTTCTCACGATATACTTGGGTGTATTTTCTCAAGAAGAAATCCGAAGTTTTTGAGCATCTCAAAGACTTCAAAGCACTTGCAGAGAATCATTCCACGAGAAAGATTAAAATTCTCCACACAGACAATGGGGGGGAATATGTGAACATGAATGTTCAAACTCTTTGTTCAGAGGCTGGTATATAGTTGCAACATACAATACCATACACTCCACAGCAGGACGGAGTGGCTGAGCAGAAGAACAGATCCCTCAAAGAGATGGCCTCTTGCATGTTGCATGCAAGGTCTCTTCCTTCTAAACTATGGGCTGAGGCACTTAACTTTTCCAACTAAATACAGAACAGATCACCTCAAATATTTGTCAAGGACATGACTCCTTTTGAGGCATGGAGCGGTTGCAAACTGGAATTCACCCGCTTCCGAATATTTGGATCATGTGCATGGGCCCACATACCCTCTGAAAAGAGGAAAGCATTAGATCCTCAGAGCACTGCATGCATCTTCGTCGGATATTCTAATGATGTGAAGGGTTACAGGTTGATTGATCCCTCTACAGACAAGCTCTTTATTGAACGAAGTGTCCAGTTTGAGGAAATCCCCTTGCATGCACCATTAGAGTCACATGCAGAGACTTTTGTTCCTCTACCTACACCACACATCCGTGATGATGAGTCCACTCATTCAGATCATGATTCAGATTTGAGTTCCGAATCTGACGGAGAACATGAACATGAATATGTTGATCCACCTCTTTTCTCCCCTGAGAGAACAAGGAGCTTAAGGGAGATATATGCATAGACAACTCCACAGGATGTAGGTGACCTTGTGGGGGATCTAGTGGATCAGAGGACGCAGCCCTAGTTTGAGGAGCCTTCTCATGCACTCACAACTACCAAACCAATGATTCCCATGCATTGTTACATGGTTCTCTCTTCAGACCCGCAGGCCTATGCAGAGGCTGCAGGGAATCCCCTCTGGGAAGCTGCTATGCAGGATGAGTACAACTCTCTCTTCAAGAACCTGACTTGGGATTTGGTGCCACTTCCTTCAGACAGGAAGCTTGTCAGATGCATATGGGTCTACAGGACCAAGAAGGCAGCAGATGGACAGATCAACAGATACAAAGCCAGGCTAGTTGCCAAAGGTTTTCAGCAGGTTCATGGGTTAGACTATGATGAGACCTTTTCTCCAGTAGAAAAGATGAATTCCATTCGATTGGCACTTGCCATTGCTGCATCCAGGAGGTGGGAAGTCCATCAGATGGATGTAAGGAATGCATTTCTTCACAGTGTTCTCTTTGACGAGATCTACATGGAGTAGCCACAAGGATTCATACAAGATTCATCCTTGGTTTGTAGATTGAAGAAGTCTCTCTATGGCCTTAAGCAAGCCCTGAGAGCATGGTATGCCAAGATGGACTTCTACCTATTGTCCCAAAACTTTGTATGGTGTAAGTCATATCTGAATGTATACATGCTTAGGACAGTTGACTCACTTCTGCTACTAGTTTTATATGTGGATGATTTGTTGATCACTAGTAGCTCGACTTCAACACTTGCAGCAGTCAAGAGGATTCTGCATGATAGGTTTTTGATGACGGACATGGGTCCATTACATTTCTTCCTTGGTCTTAAAATCAACCATGATGCCTCAGGCATCAAACTATCTCAGGCCAAGTATGCTCGAGATCTTCTAGAGCGATTCCATATGACAGATTGCAAGTCTGCATCGACTCCTTTTCTATTTGGGTTCAAACTTGAGGATGGCAGGAACACTCCATTGGTTGACAACACTCTATACAGACAACTAGTGGGGAGCTTGCTGTATCTTACACACTCTCAACCAGACCTCTCGTATGCAGTTGGGGCAGTCTCTCAGTTCATGCATGAGCCACATGAGCTACAATGGAAGGCTGCCAAGCAGATCCTTCGATATGTACATGGCACCATCACCTTTGGGATTCACTATGCAACAGATTCTGCATTGGATCTAATAGGATTCACTGATTCTGACTGGGCTAGAAATAGCATTGATCGCAAGTCCACATCTGGGTACTCACTCAGTCTAAGTTTAGGGTGAATTTGTTGGTCGACCAAGAAGCAGGATGCTATTGCTCTATCTTCATCTGAGGCCAAATACAGAGGGGTAGTCAACATAACCGTTTAGGCTTTGTGGCTACAACATTTTCTCACTGAGTTGGGCATCCAGTTCCACCGGCCTACTGTCATCTGGTGTGACAATCAGAGCAATCTAAATTTCTACAGAGATCTAGTACATAAGAAGCAAACGAAGCACATAGAGATCCACATGCACTATATCATAGATTTGGTGCACGAGTGGATCATCGACTTGCAGTTCTGTCCTTTA
Source organism: Pseudotsuga menziesii (assembly GCA_001517045.1). Classification (NCBI taxonomy): domain Eukaryota; kingdom Viridiplantae; phylum Streptophyta; class Pinopsida; order Pinales; family Pinaceae; genus Pseudotsuga; species Pseudotsuga menziesii. Next base: position 76,176 of record LPNX011055633.1, on the reverse strand, counting down.
GCTGAACAAACTGCCAATATCTTCACCAAGACCTTCACTGCGTAGAAATTCCACTCTCTGCGCGATCATCTTGGAGTGAAAGACACAGTTGCCTAGCAACTGTCTTTTTCTTCTTTTGCTACATTGTATCTTGAGGGGGAGTTTTTCCCATGAGGTTTTCCCTCTTTCCTCATTTTATTTCAATGTTCATTCGTTGCATTGTTTTTGGGTGACCTATTATGGACTTAGTTGTCGGGGCCCTTTCTTTATTACCCCATAGTAGTGTTCAGGGGGGGTGTTGGAGACCCATGCAGGCTCATTTTCCTCTGTAACTGACACCCTTGGTGTCAGTTCACTCCGTAACGGATGGCATGCATCAGTTCTCTTCAAACCACCACTATGGCATGTTTCTTTTTTTCTACTAATCAGGATAGCTATTATGTATTGTAATCTTTTACACACATCAGTACAGAATTATTCATTCCTTCTCTCTATTTTTCATTAGTTTTCTGTTTTGCAAGCTGTGTGTTCTCTCTTGCTAGCTAGATCGTTCTGTGCAGGTGTTCAACACTCATCTACATGGTATCAGAGCAGAGGTCTCAGGTTCAATTCCCTTGAGCTACACCGGAGGTGGGGTGTTGTAGTATCGGGTACCTCCGCATGGTATAACCGCTGCACCTCTGGGAATATAAAAACAAGTGGACTAACAGCCACTCCTGGTGATTGGGTCTTGTGCTGGGTTTCAAATGTTCACCAACATCTGCAGGTTTTGGTGTAACGACAAACCTTACAGACATTCTGTGCATGGAGAATAGCTTCCCAACTATGATATTTTCCTCCATATAGAACAAAACAAAAAAAAATAAAACAAAACAACTACACAAACACACACATATATAGTGGTTAAAAAAAAACTAACCTTGATTGATTTGATCTTCATACAAGTTTCGTAACCATAACTTAAATCTGTTCACTTAATGCCCATGTCCATAGTGTAGCAATGGTCCTATATAAGCTTGGGCTTGATAGGGCATGGTTCCACTTTAGTGTTGGGTACAGGTATATCTGTTCGAATTTGTAGTGAATATGCAATGCTTGATCTCAGACAAATTGTTTGCTTGTTTATTTATATCTATTGTCTCTAGAGTGCGATCATATGGCTACAGTTATCCATAAAGCATAGAAAATAGGCACATAACGATCTTTGAATTAATCTTCTGTACCTTAGTAAGGTTATATCCTGCTTATTGTCGTTATGTCTACTTTGAACATGTTCGCTTCAGTTCTAAAATTGTTTTGTATTTGCATGTGGATCTTATGGTCTCTGCATAGTGAAGAGGTTTACACCACTAATATTTTATTCCATATTAAAAAACAAAACTCTCTCTCTCTATATATATACAACCCTATCAAAAAAAAATTGAATGGTTTGATCTTCACATCACTTACAATTTTGAAATTAAAATAGTTATGTACTCATAAAGTAGGTAATAGTTGTAATGCTTTAGTAAGTGGCCCAATAGTGAATGGTTTGATCTTCACATCACTTACATTTTTGAAATTAAAATAGTTAAATAGTTATGTACTGATAAAGTAGGTAATAGTTGTAATGATTTAGTAAGTGGCCCAATAGAGATGTGGAAGAGGAGATTAGATTGTGGACCATACCCATACCAAACCCATACCAATAACTGCAAGAAGAAGAAAAAATAAAACCTGTCTAAGCTAACAAATCAATTTTCCAAATTTTCTATGTGGATGTAATATCCCGAATTTTGGACCTAACACTTATAGCCATGTGCCTATTGATTATGATGATTATCTTGATGTTTTATTTTTATATTGGGTCGAAGACCCCGCTGCATATGAACATGATGATTTGTTTTATATATTGGGCGTAAGCCAATTATTGATGATATATGCATATGCTTGTTCGTGTTGGGCGTGGACCCTGAAGCACATGATTGACGAGATGTTTTGTGTTGAGCGAAGAGCTCTAGAGCACTTGAGTGATTGATGATTTGTGTTGAGCGAGAAGCTCTGAAGAACATGAGTACTTACCTTTGTGTTGAGCGAGACGCTCTTGAACATATGAAAAGATAATTGGATGTGTTGGGCATAAGCCTTGGAGCCTTCCATGTTGATGTTGAGCATAAGTTCTGGAGCATCGGATCCTTGGCCATTGTATCCTTAGGTGTATCATACAAGTACATCCTAGCACTAGTGTTGAGCGAGGAGCTCTGGAATGGCACTCAATTGTAACTCCATGTTAAAGCGTTGAGTATGGGCTTTGGTAAGCGCTAGGGGTTACTGAAAATAATTTATTAACTTTCGAGTGAAAACAACTCAAGAAAAATATTGATCTCATCATACTTATTTATAAGTGATTAAATGAAATTTTGAATTTTTGTATTCTCATTAAGTACTCAAGAGCTACCATGTTATACGAGGGAAATCCAACATGCAAGGATTTTTAGAGTTTCCTAGCCTAGTAAACCTAAACCATCTACCTACTTGACCTTAATGAAGAAGTGTCATTAAGTTTAGGGTTCATGGTATATGATGCCCAAAGACACATGTTAACAAAGTGTTATATTATTATGTACTTTATATATGGTATGTATAAAGAATTAAAAATATTAATAATAAAAATAAATGAAAGAAAGAAGAGAAGCTCCATCAATTATTATTTATTATTTAAAGATTAATAAATAGTATAATGTCTATGAAAGTCCAACTAGGAACTAGTAGAAAGTTCCTAAGTTAAAATATTAATAATTACCTGTAATGTCCCCAAAAATAAAATAAAAATAAAAATTATAGACTAGTAAAAACTACTTAGATGGAACATTATTCACTTACGGAACTCTATCGTACACTTTATGTACCTTTGTTTAGTCGTAGCTATTCTTACGTTCTGTTGTTTACATTTCAGTCATTATTTTTAATGTATTTTACTTATTATGTTGTAATACTATTTACTACTTAGTATTATGTTTACACTTTTGTTGCTTATGTGTCGTCACTGGATTTATGTGCTTCATCCTTTCTACATTGTCGCACTTGTTAATTATGGAGTCCTAACTTAACTTTGTTTGTGGAAACAAAGTGGGCGGAGTGGAGGGACTTGTTCTCCCATGAGGGTTTGAGAGGTAAAGTATTACTTTGTTATACAGGCTTACTTAGTTCAATCGAACTAAGGCACCTCTTTTATTTACTTCCAGGTTTACCTTGCGACACGAGGCTTAGTAGGGAGTTGGAATCATTTCAGTCTCTATTTTTCACTCACTGTTCATCATTATGCTTTATTACTGTTTCATATTGGTAGAAAGGTAATCTTAAATTTGTTAATTATCTAGCCTAGATAATAAACTATGTGATACTTATACAATATATACAACTGCACTTGATGTCTATTTTATTATAGTTATTAACGTATTTCTTGTTTTAATGGCAGGTCATAACTTGGTTTCTTGTTCGAACCTTGGTCTTATTATAGTCAGATATGTTACCATGGAATACTTCATATGCCATGGTCCTTAAGCATTGATACTTTGATACTAAGGGGTTAAGACCCTAAGCTCTAAACTTATGGCTTAAACATTACCCTTATACTTAAGCTTGGAATCTTGACTTTCGACTAGCGTATACTTATGTATGAATGAGAATTTGCAATATTGCATACCATGTAATATTATACGATTTGCATTAAGGTTTTGGGGTTGCGAAACTATAACATATGGTAGAAACCATATTATAGCAGGGTTTAAGCTTTATATTGGAGGTCACAAATGCAACAACATTTTAAATATGGAGAGTGGGTTTAGTGTTACGTTAATGGACACCAGCTGGTGCATTTAATGTCCTTGGAAATCGTGGCAGCCTTCCCTTAGTCTTGGCTCATGATGGATGTGCATTGTGTTTGTCATTTGGGTTTTATGCGTTTTGGCTCTGTGTAGGGAGAAAGCCATGGAGCCGACCTCCATACCATGAGGTATGATTCGTCTGGTTCATACGCCTGCACATTGGTTTGGTTTAATGTTCTGAACATGGCCATACTTCTCATCCCCAGTTTTGCTTGTGTTTTGCAGGTGTTGAAAAGGAATGAGGAGCAGCGTGACTTCAAATATATTGGCTTCAAGTGTTTGCAATTGTGGCCACAATAAGCCTATGAGCAAATCTCTACTTGCTACCTATCAGCCCTCTTGGGAAGAATGCACATATATTTATTGCTTGGTTGGGGTTTTATGCTGTGGGTTTTGATGTGGGGTTTTAAAATTCACCTTCAGGCATATGATTACAGAATTAGAATTTGAAAAATGTTGTAATGGCTTCGACCGTGGAGTGAAATCGCACTCCCTCTAGTTCTGTGTATTAATTTTGGGTTGTAATGGTTTACTGGTTTGGGCCTTTGAGCCATTGGATGCACCATTGCTTGCAATGGTTCCATAGCCCGTTGGCATGCTCGTAGAACTCGTTTTTGGATTTGGAAGCGACTGCATGGAGACACTCCTTTACCATACTGTGTGTGATGTTTATACTCTACATTTTTTATAAATGGACTCATGTCGTTTTGCTTACTGTGTTGTAATGTATATGCTATATTATGGTTTATTAAAGTTGATTTGGACACAAGCATTCGCCTTCGTTTGAGGTTTGTGGGTTATGTATTTTTAATGGTTGTAATGTGAACAACGTGGGTTTTGAAAGACCGAGCCATGAATGGCTTGAGCCTTCCCCATCGTGGCTACGATAGTCTTGGTATTATTTCATTACTATAGATGGTTTAATGAATAGCTTAGGGGTGATTTCTTAGTAGAGTAGTTGGTTTTAATACTTGCTGTGTAATTTATAAATTGGCATGGCCATGATTTAGGTGCCATGCTATGCATAGCATCTGTTGGTTGTTTAATACAATGAATTCATGGGTTTTTGTAGAAGCCATGGTTTATAAGCCCACAATGGCATTTGTTGTTGTATTTAACCGGTAAATGGACTCTGTTTATTTGAAACGTTGGCGGAGGACGAGGCCATAGCAAAATCACAGTTTGCCTTAGCAACATGTAGTGGTTTAAAAGATTGTTTCCTGCATACATATTATGTATAGCGTGGCCTTAGCGTGTATGCAAACGATACCCCATAGGGTTTGACTCTGTTTTGGATATTAATGTAAAGAGTTGTATTCTATTAAATAAAAAGAGTTGGGCTTGTATGCCCACAGGATTCGATTCATGTTCTTGTTTGCAATACATGGGTTTATAAAATGATTTTGATGTTATTTTAATATGTTATCATTACTGTATAAGATGTATTATTTTAATTTGGTTATGGTAATGATGGATGAGTTATGTAATTTTGTTTATGGTTATGTATAGATGGAAAGTGGATAGAACTGTGGATTCTTTTGTATGAATTATAATCAAATATTTGTAAAGGACCACATGGATGGTCATGATGCTTCCTTTGTTTATTTAGTGCTGATACTGATAATTTAAATGCAAAGTTTCGATACTAGTATATTCTTATTATGGCAGACCTTGAAAGGTCTTAGATGAGTTAATTAATTTTGGAATTAAATGTATAGATAACTTTCAGAAACGTTTAAACCCGATGACCTTATCTGTATATATATATTTATCAATAAAGTAGTTGTGTTTGTAAATAATACCCTAAGGTATCTAATTAGTATATTTATTTCTTTAATATTGCTCCTATGATTAAATCTACTATAATCTGAACATGTCTCTACTGACAAATGAAATATGTCAGTAGAGTTATAAAGAATAGGTGAGCAATAATAACAGGTCTGGATTCACCTAGTTTACAGTAATAATTTATGAATATTGAATGAATACAAAAACAAACTTAGAGATGCACAACTAGCTATATACAGCCTATGGTAACATTCACTACCCAAGGTATATTTAAGAAATACAAACCCTAGTAGAGTCTAACAAGAGAGTCTAATACATAGGGTTAGTAGACTGTCAACACAAAACATCTCGTCAATCATGTGCTTCAGGGTCCACACCCAACACAAACAAGCATATACATATATCATCAATAATTGGCTTATGCCCAATATATAAAACAAATCATCATGTTCATATGTAGTGGGGTATTTGACCCAATATAAAATAAAACATCAAGATAATCATCGTAATCAATAGGCACATGCCTATAAGTGTTAGGTCCAAAATTCGGGATATTACATCCCTCCCCGCTTAGAACAACACTGCCCCTAGTGTTCTAGGGACTCAAAACGATATCATGAGACAAGGCGGGGTAAGCCTTTCTCATGGTGTCCTGGCTCTCCCAAGTAGCTTCGTCAGCCTAAAAGTGCTTCCATTGCACTTTCAATTGGACCACGGTGCACTTCCGAAGACGCACTTCTCTTTTGTCCAATATATGAGTAGGCTTAGGGGAAAACTCCCCATCAAGTTCCACCTGTAATAGGGACCAATCAACAAAATGTTTAGTATCGTAAACATATTTCTTTAACAAAGATGCATGGAAAACATTGTGGACTCTTACATGTGCGAGAAATGCCAGTTCATAAGCCAATCGCCCTTTCTTAGCCAATATTTCAAAAGGTCCACAAAATCTAGGTGCTAACTTACCACACCTACCCAAGCTCAATGAACTTCGTTTGGCTTTTATTTTCAAGTAAACACGATCACCTATTTGAAAGTCCTTATCCCTTCTTTTCTGATCCGCATAAATTTTTTGGCGGTCTTGTGCTTCCTTAAGGTTCACCTGGACCTTGGTAACCAAATGTTCCAAGTCCATCAATAAATTAGGCCCTAACATGAGCCGATCCACCGAGCTATCCCAAGTAACCGGTCTCCTACACTTACATCCATAGAGTACCTCAAAGGGACTCATATTGGCAGAAGCCTGATAACCATTGTTATATGCAAACTCTGTGAGATGCAGGTAATGCTCCCACTTTGTGGGATTGTTCATGACATACATTCGGAGCATGTCCTCGACAATTTGGTTTACCCTTTCAGTCTGCCAATCTCTCTGTAGGTGATATGCAGTACTGAAGTTCAACCACGTCTCCAATCCGAAGAATAAAGATCTCCAAAAGTTTCCTATGAACTTAACATCTCAATCCGAGATAATTACCTTGGGTATCCCATGCAATCTAAATATTTCTTTCAAAAAGATATCAACAATGTTCACGGCCTTGTAGGTCGACTTTACAGGAGTGAAGTGTGTTGCCTTCGACAACTTGTCAATAACCACAAAAATATAATCATTTTGCTTCTTACTTTTTGGTAAACCGGTGATAAATTCCATACTAATAACCTTCCACTTCCATTCCGAAATGGGTAACGGCTGCAGCAATCCTGCAGGATGCTGATGCTCGTCCTTGACTAACTGGAACTCCTGACATTTCGCAATAAACATTGCAATGTTGGCCTTTAACATAGGCCATAAAAAGTGTCTATTGACTGCGGATATCATCTTTTGATATCCCAGGTGCCCCGAGTAGGGTTCCCGATGAAATTCAGTGAGGATGCTAGAGCGAAGGTCTCCTCCTTCTGGAACATACAAGTGATCCTTGGACCATATCAGTCTGGATTCATCGACCTTGTATTATTTTTGTTTTTCAAACAACCTGTCCTTCTAGATTTTCTTGAGGATCTCTACATAGAAGGGGTCAAATCTGTTGGTTGCTCTAATCTTCTCATGCAAATATGCATTGATTTGACTCAAAGTCACCTCATAAATCATGTGAGTTTGTCGACTCAAAGCATCGACAACCTTTTTCTCCTTGCCCTTAATATGATTTAGCTCAAAATGGTACTTGTTGAGGAAAGCCAACCTTCTGGCTTGCCTCACATTCAGATCCGATTGATCAAGCAAGTATTTTAGACTCATATTGTCTTTTTTCAGAAGGAACTTCCTTCCCATGAGGTAGTACCTCCACATCCTCAAAGCATGGATGATGGATGCTAAATCAAGATCATGCGTGGGATAATTTTGCTCATGTTCTTTCAACTTCTGTGATTCGTAACATATCGCGTTATCATTCTACAAGAGGACTCCTCCAAGTCCTTCCTTGCTTGCATCCATGCAAACAACGAAATCCCCATCGGGATCCGCAATCTGCAACACCGGTATGGTCATCAAAAGTTGCTTAAGCTTTTGAAAACTTTCTTTGCACTTGTCAGTCCATATGAACTTATTTTCCTTCTTTTGCAAAGCTTTCATGGGGAAAGCGATTCTCGAGAATTTCTTAATGAACTTTCGATAATATTCGGCTAATCCCTATCTTCTATAGGTGTAATTGCTAATCCTTGTCTTCTACAGGTGTAATTGCTATTAGAGATTTAGTGTGATTCACTTGCTTTTGCCGCTAGATTTTGTTCAGAATTGTAATCTCAAGGGACCACTATCAATAGTGCATTATTTAATTAGTTAGTTGACTAGGTGAATTGGTCACATAACCTAAGATTAGTAACCCATAGTATTTGATGAACCATGGTATTTACCCATGGTTTTGCTGTTGTGTAATCCTATAAATACATTTTCTTAATATTGAGAAGGTATTCAATCTTCCCATAGTGCTTCTCTTGCTTCATTGTTTTCTTTTGCATGGTATGAGAGTTTACGTCCTGATCCTAGGGTAAGCCTTTTCACAAAGTGGAAGTCCATATCCACCTTTTCACGTAGTGGAAAGCACACACAAAGAATCGAGTGTATTTGTTTTCTTTATTTTTAGCTCTTGGGTAAGCCTTTTCACAAAGTGGAAAGCACACACACCAATAGATCCAATCTTATTGGAGGTTGTTATCTAGACAAGAAGATCAATTCTTGAAGATGGTGATATGAGAAGCACTACCAGAAGAATTTGAAGAGGTAAGAAATATCTTAACACCATAAGGTTTATGGTAGACCTTTATATGTTAAAATTACAAGATTTAAGGCACTTGATAGTTGAAGAGGATCCCATTGATCCAGAACAATTCAATTCTTTGACAGAGTTTGAAAAAGAAAGAAGGCAAGTTGTTGGCTTATATCTTGTACAAGATAGTATAGACTATTCCCTATTTCATTACATTTTATAAGCAAATACTCCAAAGAGAGGATGGGATACAATGAAAGAAGTGTTTAGTGAGGAATCAACTGTAGAGGAAGATGAATCTGCAAGTCAGGAAAAGCACCAAGAATTCCATAGTGAAGTGGAAGACAGTCAATATGACTGTGTCTATGAGGCAACCATTGATCATGAAACCCCAGAAAAGATTGTTGATCTTGTTGATGACAGTGAAAAAAAACTTGCTAATGTAGCAATACTCAATGATGTGAGTGATAGTCTCTCTATGCAAGAGACAGTTGATAGAAGCATAGAAGTTTCAACAATTACTAAGAATGAGCATCAACTAGTTGACATCAGCACACAAAAAAACAACAACATTTAGTCCACCGCAAAACCAGAAAACCAGAAGTTTGAGGGAGATCTATGAGCAAAATCCTGTTAGTGATGAGCATCTACAGTATGCTTTGTTTTATTCTCAACCCACAATTTTTGAAGAAGCAATGAAGGATGCACAGTGGTTACAAGAAAATGAATAATTCAATAATGAAGTAGCTGCCATTGATGAGCAACACCAAGATGTGAATGCTCTCCGAGAAGAGATGAAATATATTCATTTTTTTTTTACCAAAATTTTCAATTTGCAGGTAAAATATATAGCGAAAAAAAATCATATTAAAATAGAAAAAGAAGAAGACTTGCACTATGTTAGAGAAGCTACATAATACATTGAAGAACAACTACTTAGCATCAAGATTGAGAAGACAAAGAAGAAGAAGTCCAAGTACACTTCAAGGAAAAAAGTGAAGTTGAATTTTTTGAGTGAAATGTAATCCTAGGTGAGACATAGACCAACAGGCATCGTTTTGCATTGATAGTGCTGAAAGTATTGTCCTAGTTGAGATTAAGGAGGTGTGTTAAGAATTGTAATCTCAACGGACCACTATCAATAGTGCATTAATTAGTTAGTCAGTTTACTAGTTGAATTGGTCACATAACCTATAATTAGTGGCCCATTGTATTTGATGACCCATGGTATTTACCCATGGTTTTGCTATTATGTAATCCTATAAATACATTTGCTTAATATTGAGAAGGCATTCAATCTGCCCATAGTGCTTCTCTTGCTTCATTGTTTTCTTCGACAAATTTTTCCATCCACCTTGATCGCCATGAATTCGGATGTATGCGTAGATAGCCATATCCTCGTTGGTTTTCCTGGCCCTGCGCCCGAGCTCTTAATTTGAAGAGCAAGGAGACCTACCCATGTAGGATATTCTGTTGTAACTCCAATACTACTTTTTGGTCGCACACACATATCCCTTGCAACCCCAGTCACAAATTTATGACTATATTATCACACAATTTAGTATAATTGTATCAATCGAATGTCTATTTTCTCGACACCCGGGATTGTTTGTCAACAAAGAACCTTTCAACAAGAAATCCCTATCACCAATATAATTTAAATCATTTTATTGATACAAACAAACATGTACATAACTGCTTTATTGGTATACCAAAATATTTTCGAGAGGATATCGATAATTTTGGCTGTAGATAAAGAAACCATTGCACATGTTTCCCTGAGGATAGCAATAATTTTGGCTGCACGCATAACTACCTCTTTTTAGTTAAACGATTTTTATGTCATCAAATGCTTCTTATCCTTATATCAGCTACAAGTATTGTAATCACCCATGGTCTATGCTCCAGCTACCTTCTTTTAGTTAAACGAATCATATACCACCAAAGGCCTCTTATAATTAAATCATCAAACTACCAATAATCCATGCATAGGCTACCATTTATTTTTGATATTATCATTCTTATAACTGTTTTTTTCAAAAATTTGAAAGATGATCATAAAATTAATCTAAATAGTACAATTATCATATCTTCCCACAATCTAGAGAAAGTAATTGTATTTGTCCTCTATTACTAGACTTTACATAATAAAAACAAAAAACAAAAATGCTAGGTAATTATCATATTGAAAACATTTGAAGGGTAGGGTCCCATTTCACTTTGAAGGGGTGTGAGAAATTGAACCCTTCAATATTGACATGTAAAAATAAATCATTATTTTCATTTGAAAATGTAAGTGTATAATAAAATTTCATTATTTATTAAAAACAGTGTATAGAAAAAAATGGCAATAAGAAGAAATCCCAAGTGCTACATAGAATTAGTGAGGTAAACCATGTACATGTTGATTTATCAAGTCCAAATTCTTTTTATGGGGGATTACTCAAGAGTTAGTATAGAGGAGGAGAGACTAAAATAAAGGTTGAAAAAGAAGAACATACAGTCTTAATGGAAGATGAGTTTGGGTAAAAGCCCGTTTAGAAAGAGATTGGTGCACTTGTTTTGTTAATGTGAACATAGTGATAAACCTTAGGAGTATTGGTTTTTTGTATTGCATTGTTCTTTGTCCTATTTATTTTGTGAAGGGAAATGTTCGGTTCCTATCATGCAAAGTGATTAGAGTGGTTGAGAACTAATCGCGACCTTATCTGAATGCATAATATGAAATTGGGGATGAAAGTAGCCTCATGGGGTACTAAATCTTATTTGTGTCTGAGAATCGTTTTAAGAAGAGATCCACTACTAGAAGTTCTATGTTACAAGGCCAAACAAAATCAGGCATTAGATTCCTAACATTAATAACAAAAACTAGAAAGATGATTTTTGTCCAGTGCCAACGTATCCACCTAAAACTAGTGTACTTCTAACATTGTACATCCCTCAGAGATTTAAAATTGTTGATCCTTGTTGTGACCACTTGATCATTACCATAACCAATGGTTTAAAGAAACAACATAAAAGTAAAAAAAATAGAAGAATAACTTTTCTATGACATTTTACCTTACCTAATCATTGTATTATTATCTTTCCAACTAAAAACATAAGTTTTTTCCAATCCACATTTCCATTAACATCCAAAATATGTTACAAATACCATCACAAAGCTAATTTATATGTTTGTCCATATGGACCCGAGTAACTAGCCATTCAATTTCAAACTCCATGTAATCCCTAAGCATCATCTTCACCATAATAAACCTAAGTATTAGAACACTTGAAAATTTATCCTTCAAACTTTATTCTTAGTCTACTAACATCTAGATGTCAAATGAGAGGGATTGATAGGGACTCACATTTTTATTTTCTAAACTCAGTGCATATAATTATTATTCAAACACATTGAAAAGGTATCCTTCAAACTTCAATGTGGATCTTACTAGTATCTGAATCTCACACGAGAAGAAGTTTGAGAGGGCTTCCACAGTTATCTTTTCAAAATTCCATCTTATATTTATGTGAAAATGTTAGAAAAAAAACAAGGACTATTATATACTGTAATCTCTTTGTGAACCTTACATGAATCAAAAATGTCATTTTGACAAAAAAAACATATTTACACTCTCTTCTCTTAAATTCTGGGTTGATAGGTTTGAGGAGTGGTATATAGGGTAATTGTAGACTCCATTTGATATGTCGACATTACAAACCTTTATCAAGGTTCATCATCGAGACAATGAGTTGATTTGAGTAATCGATAAAGATTAATTAATATATATTTAACAACACATTTCAAGAGAAAACTAGGAAATTGATAATGTTGACTATGTAACTAAGACTAAAGCCAAACCCTAAAAGTGTTAAGCTAGATAATAAGGAAGTCTAAGTTGTTATTAAAACAGACACCCTAAATTGCTACAATGATTCTAAACTTAGAATAGAATACAAATCTTAATTAAATTTATTAATATTAAATATTTTTCTTAATCAATAAATTATGAATTACTTAACCTATTTTTTATAAATTACAGAACTTAATGTAATATCTAATTCTAACATCAAAATACTACAATTTTTTGTATAAAATAATAACTTAAAAGAATTTTTTAATAATTAGTGAGCTATTGGTCATAACCTAGGAAATATTTAATGAAAAAAAGTAACAGAACTTATCATATCTCATCTCATTTACTGTAGTATAACCTAAAAAGCGTAATTCTAATAAAAATAAAACTTTAAGATTAATCTACAACTTAATCGTGTATTGCTATCTAATCTTTTTATAATAAAATTTAACTTGCATTTCAAAGAACACTGCAATAATTGAAGAGGGACATCTTTTTTAACAATGTAAATGAGGTCAATTATGGTAAAAAAACATTTATGTTTTAGCAATTAATCTCTTTGATTATTTTCATATTCAACAGTAAAAATTGTTTTTATGTCTATTATAATTTATAGTTTATGGTCAATTCCTAGTGTACACACTGACTTATTGGAAATTGGAAATGGAAAGAAAATCATTTCGAATGAATAAGTGTGTATACCAAAGGAATAGTCATTGAGACTAGTCGCAATAGTTAGAGGGAGATATACCCCTCTAGGTGAAATGCACCATGAAAGACATGTTATCTTATGTAATAACAAACTATCCTTTCCCTATATATTGCTTTCAGTGCCTGTAGTTCCTATAATATAATGAAATTGAGTTGGAATGCCCATGGTTCCTATAATGGTTCAGTATATATATTCATGAACAAATCTATATATTCATGACATAGGAAAGAGTAGGTGAGTAGGTAGACTCTGGTAAGGGAGGGAGCACAAACCAAGAACCAAACGATTAATACAAATTGAAATGGTTTACATCCAATGCATACATTGCACGCTCTTATCCATGTGGCCTCCCTAATGTATGGGTTATCCAAGTCATAAAAGTAAATACCTTATATACCCTTAATTATATAAATCCTAGAAATTGGAAATAAAATAAAAAACATCATTTCCAAGTCTCTCCAATATTGACATCTTATCCTAGCTATTTTACTGAAACACTTCAAATTCTCCAACAAATATCAAGTATTTTAAACTTTTATCAAACACATGCTCAATTCGAAGTGATCAAACAAAATCCCCAATTTTAGGTGGATTATGGATAGTCCCTCCAATGTATATCGATTTTATCACCCAATTCGAAGTGATCAAATAAAAGCCACAATTATAGGTGGACTATGGATAGTCCCTCTAATCTATATCGAGTTTATCATCCCTATCAGAAAGGTTAAGTATTTATTAGTCCACTATAAGAAAGAACTTGAAATTCTCCAACAAATATCACTACAAGTTGGGTGTCTAGTGTCTACCATAGCCAACAAGGAAGACGAATCATAAACACACCTTTGGCAGGTTTGAGACAGCGAGGCTGTTTAAATCATGTTCTTTTCTAGCTCACTGCACTCCCAGTCCCTCATTCATTAACGTATGTCGATGGATTCCCTTGTTTAGATATATGGGTAGAAAGGTTTTGATTCTTGTTGCCATTATTAGAAGGACGACACGAAAATAGAGGGGCCAGATTCTACAACATTTACAGTGTCGGTTGTTAAATAGTTTATCCTGTCAACCTTTGGATTTCATTAAGGAAATTGGAATAATTCAAACACTAGTATTCAAATATTTTTCTTTCTTTCAACTTAATGTTTACAATTCACGGTAAATAAAGAGCATTGACATATTTTGAACTCAAATACCAGGCTCTTTCTACTTGCTCCTCCGCCCAAACGAAGTTGTGGTTGTAGCCTATGAAAAGTATATATTATTTTGGTTTTAATTTCATTTATATACTGGGTCTTTTAAGGTTACATCGATTGATTATTCGAGACTTAGTCTGGTGGATGCGCGGTCACATAATACATAACAAATTTCAAACAACATTTTGGATGGAGAAATTTTAAACCCTTATATTTATAGCACAAGAAGGAACTCCAACAAACAACACATTTAACGTTTCTCCACATATAAAATGTTACACAAGTACAAAATGTTGTACATATGTGTAAAATCACGACAACCAAATTGACAGCTTAGCTCTGCAAAATCTTCTAGAGGAAATAGAAATTAGGCAGACATTGAAGCATGGAATTGGAGATTTGAGAGTTTGGGTCTTGACCTCTGACTGTCCTATACTTGTAAACCCATGATATTGTTTTTTTTTCTCCCATAGACTTCACCAATCTCTTTAAGTCTGGGGAAGCTCAATCCAGCCTACCCAACGTTCTATATTTACTTCTCTTCCTCCTACCTATGATGAAGGTGGAACCTTTAATGAGTTGTCCACCGTAGAAGACAACGAGGAAGTAGAACGGTACAACTGTTTCCTTCTACAGAAATACAATTGAAAGCAACACCATCTCAATTCCCCAATATACCGACGCTCCTGAGCCTTTTTACCTTACTATAGGTAGGCGAATGCATGTTTGTGTATTTCACATGATTGCAAAATTTTTTTTTTTATAATTGCTTCTACATAACATAGATATATCCGTGCAAGTGAGGGAAAACTGGGTATTGTTTTCCCGAGGTGTCTGGAGACTTTCTTAGATCATTCTTCATTTCGAGGGTGCTCAGGGTGTAGATCATAGAGCCCACAGGAGTAAGAGGAAGAAGAAGAAGAGGACTCAAGTCAAAAGGTGAGGCGAGTGAGGAGGGGAGACGTAATAGAGATATTTGCAGGAGCATCCCACTAGTGGGATAGTTATGGCAACGAGCCTCTCCAAATCGTAGCCATTGCCAACATAGCCATCCCTCATAATTAGCTCGGGTGCAGGAGTTACCACATAAGTATACTGACGAATTAAGTAATGGTAATCTTCAGTTAGGTATATGACAAATTATTTCGCTTCTTTTAGAGCTGACTATATGCATATTGTACAACCCTTCTCTCTAGCTTGCACTCTGTTCCAGTTGCCTTTGTCTATGTTGCATAACCATTTTCCTCGGATGCGACAGATAGACTAAGCGACCTGGGTGGACCGTGGGAGACTGGGAGTGTTGATTCAAATGATCTTGACCCCAATAAATGAATGCATATTGGAATAAATCATGGAATCCTGGACTAACTAGTATAGGATTTGATTCATGAACACAAACAAAAGACGACGTGTTGTTATCCTACTACCAAAGATCTATCATCCCAATCCTGTGGTGGTCATATAAATGTCTGGCACTGGTTGAAACCCTGGTTTGGAAACTTACAAACCCATTGGACCAGTTTAGGTTCGAATCTGGCAAATATTGCTCAATGCATTGTAAATTACAACTTGTAAGTTGTAACCCAAAAGACAACACCATTAGTTTTTCCTTATGGAGCCTTGACAGTGGAGGGTTGTCAAATCAATTGGCCATCCATAGATATGAATCATAGGAGAATTTAATTTCACATCATATACTCAAATACTTAGGTGACTTGTAAGTTGTGAGATCACGTGACTCAGTGAACAAGAAGATGCCACATGGAAAACGGATTTGGGAGGCTGGCGTTCTCTCAAACCAAAATTTAATGAAGTTGGTGACTAAGTAATGCATGCCAATGCCATTAAATGATTTATAAGTGAACATCGAATCTTGAGTCACGGTCCCGACTCACCAAGTTGAACTTGGCACTAGGTAGCCCAATGCTCCACCATGGTCCGTGACCATTGGGATCGAGATCCTCATCCATGATTTGACTATTCAAGGGCATTTTGGAAGAATCTGAGTCTCGACTCTTCCACAGTCCACTGAATCACTGATAACCCTTGGAAGGGCGAAGTTTGTAGCTTCCCTTCTATTGCAAATTTACCTAGGCTTACTCAATTTCATTATTGACGGGATGGAAATGAAACTAAATTTTTTTTGCATTGTAAAATTCCTTATAGCCTTCTATGACTGCTAAAATGGCATTTGAAGAGCTCTAAAGACTTCAAATGTGAAGCTTGGACGTGACTGACCTCTTTTTACTAAGGTTTGATATGAAAACGTGAATGACCTCTCTTAACACTACTAGCATTAATGAATCAATTTCCTAATATTTATTACGTCTCTTAATATTATTATCATCAATAAAGCAGTTTCTTAATATTAGAATGCCCGATTACCATCGATGAACCAATTTCCCAATATTATAATGCCCGATTATCATCAATGAAGCAATTTCCTAATATTATTATGTCCGTGGAAGGGACGTATTTGTTCACCACTATTCAACTTTTTCGAGTTTTTGCTATTTTGGTAGGTGTTTTGAATATTTCTTTTTATAATATTTATTTCCATATTTATTTGCAATCTGATTCGAGAGTGAAGGGGTGATGTCAGCGTTGGAGCCTTTTACCACGGGTGTGGTTGGAAGAAGAAACACCGACTCAAAGGCTAAATGCATGCATATTTATATATATTCTCCAAAGTAGCTAGTATTCATAAGGTTTGATCGTGTAGTTATGACAATTCATAAAACATATAGAATAGAGAACTAAAGAGAATCAAATTGATATTGTGTGGCTCAGTAAGATATTTTATTGCTTATTGCTTCTTTGAATATCTTGGTCATGTTTGGTAGTCGTAAAATATAGAAAAATAAGTATCTAGTAGGGTTCAACCCGATGTTGTGTATCCTAGTAAAAATTTATAATTTATATTGTTGGTCACTATTGTTGATTATATAACACGAGGAGTCATTTTTTTGACTTGTGGTTTGTATCAAGTTAAGTATTCTCATAGAAGGTATTGTATGACATAGACCTCAAATTATGGAGATGAACTTGTGAGTAATATCAAGTCCTACCAATATCTTTATTTATTGAGGTGGCATACTTTACTTGGTAAAGTGGTTATACTATGTGATGTATTACTAGTAATGGTCACTAAGTGCTATATGTCTCTTTTAGGGATTAGCTACCCCTCGAGTGAATTACTTTAGCATATAACTATATGACCAGGGGCAATATATATGATCATCAGTATGGAATAATTGTTCCGAGTATGATATGATAAGATGGATAAACTAGCCTAGATCCAAATCCTAGGCTCTATCAAGCGTCGAGAGGGATCAAATCTCTCGAGTTGCAAACCTTTTCTCAGGTATTGCACACAAGGAGCTATTTGAGGAGAGGTTTTCACCACAAGAGATTTGATCCCTCTCGGCGCTTGATAGAGCCTAGTATTTGTATCTAGGCTGGTTCCAATCGTGGGCGGTGACACAAAACTGGAGTTTCATCATCATTATGTAATTATATATATTTGACGATTATCATATTGTAAGGAACCATTCCAATCCATTGATGCTAGCATACGTTGGTGGAATGTGCACTTCTACACCAATCCATCAAACTAATTTTATCATTACGTAATGTCGGGAATAATGCTCATGTAATCCAATTTTCCAATTATCCGAGGCTTCTTCGGAGTCCTAATAAAAGGAGTGAATGCTTCTCTAGCTTATATATTTCTGTCATAGTGTTCACATAATCTTCCCTCTTTCCTATTGTCAAGGACTATATCTTACCTAGAGCATCTCTTTCTATGTTCTCATGTAATAGATCAATGTATGAGGGTATACTTGGTGTCAGCCCATATGTTTTATGACCTTCATATTCTTGGCTTCAAAGGTCATTGTTATGCTCTTCAAGTCAATTGTCCCATAGTTGTCATAAGCCTAGTCTATGACTAGATGCACTAACTAAAGATCAGTTCTACCATTAATCTCAATTACTTTGAAATCCTTGAAGGTCTTGACACTCGCTAAATTAATTTCAACATTCTCCTTTCATCCAATTGGGAGGATGCAGTATTGGTTCGTCATTCTTCGTCTTCTTTTTATGTTTCATTCGTCATTCCTTTTGCTGCTGCATTCTTCTTGCTAAGTTTCAATTTTTTTTCCTTTTCATTCTTTCATTACTCTTTGAGATTGCATTCACCCGTGTTCAGGTCAAGGAGTGTTCTTCTTCATTCTCCACCTTCTACCATCTTGTTTTAATTTTTTCCTTCGACTTCTTCTCTCGTCTTTATCTACTTTAGTTTGCTTTGGTTGCATCATCACTGTCAAATTATGCTTCTTGTTATGAATTCTTCTTCTTCATTATCTGCATAAATTCATTTTTCATTGGGAGGATGACTCCATTTCTCTAGACACCTACAATTTTCTTTCATTTTCAATCATATGCTTACAAAATATGTTGCTTGTTGGGTTGCGTAAAGACCAACAAAACAACCTATGACCTTGGGTTGAAAAACTTAATTGAAACTCCAATATCCATATTTTATGTCACATAAAATGGATTAACATTTGATTTTTGACTCACCCCTGTCTTTAAATGAATTTGAACTTTACTTCAATTTCTTTTAAACTTAGACTTTAATACAAATGTGGAATCAAATTACCTCTATGCATTTTCTCACTTCCATAACTTACATCTAACTTGAATCTCTAATTGGTGAATAAGTCTCTTTCCATTCATTGATCACCTCTTAGAGTCTCTTTTCTTCTTCCACACAACGACTTATTCTATTAGTTGATAGCAACAACACAAAATACTATTCTTTGTAATTGCTATCTACCTCACATGATTTGGGTATTGAAGTCCACTTCATCATTGAACAAATCAAGCATAGTCTATCTCATAACTCAAATGTATGATCTTATTATTCTTGATTTGATGTTGTTTACTTGAATGTTTTTTCATTTTCTCATTGAGTCATCAAATATATTAGAAGGTTTATATCTTGCATACTTGGGTTAGAGTTTAACATTTTGTAATTTGTAGAGAAAAGAAAGGTTCTTCTTTCCTATACTGTTTGCACATAGTTGTTCTCCTCCTTCTTTAATTTTTTCAAATTAAGAAGTTCACATTTTTTTTATCTCTCATTTCAAACCCCATTTAAATTTGTTTTTCTTAGTAATATAAAACTCTCTTATTTTTGTATTGCTTCTAATAGTATAGGAATATTCTAGTGGGAAATCATAATAATCATTGTACAAAATTTCATTAAGAAAATATATTAAAAATCAGGGTATTTTTTAAGGATTCTAATATTATACTTAAGTACAGTATTCTAGGCAATTGTTTTGGATTGAAAAAAAACATGTTTATATACAGGTAGGCGAATATTAACTACAAAACATAAATTTAACACTGAAATGTGTAAATTTTGACGAATATTATGATAAAAAATATAAATTTTATGTAAATATAGCTAGGCAATATTATACACTAATGACCAAATAACGAATTCATTTAAAAAAAAAATCTAAAAAATAACCAATTGGCAAAATTTCAACATAAAAAATGCTTTCACAAGGCTAAGTCGAACCTTATTACTATTTATCAATGCTTAAATAAACTATTTCTTTATATTTGTTAATATACCTTTTGTATATGATATATTTCAATTAAAACATATAACAAAAATGAGAAAACATAAATAATAGTACAAGCCATTCCAAATCATTCTTCATTATTATGATACATGAAAACCAAATATAAAGAAAAAAGGAAAATAAAAAATAGCATAATTACTAAACAATCAATTAATGTTATGCAAATATAAACAATTAACTTTATAAAAAATATTTCAAGATAATAATTATAATATTTTAAAACTTGTGTACTAGGAATCCTCACATCCAATGAGAAAAAATATCTTTAATATAAATGCCTCTACATAAATATATTTTTTATCCAATATTTAAATAAAAATAAAGAATATACTTACTTTTGAACTTGGCTAACCTTTTAGCAAAAAGGCTCATAAAGCCATTGCAATAGGGGCACCACCAAAGCTCAATATGGGTGAGAAACTTTATAAGGAAGTATAACAGTTATAGATGTTTACCTTATGATAAATGGAACTCATATTGTTGTATTGTATTTTTGGAGAGGGTAATTTTTTTTAATACGAGAGGTGAAAACCCAAAAAATTGACAAAATTCTAACAATGTAATAAGTTTTATTATAATTATTATTTTTTGCCGTAAATAAAATATTATTTATTTTAATTTTATTGATAGTATGTCATTCTCGTATGTGTAGATGTATATATACATCTGCAGAGATCAGACGGTGTCATCAAGCCCTCGCCACTGCACAATGATACTTGCTCTATAGAAGACCTTTGGAGTGAAGGGATTTCTTTGCAGTGTTGTTTATAGCCTTTTTAATTGCCTGTGAGTTCTCGAAATTATTGTTCTTTAAGAGAATCATTTTTA
Source organism: Pseudotsuga menziesii (assembly GCA_001517045.1). Taxonomy (NCBI): domain Eukaryota; kingdom Viridiplantae; phylum Streptophyta; class Pinopsida; order Pinales; family Pinaceae; genus Pseudotsuga; species Pseudotsuga menziesii. Next base: position 55,105 of record LPNX011055633.1, on the reverse strand, counting down.
TATTTATATTTTATGGGAATCATGGATTTTAACACAGATTGATTTATAGTTGGGATTAATATGCTTTTTCTTTTCATATATTTCTAGTAGATTGATTTATAGCTGGGATTGATATGTTGTTTCTTATCATAATTTTCTGTAGCTGGGAAAGTGGGTGTACAAAGGTCATGGGACTGAAGAAGGTAAGACGGGGAGATGTAGGGCTGCGGAGGGAGGGGAGAAGGGGGAAGAGGGGAGAAGGGAGGGTTGCGCAGGCAAAGTGGAGCTGGAGGGCCCTGCATGAGAGTGGAGGGAAGGTGCACTTGGAGGAGAGGAGGAGAATGGCCATGAGTTGGCGCTGGAGAATCGTTAGGAAGATAAATTTAAATTTAATATAAATTTAATTTATATTAAATTTAATAAATTAATATTAATGGATGACATAATATTTATTATTGTGTATTATTTTTTTGTTAGGAACAAATGTTACAACATTTCCCTCATACTTCATATCATTTTTTACTGACTTAATATTGACAAACGCTGCAAGATCTCCCTCATGAACAAACATTACAACATCTCCCCCATACTCGACATTATTATTTTTGGCCAACTTAATATCGACAAACGTTACAACATCTCCCTCATACAAACGTCACGACATCTCCCTCATACTCGGCAATATTATTCTTGGCCAACATAATATCGACAAAAGTTACAAGATCGCCCTCATATTTTGGCTGATAATTTAAATTTAAATTTTTTATTATTTTGTTAGTAACAGACGTTACTCGACAAATGTTACAATATCTCCCTCATATTAGGTTGTTTTTTTGCCGACATTTATTTTGGCGTATAATTAAAATTTTTAATTTTTATTATTTTGTTGGTAACAAACATTACAAGATCTCCCTCATACAAGATTCGACAAATGTTACAAGATCTCTCTCATACTGGGTTGTAAAGTGCCTTTCGGCGCAAATATCTCCCTCATACTGGGCTATAGAGCACCTCTCGGCGCAATAAATACACATGGGGACCATGCGGTAAATAATACAGGATAAAGATAAAATGAATTCGAATTGCCTATGCATGCCTTCGTGTGAATTCAAATTGTAAAGGATTCAGTTAAACCCTTAGTTGTAAATAAAGAATGTATTAGTTAAATAATGAATCTCTCTCAGATCCATGCAAAGATATTGAATAGTAAATAATATAATTGAATTAATAAAGACTTATGTGTTTTAGTTAAGGGTGTGCGCAAGCTAATGAGGGTTTATTTTGACACGTTAAATGCAATAGAAAACTGAAAAAATAAGCATCCATCTACTTACATGGATATTTTGAGACACTTACACAACGAATCTTGTGATGAGTAAAAAAATGAAATGTAGGAAACTGGATGACGTTTGCAAATATATAATTTTTTTCTATTGAAAATGTTCTTAACTATCTAAAGTTAGATCTTTTTTAACGGAAACTTTTTTTGGGGGGACAAATTCTAAGGTATATGTTTTTATGGGTGCAACCTTTGAGTGACTAAATGATGCAATCATTGCGGAAACTGGTAGACATATAGAGAACAGATAGTACTTGTGCACGACTATTTTTCCAAAAATAGAAATAGTAAATTTTTGTTTTAATTTTTATTTTAATTAAATCTAAGTGATCAAACCTCAAAAACAATGTCAATTGTGGGAGCAGCATTTGAATGTCTTAATGCAATTATTTGGAAATGGGTTTTTTATAGCATGTAGAGGTTGTGTGTTCTTTAGTGCACCATACAATTTTTTTTCAAAATGGTTGAGAAATGAATGAGTTATAGATGAAAAAATGTGTTTTTTTTATTTGAGGAGTGATTGCACAAGATAAATAAGAAAAAAATAGAATATATATATATATATATATATATATATTCTTGTTAAAAATTACATATTTGGAATCCACAAAAATAACCATATATGTTTCTAAAATGTCATAAAAAATGGAGGTGTGCAACATACTAAACGCGAGCATATTGAAAATTTAGAGATAATGTTCAATTAGCCATGGTTTATCATACACCAAGGCATAGGCATGATGAATCCGAAGCAAATTCTAAAGCAGACACATAGGCATAAGAATGTCGCGCTAGCATGGATGGAGGTTTGGCAATAGTGTCATTAAACACGCTCGCGTTTTGTTTAAATTGAAATATGTGTTCCCACCAATGATAAACATGTGCATGCTATATTAATACAAAACACACACATGTTTTGTTAGACTATAACGCGTGCACTTTGTGGAAGCTTGTGACCTTACATTTGACTACTTTGCCATTTATAACAATATTTTTATTTAATTTTATTTAATTTGTAAGTATTTATTTTATTTTTAAAATTTTTGGGGCTAAAATTATATGAATCATTTTTTCTTGTATAGTCTAATATATGATTTCATTTTAATAACATCATATTTTCTTTGATTTTCTATGGCTAGAGTGGTTATATTATTTACAAAATATTTTTTTCGTTTAATATGCAAGTTCCAAAAAATTTGTAATTTATTTCTTGAAGAAAAATATAATTTTCCAATTTAGAGGTTGATCTTAAATTTTTGTAAATAATAGTATGTGATGTTTAGGCCATGACTTTGTTTTTTACCCCGAAAAAAAAAAAACTGGTATATTGGTATCAACACTTCTCTATTTGGGGACTGTTTTTGATATTTTTACATAAAACTCATCGTTTTTATGGCTAGGTATAAAGTTCTAGTGTCATAGTATAAGTGGTTATTTATGTTTTCAAATTATTGCGCCGAGAGGCGCTCTACAGCCCAATATGGGGGAGATCTTGTCACGTGATGTAACGTTACTAACATGTCGGCAAATAATAATAGTGAAAGTGAATATTATGGGGGAGATCTTGTCACATGATGTAACGTTACTAACATGTCGGCAAAAAATAATAGTGAAAGTGAATATTATGGGGGAGATCTTGTCATGTGATGTGACGTTACTAACATGTCGGCAAAAAATAATAGTGAAAGTGAATATTATGGGGGAGATCTTGTCACGTGATGTAATGTTTGTAACATGTCGGCAAAAAATAATAGTGATAGTGAATATTATGGGAGAGATTTTGTAACACAAAATAAAAAATAATATCACTTTAGTAAAGTTATTTTTATTAATAAAAACTAATAGCACAAAATAATGTCATTTTATCTCCGTAAACATAATAGCACATAATAACACATTGAATAAGCACTCACACATTAATGCATTAAATTAAAATTCAGAAGTTGTTTTCTTGGCCATCCATTAATATCGCAGAGCATCATGGGTAATCGAGGAAGAGGATCATCTCCAAACAAAGAAAATGTGTAATGGCAGTACAACAATGTTTAAAATATTGGGTGGCCGTCTGCAATGCCCTGGCATATCCTCACTTGCGTTGAAGCTCTGGTCAATGAAAACAATGTTTCTGAAAATCTCAAGTACCCAGCTTCAGTAGATGGATCTTCTAGTCAAAATTCCATGATTTCAAGGGCAGGACAGCTCTCAAGCAAGCAACCCAACACAGCAATATCCCTTTCATCCAGGTATATAGTGTCTACGTGAACTATCCGAAGATTAGCCAGTGGGGTGTTTAAACATCGTGGCAGCCGATCTCTAGCAAACTCCTGCGTTGCATTGCAAAGCCAAAACTATGTCAACTTTTGGACTTAATAATAAAAATAAATGAACTTTACTATATATATTCTGTCCAGATTATACAATACAGTGGTGACACTTCCCACCGTAAAGACATCACAAAGTTATCATAGTCCAATTCTGTCTTACCACAGCAAAGAGGCCAGCCATGGACAGAAACTCGAGATTAGGATGCCTCTCGAGGATCTTGAAAAGAGGAACAGTCATCTCTGCGTTTTCCCTAGGAAGGCGGCCCCAAAGATCAATGGAGAGTTTCTTCAATGATTTGAACTCACTCACAATTTCAAGAACCCTTTCAGCTGAAACATTGGGTGCATCTTCATCCAACTCCAATATCAACGACAGTTCAACTAATCTATTTTCACACTCCATTGTCACGTTGCAGACGCCATGGGAAAGTTCTTGAAAGAACACCCCATTCACTCTCAAAACATTTATCTTCTCTGGTATCATAGTTACAAGTTTGTGACATTTTATGGTTAAAACCTCGACGTGATTATCATTTATAACTATATCTCTAATGTGGGCGCCTGAGATTACAGGCTTCAACAGGCCAACAGAAGGGTTTATGGCAAGTTCTTGCAGAACTGGGCAACGAGAAATGAAGAGAGCTAAAGATTCATCAGTGAATTCGATATTACTGAAAGAGCAAGAAATGAGATTCTTGTATCAGATAAAACCGTTTGGAATATTTGTGAGATTGTAGTTGGAGAGTTGAAGTGTAGTTAGACTACCACAGCTGAAAAGGGCAGCAGGAGGAGGGATTTCTATATTTCGCGGGCATTGGCACAGAGTGAGGCGTTGGACATTCTTGGATGCTGCATACTGCACCCACCTGGATACCTTATGGGGGAGATCTTGTAAAGTCAGTAACGTTTGTAACATGTCGGCAAAAAATAATAGTGATAGTGAATATTATGGGAGAGATTTTGTAACACAAAATAAAAAATAATATCACTTTAGTAACCTTATTTTTATTAATAAAAATTAATTTTTCTAATAGGCCAAAATAAATTTCGGCTACAAAAACAATCTAATATGGGGGAGATGTTGTAATCTTCCTACCTAAAAAACACAAAATATGTGGGTGAAAAAAAAAACACAAAATTGAATTATCCCAAAAAAATGTTGGCCTTGCACATGGTTTTAAAACCATGTGCAAGGCATTCTAAACAACCCATGGTTTTATTGTACATGGTTTAGGAGGCTTTGCACATGGTTTTTAAACCATGTGCAAGGCCTCCTAAACAACCCATGGGGAAATGATGCAATGTTCGTTCCTAACAAAATAAAAAATATTATATGTCGGCCATAAATAATATTAAATATTAATGATAATAAAATTATATGTGGACCTTAAATAAAAAGATGTGTCTTTTGGTTTGAATCAAATCAATGGATACCTAAGAAGAGGTTTGCACCTCGAAAGATTTGATCCATCTCGGCTCTTGATAGAACCGAGGATTTGGATCTACGCTGGTCTATAATACTATGTAACGTAAGAAATTTAAGGAAAAAATACAATATAATTTAAGAAGTCTAGAAAAAAAAAATTACGATCCATTTCATTATGCTAAGATGCACTTTCTACAATCCAAATCCTTAAAATAAATCATTTTTTTATGTAACCTAAAAAAAATTAAATTAATTTAAAAAGCGTCCTGAGCTCACTATAATTTTGACATGCTAAAAGGCTAAGAAGGTTGGTATTGCAACAAAGGTTATGAAACTGAGATGAGATATATTGTGGGTGTATGCATGACACTCTAAGAAGAAGTTATTTTCATCCTCAATGTTCATATTCTCATAGAGATGGCAGATCATTTCCACCCATGGTGTTTTAGGAACCGCCCAACAACCTCTTTTAGTATGGAGCTCATGAGAGTTCGTTCTTATCTTGGCTATATTAATTTTTTTCTTTGAACTAGTTAAAAAGAGTATCCTTGATGGCCTCATACTATCTTAATTTTTTTTTAGTCTCTAAATCTTTCTCACACCATAATTTCTCTTTAAAATTAGAAGTAACAATATTTGACTTCTAAGTTTAAAGAGAAAACAAACTAAATATCTATATTATACTTTATAATCTAATAATAATGACATTAAGGAGATAGTAACAACATTTTACAAAAGTAAAAATAAAATAGTAAGAATAACACCAATAATAATTAAACTTAATAATTTTTTAATTTTATTGATAATTTTCTTTATTGTTTTTATTGGAAATTTTTTTATAGTGTCTATGACTCTAAAATTAATAAATTAAATTGGAAAAACATGATTTAAAAAAAAAAAAAACAACTAAAGAACTAAATATTATAATGAAATAAATAAACATAAATCCATTTTATTTTTGTAATTTTTAAATAGATTGGTAAATTCTAATTTAAAATAGACTTATATTTTTCATATACAAAGATAAATCTATCTAAAAAAGAATCTACCATGTGCAAGAGTGATAAAATATCTTGTACAAACCCATTTATAAAGTGCAAATGTGGAATAAGCATTTTAATTTATCTAGTGTGCAATTATATAAATGACCTTGTAAATATTTTAAATCTTATAACTGACATGTTATTTTGTATTATTTAAAAAAAACATAATATCCACTCGAAACATACTATATTATAGAGAAACAACACAAAAAATAATTATATATATATATATATTTTAAAAATTATTAATTTAAATAATATTTAAAATATTCATTGAAACAATAATTAACATTGGCATTGCCCTCAATAGATTATTAACTATGTAATTTACAATAACCATGGAAATAAGTTAATTACTTGCAGCGACAGTTACTCCTATTTAAATGTCTAATATAAGAAAATCTTGCATTAAACTTAACCTCAATTATTCCAAGTAATAAAACAAATGCATTAAAGATCATATGGCTAATACCAATTAATAATAAATTCATAAGTTAACCAATTAATAATAAATTCATAAGTTAACGAATATTGATGAATGCTATAGCCAGCCAGCATGTGTAGATTGACTGGCGGTGTAAATGAAGGAATGTTGTAAAGGAGGTCTCAAGTTCAAATCTCACCCAAACTTATCGATGCCCCATGCTTGCGGGCTGTCAGCAGACGAAAATGGACTTCTTGTCATATTCTTTGGACTTCAAAAATCTAATCCACTTCTTGTGTGAAATGCAAACTGCAAAGTTGATGCTCATTGGCCAATGGAGACTCTTCCTCGAACAACTCTTTGAATCCAAACTTCTAATCCAAAACCCTGTGGAGAGTATAACGTGAGCAGATAACAACCGGGAGAGAATAGCTCGTTCATTTAAAATGAATTCTCGCGCAAATTAGACGTTTCTCCTGCAACACGATCAGAGTTATGTGAGCTAAACTGGGCATAGGGCAGATAGAGTTTCTAGCTTCTTTTTCAACCAGATTATCTCAATTGCTCACAAGTAGGTCACTCCATGAGAGGGACGAATTCGTAGTTAGAGACACTGGGAAGGCTTCATTATTGCCATAAAGATGTTTCCTCCATGTTGTTATTCTCACGGGGATGGGTTTCAACACGTTATTTTTTACGGGATGAGGAGATTCCGACCTCTCCTTGAGATTTTTCGTCTTGGTCAGATATGTGTTCCAGTGGTTCTTGATTTCATTATCTGTTCTCACGGGCAATCTTCCTGCATCCAAACCCATGTTCGAAATTTCATTATGACATTAACAGTTCTAAATTTATAGCCGTTAACTGCATGGAGATCCATGAATTCTTGAAAAACAAATTAAGGGAATTCCACTTGCCGATTTCCTAGAAGGAGGTGCAGCTGAAGGATAAGTTCATCCTCATCGGAGGAAATGTTACCGCGTTTAATGTCGGGACTAAGATAATTAACCCACCGTAATCTACAGCTGTTTCCACTCTGCGTACTACCTACAACACAATTCGTCTTTACTTATTTAATTTTCTCCTCCATCTTAAAGCAGGATAACTCTGGCTAGATGTCACTCAACATATATTGATGCCCGTTTTTCATTTTGTTTTGAACAGTTTTGAAAAGGGTTTTGGCAAAGAAAGAACGAGAACTGTAGAACGCCTGTCTTTTCCACGTGTAATTGGTATTAGAGATTTAGTGTGATTCCGCTGCTTTTTGCGGTAGATTTGTCCATCCACCTTGATTGCCAAGAATTCGCTTGTATGCGCAGAGATCCATATCCTCGTTGGTTGTCCAGGCCCCGCGCTGATTTGAAGAGCAAGGAGACCTACCCATCTAGGATATAAGATTTACTTTTGCTATTGGAAAATTTTAATTTCTTACCCTTGACTTTGTATGATACTGTTTCACAATAAGTTTCATAATCCTTTCTTTTATCTTTACCTATGTTGTCTAGTAAAATCAGATTTAGTTTTAAAATTTTTTAGTTAGTTATTTTCAAAGTTTGTAGTTCATCCTTTAATTCTTTCTTTGTTTGAAGTAATTCTTAGGGTTGATTATTTAATTTCACATAAGTGTTTTCTCTATTATTGTAATGAGATCCATTTTCAGCAAATGCTTCAATTCATTCTATTTTCTGCAAAATACAATTTATATTTTTATATATAAATAGTTTAAAATAGTTTAAAACATAATCATGAGTGAGCTAATTAGGCCTAGTGTTTGGAACTCATACCACATGTATATTCTCCATATTTGGTAAAATTTAATAAATAAGTTTGATTGTAATTACATAGGATAAATAAATCTATATGATGTGCATAAAAGACACACTTATGATAAAACAATAGAATGTGATTTAGGTCTAGCTGCTAAATATGCATGATAATAAAAACTTCATACGACCTTTAAAATGTGTTCAGTCTTTATCCATTTAAGATAATGACAATTTGTGACAACATTATGATGCGACATATTGTTAATACGACACTACTTTGCTTAATGTTAAGCCACTTTTGTTTATTGTCCGTTAAAGTTGTTGTGCTTGTTCGTTATGTTCTAGTTTTACTTGTAAGCCTTCTTGTGCGTTTTGGAGGATGGCTTCCATGTCTTACTTAACTCTTGGGCTAATGCAAAATTATTATCATTTTTTTGCAAGTGACCTTGCTTCAAGATTGCCTACTTGTGTTAACATAACTTAAGCCCTCCTAAAGGTATGCGAAGGTCGACTTAAACACATTATCGTAAGTAAGAAGCATACAAGCGCTTGGCCTAAACTCATAAGCATAAGCAAAAAAACTACGACTTACATGCTACAATTTGACATTTTTTAAATATAGAGTTTGGGTTGACACTTGGGTGAGTGCACAAAGTTGAGGGTCTCTTTTGGTACGTTAGATGCAATAGAAAATTGAAAAAATAGACATCCATCAACTTGCATGGATATTTTGAGACACTTATACAATGAATCTTGCGATTAGTTAAAAACAAGAAATGTAGGAAATTGAATGAACTTTCCAAATATATAATTTTTTTCTATTCAAAATGCTGTTAACTATTTAAAGTTAGATTTTTTTAACGGGCACTTTTTATTTTTTGGACAAATTATAAGGTATATGTTTTTGTGGCTGCAGCCTCTGAGTGATTAAATGATGGAATAAACTTACGAAAATCGGTATACATATAGAGAACATACAGTACCAGTGCACGACTATTTTTCCAATAATAAAAATAATATTTTAAATTTTTTTTTATTATCTAAGAGATCAAACCTCGAAAACGGTACGTCAATTGTGGGTGCAGCATTTGAATGTCTTAATGCGATTATTTGGAAATGGGTTTTTTATAGCATGTAGAGCTCGGTGTTCTTTAGTGCACCATACAATTTGTTTTTAAAATGGTTGAGAAATGAAAGAGATATGGACGAAACACTAACAGTGTGTTTTTTGAGTTGAGGAGTGATGATAGAAGATAAATAAGAGAAAAATAGAAAAAAAATGTATTCTTGTTAAAATTTACATATTTGGAATCTGGAAAAAAACCATATCTGTTTCTAAAATCTCATAAAAAATGGAGGTGTGTAGCGTAATCACACGAATGGCTAAACACGAGCATATTGAAAATTTGGATATAATATTGAATTAGGCATGGTTTATCATACTCCAAGGCATAGGCATGTTGAATCCGAAGCAGAGTACGGAGCAGACACATACGCATAAGAATTTCATGCAAGCATGGGTCGAGGCTCGGCCTTATCATTTGGAGGGAATATATTTTTGAATTTAAACAAAATGGGAGCACGTTTTATTGAAGCAAAACGGGAGCACATTTTAGTAAAGCACAACGTGCGTGCATTTTTAAATACT
>LPNX011055633.1:32247-42956 GCA_001517045.1 Pseudotsuga menziesii | reverse complement strand
AGACACCCCCACATTAATCTAACCCCCCCCAACTCCTAAACTCCTAACATGTCCCTTCTTCTCTCTCTCTCACACACACATACACACACATCCACATGTCACCCCATACCATTAAGGATCCCCCCAGCACTTTATCTTCGTCTCTCTCTCTCTCTCTCACACACACACACATCCCTATGTCTCCCCTTACCACTAACACCCCCTAACCTACAACCTACAACACCTAGACACCCCCACACACATCCACAGGTCTCCCCTTATGACTAACTCCGCCCTCCCTTATATCAGTCCCCAACCAATCGAACTACCTCTGACCCCCACTCCCCTACTACGTCCCCTCTACAACACCTAGACACCCCCACATTAATCTAATCCCCCCACTCCTAAAATCCTAACACACCTTTTACTCTCTCTCTCTCTCACAGACATCCACAGGTCACCCCATCCCACTAAGGACCCCCCCCCCCCCCCCCCCCCCGGGGGCCCCCCCCCCCCCCCCCACTCTATCTTTATCTCTCTCTCTCTCACACACACACACATCCCTATGTCTCCCCTTACCACTAAGGAGCCCCCCCATTTTGAAAGTTTTATTAAAGTTTTTGCAAGGTAAAACAGGAGCGCGTTTTTTGTACTATCCTAATTGGCATGCATGTTGGCAGCCTTAGGACTAGGCTTGGCAGGGTCGGGATTGCTTGGGATGATTTCTATTTTATGGGTCAAGAGTGATTGACTTCATTCTACCATTGCATCTAAAAGGTCCCTCAACTTTGTGCACTCACCCACTTTGAAATTAATGTGATACTTTCCAAGCCATGTGATGTCTTAAACCTTTACAGCTCGAAAGCATGTAATGAAATCGATAAACCCTAGGGGTTTTGTTGTTCCCTCATTTCACTCTCAGTCTTGCTGTTGCATTCATTTGTCTTTGTGAAGGAGTGAAGGGAGAACCAAGCACTCGAATTTAGGCCTTCACCCTTGGCCACACCCTCTCGACTCCATAATGGCATAAATTTGTTTGTAACCCAAACGGCTCGTTGTATGCAATTCGATACAATGGTGGATTGTTTTGTGCTACATTATTTCTACTTCTTCTCTTTCTTAGGTAAGACTCTTTACTATGGGTTTTCACTGAATATAGTTTTCTTTCTTTTTACTTGTTTTAAGATTTATAACCCATGATGTTCAAGGAATGGAAGAGAGTCGTGTTGGTTCTTGCGTGGACGAGGGAAAACATTCTAGCAGGAGGTCCAGTAAGTCTTGGAACTTCCATTCATCTTCTGTGAATCCATTAGTTATGCCTCTATTGTGTCGTGGTTGGGTGTGCAAACAGAGTTGGAGTCATTTTATGCGTGTTCTTTCGTTAATATGGTAAACCCTTGAGGTTCTGTCTATGGCACTTTCAGTTATTTAAAAACGGTCTCCCTTTTAACCGTGGAGTCTAAGGGGACTGTAATGGAATCATTACTTGTTTATTTTTTTAGATTGGAAAACTTGCAGAGTTTAGTAAAAGGGATGGTTTCGCCGTGCTTGTGCTTTCTTGTAGAGTTTCCTTGACACTCTGAAATTTGTAAATATGTTGTTTATTAAAAACTACCATAAGTGTTTTTGTATTGTAACTTCAAAGTCGATTTGGTTCTTGAATGTTCTTCTAGTAGTCCTTCTGAGGTTGTGAGTCCATTCATGTATAATGCAGTAGTTGAAAATGTAATGATAAGGCCGAGAGGCCATTTCTTTGTTTTCTATTGTTTATTTTTACAATACATAGCAATGCTCTATCATGGTAATTAGTGGGATGTTCTACCTTCACACTACGAGAGGTAGATGGATTAACATTTTCCTATTTTTATTTATTACTTGTGGACATAACCGTCCCTATGGAATTCGAACTTGGGTTCAGATAGAATTCGAAGTTTTAAAGAAAGATAAAAAATGTTTCTTTGTTTAAGAAATGTTGATTTGTTAAGTACATGCCAACAGAGTGTTTAGAAAATTTCTGTTTGTTCTTAAACTAAGAGTCATAAGGAAAATGTGTTGATAGTGAAATGAAATTCATTCTAAAAGGTTGTTTCTTTTTGCGGCAAACCTGCCCATATGGGTTTTCTGTTTGTGAATTAATGGTATTTAGAAAATCTAAAGAGCGTTTTTCACCTCTGTGCAAAGAAATGGATGAATGGTTTAAAGTTTTTATTTTGACCTTTACCCGTATGTGGATTTAGATTTTCTTGTTTTGGTTGTACTAGCCTTGTAGGTTTCGACATCATGACCTAAAAAATACTGAAAAAAATAATATTAACCTTGTTAAACTAGTTAAATTTTTTTATTTAAACCCTAGCTTAAAAGAATTTATAATTTATTTAAAATAATCCTTTCAGCTATGTTATAAAATTACTACGAATATAGTTCTAAATATAAAGCATGATTAACAAATATTTGCATGTCCTAGATTACAAGTATGTTGATTATTAAATAGGAAATGAAATCTAGGGATTCTAGTTAGCTAACTTAGTGGGGTTGAAAATTCGATTCTGTTAAATTTTATTTGTTTCTTTCAAACCCTAGTTATAAATTCAGTTTCTAATCTAGACTTTCGATTGCAACGTAATTTTTCTTACTCTAATCCTAACCATTCTTCCAGAGAAAAGAACTAGAAAAGTACATGAATAAAATAACAATACTATCTAGTGAAAAATAGAATGAATGGAATGCATTTATTTACAATATTTATCCTAAATTAGGAGTGTAAGGATTATAATTAAAACAAATAAAATAGTGAACTCAAATTAGCTTCATAGGAAATATCTGCTGATAACTCATCTAAAATATTAATTTCTATAAAATCAAAGCATACTTCATGAAACAATAATATAGTACTAGGATCCTTTTTAAATTTATTCTAACTTAGAAATCCATCAACATTCCTATAGTTTCAGATACAGATATAGAATAAAATACTAGATAATAAACAAAATATTTTTAGAACCTAGATAAAATGTAGATGAGGGGAAAAAACCCAAAGGAGATTGTTCCACCCAATCGTCTCTTGGAGTAGCCAAGATTACTTTCTTAGGACCCCCAAGTGTGTTCACTGAAGCACTAGGACGAAGAGACTGTGTAATAGTACACAAAGAACTTTCTGAAACTTAGCACTCAATAGCAAATTTAACTCAACAATTTCACTTTAGCAATCCCCTCATCGAATTCCTTGTGAGCTTGACTTTTCAGTTTGTAGCAATCACAAGGTTCATTCACTTGGAAAAAGAATGTCGTGAGCCTCCTCCTCAATTCGATGGTATTTATAATATTTTCCAGTTCTTTGGTTTAGCTTTGAAATTTAATGAGCCACCTACTTAGTTCAAAAACTTAATAGTTCCTCATATCAAACAACATGTAACATACCCAAATTTCCTCAATGTAAATTATGAGAAAATGGGGTAAATTTTTCGCTTTTACTACATCTAAACAAATCAACTATGTTAGTATCTTGAGAGCGTATAAACACATAATCGTAAACATTACTATCATTTTCATCTATTCATGTAAGAAAACTCTGATTCAATTTGATTAAGTTCCACTGAGTAATTGTCAAGGGAATTATATTAATGACCATACTAGTACAAGATTAATGGTAAGAACTTATACATCAAATATAGAAGCACAGTAATCATATCACATTAATTCTATTGTATTCTTCTATTCTCATCTCTCACCTAAAATATAGGAACTAAGTATACATAATCTTATAAAAAAAGGGTGAAAACGTGAAGTTGGGTAACACTTCCGTGAGAATCGGATGCCCGAGCAACATAGCGAAAGTTATTTGGTCGAATAACTATAGTTATTCAGTCGAATAATTGATCATTTATTCAGCCGAATATTGTTTAACAGTGAACCGTTTAAATTGACGGAACGCATAGCCAGCCAGTAATTTTGACCGGTGGTTCTATGTTTATTCGGCCAAACAATTATTCGATCGAGCACATATTCGACCGAACACGTATTCAGCTGAATAAATATTTGGCCGAATAACTATTCGGTCGAATAATTGTTCGACCGAATAACTGTTTGGCCGAATAACTGTTCTGCATAAAAGGTCGACTGTGACCCACATCTCATGTTTTCCACTTGCAATCATCGCCCGTCACCCACCACCCTCCTGGTCTCCCATCGTGCTCGTCGTGATCGTCCCTCCACCCTCTTGTAGTTCCACCTGGTTGCTTGTTGTTCCTGTTGTGCACGTCATTCCTGGTCTCCCATCTTCCCCGTCCTGCCACCACCTGGTCACCCGTCATCCCCGTCCCCCCACCCACTTGCAGTCTTGCCTGTCGTGCGTTGACGTCGTGGAGGTCCGCCACCCTTCTGATCTCCTCTCAGCATGGAGAGCGGTCGAGAGGTTTGTTCATGGAGGTCTGTTCATGGTTTGTTTGTGGAGGGTGTGTTCGTGGTCTGTTCGTGGTCTGGAATCCTCTTGACAGGTATTCTCTGTTTTGATAATTTTTTTTATAATGCGAACGCTCAACAAAGAGATTCATCGTTTGCTGTAGCCAATGGATTAAATTTCATATTCGTCGTAGTTCCTTTTTCATTTCATAGTATGATTGCGTAATGATTTTAGGTATATAATATGATGAGAAAGGTAGATTCATTTTAATTTTAGTGGATATGAATTAAATTTGTTGAAGTGCAGACTTGTGTGATTAATAAAAAAATATAAGTTATGTTTATATTTATGATATTATGTTTTAAAATTTTTAGGTTTTATTTTATTGTACATGTTATTATGAGGAGAGTAGATTTCTTTTAATTTTAATTTCAGTTCACAGGTATTATAAAGAAGATATTCATGAACTCTGTCCACGTCGATAGAGTTCATGAACTCTATCCACGTGGACAAAGTTCATGAACTCCGTCGATGTATGAGCTTAGTAGTCTTCCATTGGAGGCTTGTTCCGTGAGGTTGCACAAGCTAGGCCTTCAGTTACTGCAATAAATTAACCTCAGATGAGATATTCAGAAGCTCATTCATTAGAGTTCTATAGGGGTTAGTAAATAATTACAATTTAGTTCAATTTGGTTTATGTGCATGTAACTACTTATAGTTTTATGTGTTTCATATTATGTCACAAGTACATGATAGTCATAATCATTAAAACAGTGGAATGTATTATGATAGTACAAATAAAGTTTATTGTACATGTTATTACGAGGAGAGTATATTTCTTTTAATTTTAATTTCAGTTCACAGGTACTATGAGGAAGATATCCATGAACTTTGTCCATGGATAGAGTTCATGAACTCTATCCATGTATGAGCTCAGTTGTCTTCCATTGGAGGCTCCTTCCACGAGGCTACACAAGCTAGGCCTTTAGTTACAGGATAGTCATAATCATTAAAATAGTGGAATGTATTATTATAGTACAAATAACAAGAGAATTTAACCTGTAATTATGATTACCAATCTGTTTGATCTATGTATTTCTAATATAAAATATCACATATTACAAATAAAAATTATTAGTACACTTCGAGGTTAGTATCATTCACATTAATCTAAGTCATAAAAGAACCACAAAGAACCTGTATAATGATTATTAGTTACAGTTTATACTTACCATTATATTAGGACATTGTACTGATTGATCTAAGTATTAAGACCATAAATATTCATAGATCAACTTTGCATTCATAAAAGTAAGATCCGTTTGTGGTTAAGCTTTAACATATACAAAAAGGTTATAGAAATAATATATTTAAGGTAAACTACTTACACCTAAGCTCTAAGTTGAGCTTCTTACAACCTGTATCAATATGACGTAATATGCAAATGCTGATGATTACACTTTTCATGCTATAAAGTTTTGTACATTGTTGGCGGGTATCATTCGTTTTTTTGGTGGTTGGTTTGTTTTGCTTCCTTTGTTGTTCGGCTTCGAACGCTCAAGGTCGGTTTGTCGGTGTATTTTAGCAGCGAAAAATAAAAAGGTATGCCTTCTAATAAAAAAATTAAAGAAGGGTCATTTATATTTATTTGTAGATACGGGTTGCAGAGTAATTGGAGTTATGATTGATCACATCTATAACTCCAATTACTCCACGACTACTATCTACATATAAAATCTAGAGGAAGCAGATGTAGTAATGCTTTTACTTGTTTCTTCTTCAAGGTATGTACTATTACCCACATGTATCATTCGATAGTTAATGTCCACATGGATAGAGTTCATGAACTCTGTCCAGGTGGATAGAGTGCATGAACTTTGTCCATGTGGACAGAGTGCATGAATTCTATCCAAATGGACAGAGTGCAACATCTTTTTGTTTGAAATTAAATTTTGCCATTGCTTCCTATACTCTAATTTATTACAACATGTCTCTTATTATGGTAAGTATGTATATTGCTAATAATTGTACCTATAATGTCCAATTTAGTTAATACAAAATAAATCAAAATTTTTATCCCATTACTCCAAGATGAGCTCTATGATTACCATTGCTTACTTCTTTCTTTGTCGTATTTGGGTGGCTTAGTATGGGCTTACTAGATAAAGATGACTACTTTGACTTTAATTGTTTCTATTTTTTAGTGCTTACTTTGTAACCATCTATCGTAATCATATTCAAATCGAGAACATTTTTTTATGATTCTATGGAATAATGAAAATATTTGTAGATATAATTTATGTTTAAATTATTAAAATATCTAATAAGTTATTAATTTAAGATTTAAATTAATATTTAACATGTTCATGAATTGATTCCTTGACATAAATAAATGTAACCTTTACTTAATATTTGACCATATTGGTTCCATTCATTTAAAACATAAAAAACACAAAGATTGGCACATTAATTTCTCATACATCCAACAATAAATTAGCTATATTCATTTTAAGAACTATTAGATAATATTAGGTATATCTAGGTCCTTATTAAAAAATTAGTTTTTTTAGTAGCTAGGTCTTTGAATTTGAGGAATTAACATGTAGAATTTGAATATGTTATGAGTTGATATTTGTGTAAACCTGTAGATATCATATCAAATGGAAAGAGAGCAATCTTTGAGACAAAAGAGTAGGAGGTCATCACATTCTTTGGGAGTTGGTGTCCCAAATGATAATCGAAGGTTGTCGACTTCACCTCGGGATTCAAGCTTATTGTATAGTTCACATTCATCCGATCATCGATGAGATGATAGTGGTAGAGATGATTCCCCTTTATCCTCTGTGGGTGAACGTCGAAATTGACCTTCTGTCGGTATGAACATCAATCTTTTAATATATGTATAAATTGTATTTTTGTGTGTACACGAAGTTTGTATGTGTTTACACATAACTTTAGTTGTATTTGAAGCAGAGAATGGTGCATAAGTGACACGTAGTTTTATAGAGAGGGAGGAAGATCAAGTATGGGAGACAAGCGTGGATGGAGAGAAAGGTTTGCAAGAGGCTCGTCATCCTAAATAGGGTGGCAAAGGTCGAGCTAGGATGCAATATGTTCAACTAATTGAGGGTTTTACACCCATTACGACTTATCCATCTGATTTACTAGAGGAGCTTCCATGGGAAAGTGGTCTTCAACAAACGACCCTTGAAAGCTGCAGAGCTCACTATGACAAGCTACAACATGGTCTTTCTAGTTTGGATCTCGCTCCAGAGAACAAACAAAGTATAGAGATGATTTTGCAATCATTACAAAAATTCATTGAGGTATATGAGGATCTTGGACCAACAACAGATGGTTTTGTTGACTTGATGCAGAGAAGAAAGGCACAGGTGATGGGTCCAGACAGGTGGGCTGTTGTGAAGGAGAGAGTGACCAGAGAACATGCCAACTCAATGTTTAACTTCAAAGAGGGCCTAAAGCGTAAAGCATTGAAAGTGCAATATTTTAAGCACCTTGAACTTGCACATTATTTATATGATCGGTTCCTTCCAGCCTATGGTCAGTTGCCATGGAACGATAAGGTTCCTAATTATTTTTCTGGATTTTTTTATGCTGAATCTTTTTAAAATATGAAGCCAGACTATACTGATATTCATTCTGAGTTTTATGGAGTTGTAAAGGGGAGGATATGCAATCAAAAGGGTTCTCTTAGACACCGCACTACTCTTTGACCTCCACCTCAGATATCTCGTCCACCTAGGCTTGTGACTTACAAATCGGAGATGGAGCCCACATCACAAGTTGGGACAACTGCAAGGAATAATGTTGCCAAAGGTTTACCTTTGGCATTTGTAGGGGTTGATTTTGGATTGAGTCGAGAGAGGGATCGAGCCATTATTTGGAAAAATTTTGTTTACAAAACAAATGATGAGTTAGATTGTATGGGCATTGAATATCTAAAGGCTTATGCCAAGGTTTGTCGTGATATAGCTTCAAATAGAATATCTAATGACACATCAAGTACGGGAGAGGTTTGTGTATTTTCAATCTATTTACTTTATTTATTTATTTTGAATTGAACTTTTTGTTACATTATATCTATGTATGATCTTATTCTTTTTAGATGTATAGTAATAAATATATTACGTAAATGTTTGTTGGTTTCAGTTTTCTAGACTGTTAAATGAACATAATTTTAGAGTCTCCACTAGTCAAAATGTTGGAAATCTAGAAGAACATTTTGGAGAGGTATATTTATTACTTACATATTTATATTTATGTTTTGTTAGTTTTTCATCACATTTAAGCTAGCATTATGATCTTAGGATCTTTTCACTGAGAGAATAACAAGCATAGCAATAAAACACAAGCACATCACAAGAGACAAGAGACACAAAGAGTTTTTCTCAGGGAAACCATAAAGGAGAAAACCCCGCAACTTCCTTTAAGATAGAATCAACACCAAAACAGTAAGAGATCTCCCCAAAACAGTAGTAGTCTTCTGTCTAGTCCCAAAATTTCCTTCTCCAGTAGTGCGCCACACTTGGGAGAGCAAGTGATGTATTTCACAAGTGATAAATAGAGAGACTCTCACTCTCTATTTATATTCATCCGTTCACTTGAATTGCCTTTTCACATGTAGGATCAACCTAATAATTACTACTCGAGCCTACACCTTAATTAGTGTATAATAACTCAAGTGCCCCGAAACTGTGGGGACTTACCTAATGACTTGATATGACTTGATTACATTATTAATCCTCCCGATCGGAACATCGGGCCATGACCACACGACTCAAATACATAATAGAGACATCCCAGAATAAACATCGGGTTACAATATATAAGATACATAGAAGAATACATTCTGAAGTTACATATACATCAACACTCCCTCTTAACTAGGAAGGTATTCTTTCGACACAATTTTCAGCACTGGTCTTCTTCTCTGTATCAACTGGATCATCTCGTCTTCAAGTCATCTTCGTCTTCAAGTCATCATCGGATCTGGATCATCTCTCGATCTGGATCATCATCACTGGACTGGATCTGGATCATCACTCGATCTGGATCATTACTACTGGATCATCATTACCGGATCTGGATCATCACTCAATCTGGATCAACACTGGTGCTATCTCATGATTCTTCTCGTCATAGGAAGTTCTACAGAGCCAACCCTTTTTCATGCTGGTTGTAGGCCTACCCTCATGTAGGTCTTCTCCCAGCACTTACATCTGACCTGCTCATCAGAAAGGCACGCCCAGCACTCACATCTGATCATGTAGTAAACTACAATTCCATCAGAAAGGCCCAGTACTCACATTCACCAGCATGATAGGACACACCTACTATGATCATCTGTGAAATGGATCAGCACTTACTACCACCAGCATGATAGGACACACCTACTATCATCTGTGGAAAGGCACAGCGCTCACATCCACCAGCATGGTAGGACACACCTACTACCATCTGTGGAAAGGCTCAGCACTTACAATCACCAGCATGGTAGGACACACCTACTACCATCTGTGGAAAGGCTCAGCACTTACAATCACCAGCATGGTAGGACACACCTACTACCATCTGTGAAAAGGAACTGCACTTAAAGTTACCAGCATGATAGGACACACCTACTATCATCTGTGAAATGGCACAGCACTTATAGTCACCAGCATGATAGGACACACCTACTATCATCTGTGACAAGGCTCGGAACTTACATCCATCCAGGCGAGAACACATCCTGCTCACAATGATGGAAGGGCATGCACTCATATCTGATCATGAGGGGAACACATCCCAACAATCATATCAGAATGGTCCCCAGTCCTCCTCGACTGAGCTACCTGGTAACTGACCAGGCGCCTCCATTCTCCTAGAGAATGGTAGTTGCCCTTACATCCGACCTGCTCGTTGGAATGGCCAACACTCACATCTGACATGGAAGGAACTTAATCCTTTAGCCATGAGAAGAATGGTTCAGCCCTTACATCTGACCAAGTGGGAACACATCCCTCTATCACATCAGAATGGCTACTCAGTTCTTACACTGAGTGTTCCTGGTAACTGACCAGGTGCCTCCATTCATAGAATGGCAATTGCTCTTACATCTGTCCTGCTCGACAGAATGGCCAGCGCTCATATCTGACATGGAAGGGAGAAACCCTACCACCATGACAGAATGACTCAGCCCTTATATCTGACCTACTTGTCAGAATGGCTATGGATCTCAGCACTCATATCTGACATGGAAGGAACCAATCCTCTCACCATGACAGAATGGCTTAGCCCTTACATCTGACCATGGAAGGAACCAATCCGC
>LPNX011055633.1:16197-29762 GCA_001517045.1 Pseudotsuga menziesii | reverse complement strand
TGACAGTCTTACAAAGGATTCCTTGAATCCTGTCATATGTTTGGAAGCCCCACTGTCTATAAGCCAATCATCATTTCCATGAGTAATGTTACCTGTGAGAGTTGATATCAAAACATATTCATCCTCGCTTGAAGAATCTTCACTTTCATATATGGATCTCTTTCTGGATGCTTCATCATCCTCTGCAACATGAGCATGATGTCTTCTTTGGCCTCGTCTCCCTCTGAAATTGGAACCTCTATACTCATGTAGATGTCCAATCCAGTTTCTTCAGAGAGATCAAATACTTCTATGCTTGGAAATTGTCAACTTCACCAAGCTATTGTGATAGATTATATTGAAATGAGAACCTCAAATGGAAATACAAAATATTAGATCTTACCGATTTGAGGTGTCTGTCCTTGTCCCAGAGTTCGCTGATCTAGGGTTTGTCGCAGAAACCCTAATTTTCAAAACTTGGAAAATTTTAGGTCTGATTGGACAAACAGATAGATATCTTCAAATGGAGCTGTCTAATGTACTCCTTTTCTGAAAACAATGGAGGGAATCTCCCGAAACAGGAAGCCCTAATTTACTGATTTCTTCTGCAGAAATTCCTGTTATTGTTTCTATGATATCTCCAAAATTACTAATCATATGTACCTGAAATTTCGCACTGAGGTAACCTCGCATGTCCCTGATCTAACACCGTAGGTTTCATCAGAATTGGTTTCACCATTTGGGATTTATGATCATTTTCCCAAGGTGACCTGTTACAGGACTGTTCAGAACAACGAAGTTGTATGGCATGCCACGTGTCACTGGTTCATCTTCTGAGTCTGATATTCGGACCACCAAAATTAAATTCCATGTCCTTTCTAGAAAATCTTCAGGAATTCCATTTGGATCTCTGTAGCTCAAGATATTGCAGATCTCCCCATATGTCCTGTTCAGGGATGAATTCTGGAAGAGGCTGGAACCCTAACTTGGAGAAATCATATCGCTTGGAGTACAGCGAATTTGAGTCTAATTTTTGGACACAAGCTTCATCAAGATTTTATATTCATCCTTTGTAATTTTTAGCTTCTGAGACTTTGCCAATCTCAGAATATAGCGACTGTACCAAAACTTAACAGTTTTAGTATTTAGGGTTTCTCCTAGCTCAGGGTCAAACTAGGGTTTGACTTTTGTGGAGTTTTACCCAACCAAATTTCTTGATCCAGGTCTCTAAACTTCAGTTTTGATGAGGAGAATAACCCTATGCTGGTCTCACTCAAAAATTCATCTTCTGTAGAAAGCCCTAATTTCCACATCGAAGACTGAAAATGCTCGGAATCATATTCCGCTTCGACAGAAAGATGCGCCCTTCAATGGGGAGTCATCTTAGCATATTTTTGCTGAAAATATGTGGAGGAAGATCCACAAAATAGGAAGCCCTAGTTCCTGTAGCTGCACAATGTCTTCTTCTCAGGTTAGCTCTGATACCATGTTAGTTTTTCATCACATTTAAGCTAGCATTATGATCTTAGGATCTTTTCATTGAGAGAATAACAAGCACAACAATAAAACACAAGCACATCACAAGAGACAAGAGACACAAAGAGTTTTCCTCGGGGAAACCATAAAGGAGAAAACCCCGCAACTTCCTCTAAGATAGAATCAACACCAAAACAGTAAGAGATCTCCCCAAAACAGCAGTAGTCTTCTGTCTTCTGTCTAGTCCCAAAATTTCCTTCTCCAGTAGTGCGCCACACTTGGGAGAGCAAGTGATGTATTTCACAAGTGATAAATAGAGAGACTCTCACTCTCTATTTATATTCATCCGTTCACTTGAATTTCCTTTTCACACGTAGGCTCAACCTAATAATTACTACTCGAGCCTACACCTTAATTAGTGTATAATAACTCAAGTGCCCCGAAACTGTGGGGACTTACCTAATGACTTGATATGACTTGATTACATTATTAATCCTCCCGATCGGAACATCGGGGCATGAACACATGACTCAAATACATAATAGAGACATCCCGGAATAAACATCGGGTTACAATATATAAGATACATAGAAGAATACATTCCGAAGTTACATATACATCAACATGTTTGAAATATATTTTATCTTTTTTTTAAAATTTAACTATGTATTTTATTGTTAATTTGACTTATCCATGCAGGTTTCTTTAGATTCAAACTTTTTAGATGATTTTTCATGTATTGTGAGCTAATGATTTTATTTTTTTTTGTTCTGGTTTTAAGTTAATTGCTTAAGCTTAGTTTTTTTCTTGCATTATGATTTATTTATTAACAAAATTTAAATTTTAGGGGAAGAGAACATATTGAAATTGGCGATGAAGATATAGGTTCTTTGATGGATGTGGATATTGGCACCGAGGTAATTTTGTTCATAATTAAACTATTATCTGATATATAAGTTTAAATAGTTTAAATAATTTTTTACATTTGTAAATTGCTTTTATATATGTTGAAACTTGGGTTTTTTCAATTTTTTCGAGGAAAAGGGAAGACTCCACTGCAGATAGTGGTGGAATTATAAATTTAATATTTTAATTTTTTGAATTTAATTTAAAATAGTTTAAATAATTTGTAAGATTCATAAATTGCTTTTATACATGTTGTAGCTTGGATCTCCTCCACCTTTTAGAGACAAAGGAGAGAATCCAGTGGATGATAGAGAATTGAGGTAAATTTGTTAATAATTAAATTGTTCTTCGATATTAGTTTAATATTTCAATGTTTTGATTTTAGTTTACAATTGTTTAAATAATTTATGATATTCATAATCTGTTTTTATACTTGCTGCAGGTTGTTGTGAGTTCAAGGGAAAACCCTAGTGGAGGATAGTGGTGGACTTCCATTTAGAGAATTATTTATATTATTCTTTTTTTGTTGATATATATATTGTAGTTGTTTTGGACATCGATGAACTTTATTTTTGGATTATACATATGTACATTGAACTCACATGTTCATGATTGTTTGTTTGGATTATATACATGTACATTTACCTTACATATTGTTTTTTTTTTGGATTATATACATGTATATTGAACTTACATATTATGCATGTATGTATTATTAAATTTATGTATGCTTGTAGATGTAAAATATTTTCAGTGTTGAGATGTTGAGAATGAATGTTAGGAATTTTTGATAGGTGCAATCTAATATTAAGAATGAATATGGGGAATGTTAGGAATCAATGTGGAGAATGTTAGGAAATGTTAGGAATGTTAGAAAGTTTTGATAGGTGCAATTTAATGTTAAGAATGATTGTATGTATTATTAAATTTATGAATGTATGTGTTATTAAATTTATGTATTTTTGTAGATGTAAAATATTTTCAGTGTTAAGATGTTGAGAATGAATGTTAGAAAGTTTTGATATGTGTAATGTAATGTTAAGAATGAATGTGGGGAATGTTAGGAGGTTTTGATAGGTGCAATCTAATGTTAAGAATGAATGTATGTATTATTAAATTTATGAATGTATGTATTATTAAATTTATGTATGTTTGTAGATGTAAAATATTTTCAGTGTTAAGATGTTGAGAATGAATGTTAGGAAGTTTTGATAGGTGCAATCTAATGTTAAGAATGAATGTATGTATTATTAAATTTATGAACATGTATGCATTATTAAATTTATGTATGTTTATATATGTAAAATATTTTTAGTGTTGAGATGTTGAGAATGAATGTTAGGAAGTTTTGATAGGTGCAATCTAATGTTAAGAATGAATATAAGAAATGTTAGGAATGAATATGGGGAATGTTAGGAAATGTTAGGAAGTTTTGATAGGTGCAATCTAATGTTAAGAATAAATGTATGTATTATTAAATTTATGAATGTATGTATTATTAAATTTATGTATGTTTGTAGATGTATAATATTTTCAGTGTTGAGATGTCGAGAATGAATGTTAGGAAGTTTTGATAGGTGCAATCTAATGTTAGGAATGGATGTGGAGAATGTTAGGAATGAATGTTAGGAAATGTTATGAAGTTTTGATAGATGCATTCTCAAATTCTTGAATTCAAGGGAACCCCAACATTGAAATATTGCACATTTAAATCATATTCCTAACTCACATCTTATATTCACAATCAAATTTTAGATAATGGTCATATACATAACCAAAATATTATTTCTCGTCATAGAACTCTAATTTATTACTTGCCATTGGCAATATGCCTCTACCTCACATGGAATATTTTTTATTACTAAGGTAACATTAGCAACTTGATTCTGATTTCTAATAAATTAAAGTTCAATCGATGACTTCTAAGGTAACATTAGCAACTTGATTCTGAATTCTAATAAATTAAAGTTCAATCGATGACTTCTAAGGTAACATTAGCAACTTGATTATGAATTCTAATATTTTTTATTACTAAGATAATATTAGCAATTTGATTATGAATTCTAATAAATTAAAGTTCAATCCATTACTTCTAAGGTAACATTAGCAGCTTGATTCTGAATTCTAATATTTTTTATTACTAAGGTAACATTAGCAAGTTGATTCTGAATTCTAATATTTTTTATTACTAAGGTAACATTAGCAAGTTGATTCTGAATTCTAATATTTTTTATTACTAAGGCAACATTAGCAAGTTGATTCTGAATTCTAATATTTTTTATTACTAAGGCAACATTAGAAACTTGATTCTAAATTCTAATAAATTAAAGTTCAATTCTGAATTCTAATAAGGTAACATACTAAACGACTAAGTACACAATGATTCTAAATTTTAAAACATCAATCCATCTTTGAGCATGATAGCCAATCTTAACATAAAACAAGACATGATATAGTTAAAAACATTACAATGAAATGTCGTCCTTAAATATCCGTTCATGGTCATATTTGGACAGTTTCCATTTTCTATTTTTTAAGGTTTTTTTTGATGAAACTTATACCAATTTTATTCAATATGCACATACTAAATGACTATACTGACAACATATAACATCAGGGTCATAATCCTGAAAGTAGACAAAATTTTCAGTCATATGGGTCTGCTGCAAAAAATAACCTTTTAAAATGATGGATACTCTCTTGTATGTAAATCCATTGTCATCGTAGTCCTCCAATAACTTCATCTTTCCTTTAGTGCATCACATCAAATAATATTTTACATTTCTGTTGTTGTCTGAAGGTGCAATCATAGTGAAAACATCCCCTGTGCAAATTACAATTGGCATTAGAGTTTTTAAGTCAATTAAATTGACTATATACACATAAGTTGATGGACAACAATGAACAATCAACAAGATCATTACCTTATCTAACAAGATCTGAAATTCTATCGCCATCAGATGATATTTCTATTTCTTCTAATTTTAATTCTTCTACGCTTGCTAGTGGAATTTTCCCCTTTGGATTAATTTCTGTGTGTTTCCAATGTTTTACATAGTTGTTCGTTATGTTTTCACAAACTTCTGTAGATTCAACATTTTCAGTGCAAATATGACAAAAACATGATTACTTTCTACTGTCAAATGCAAACACATTTCAGAAGGCTTTTGTTTGAATAGAGTGA
This sequence comes from Pseudotsuga menziesii, assembly GCA_001517045.1. NCBI lineage: Eukaryota > Viridiplantae > Streptophyta > Pinopsida > Pinales > Pinaceae > Pseudotsuga > Pseudotsuga menziesii. Next base: position 24,217 of record LPNX011055633.1, on the reverse strand, counting down.
AGTTCTCTAGTCCCATGTATGGTGCTAGCCTCGTATGGTATTGATCTATCTATATATTGGACCCCAACAAGCCAAAAAAATCTACACAATAAATGGTAAATCACAAATGACAACTTTTAATGTTAGTGTACATATACTTCAATGTTAGTACATACATTTTTTAAAATGAACAATTAATATAAATTAAAAAAAATGTGTACACACCTGTGCACATCTTTTGATTGTTGACTACAATCATGGCTTAAATGTGATTTACACCATTGGACAACCTCTACAGCTGAATGGAATTGTCTAGAAGAACGATTCATTTTCCATCTTCGAAGTGCTCTTTTTACGCATGCTCTTGCACCATCATGTTCACCTTTTCCATGTCCAGTTTCAAAGAAATTCCAACGATGTTTAATGTTCAGTGCTTTATGAAGCCGACATAACCAAAAAAATGATCGTGAATATTTAAATTGTCCCGCACATCCATCCGACCATATCCAATGTTTATTGAATTTAAATTCATGCCCTTTTAGTGAATCATAGAAAAACATTTCAATACAATGTTGAACAAAATGTATATCGTGTGTACGATCATCGTTGATATAAAAGTGATATTCTTTAATCACATCTCGATTGTCACACGTACTTTCAATGCCATCAACATTCTGTTGAGAATGTCTATATAAAACATGGGCAAATATCGAAACTTGGTCAGAATGATAGTATTCACTTTGAATATTTTTTTGTGCAACAAATGTGTAGTTTTATGCAAAATCAACCACAGACAAAATTGTTCCAGCTGGAAAAATTTCACGGGAATGTTTGAATTGAAGGTCTTGCCATCGTGTTCTATGTGAATGCTTGGTGTATTTATAAATTTCACTTTCAAATTTCTTGAGAAAATCTGTCATACATAATTTATCTTCTCGCAAATCATATCTTTTGGAATGTGCATCACTAGAACTTGTAGAATAATTGTTGTATTCATATCTTCTCTAATCAATGGTTACATTTGAAAGTGACTGATCATTATCGATAGGGTATTTATTGTGGAATAAAACCAAATTTCCACAACGATGACAATGTTTTCCATTGACACATTTCTTATTATAAAATAATTCATCATGATTTCTCTCACATAGAGTTTGAGATATGATTTCATGTATTGTGGGCGGAGGTGGTGAATTTGTCCAAAACATTTTACCAAATTCAAGAAAAGTGTCATAATATAATTGAAATTTCACATGATAACGACAACAACATTTGTGACGTATAGTAATAGGTATGACATACCATGGTTTTTTTTGCACAAATGTAGTGATTGACATATTAATTCAACGATGATCCTCCTTGAATTTATTGAACAATTGTACTTGTGTCATTTCCATTATATGTTTTCGATGGCTTAAATATATATTTTGTGATACTCTTTGTCGTATCACATCCCTTGAATTTGGTGAAACTTGAGCATGTTCCAACCAATATTTCTATATAATATCTTTAACACCTTCTCCCATTCTATCTTTGTAAGGCTGTCTACAAATAATTGCCCAGCAAGCAAGTTCATCATTTTCATTTATTTGCATTCTGAATTTGCTATGTTTGTATAATGTATTTCTTGAGGTTCCAATTGCTTGTGCTAGTTTTGTTGTCAAATGTTTTTGTCTAGTACTAGCTGAAAGAATTGTTGTCTCAATTGCTCTACGTGCAGCACTGGTATCTTTCTTTCTAGAATTTTCAAATTTTTTTATTGCATCACCTATATTTTCTATCACATTTTGTTTTAGTTTCAACTCTTTTGTCACCTTGTGAATACCCAATAATGACGTAGCACCTTCTAACTTCTTGGATACCAATAAACATTTCAAAAATTTTCGCTTGTCCTGCTATTCAACAATCCTTGAGAATATCATCATAAATTTTTGTAGCACAATATCGTGGAACATGTATGGGTAATTTTTCTCCATATTTGTCACAATTAGTGTCTTCTAACATTTTATCATCAATGGTGAAAGTACCTATACATCAAGTTAAATTTAAATAAACATATGTCCAAAAATACAATTCATTATAAAAAATGAATTTGGAAAATACATGATATATACATACCAGGTCAAATTTCTGGATCTTGATTTTGATCTTTAATATTGACTTCACCAACATTAGCATGTAAATCACTATTTACATCTTCAACAATGGTCTCTTCAAATTCCATTTGTTCTTCTTGTACCCTATTTTCAATTTCCATTTCATCAATAGTGTCATGTAAATCTGTTATTATATCTTCAACTCTCTCTTCCGTTTCTGCAACCCTTGCTCTTTTGGCTCTATTTCTGAGTTTTTATTTTTCCCTATTAGCATCGTCATCACGTTTACGATCACTTTTTTTTTACGGGTTCTCTTATTGCCCATGATTGTTTAATCTCCTTTGGAAAAACCCTTGGAAAAAAATAAGAACACCTTGTAAAGAAATCTTCTTTATATAACCTTTGGAAAAAAAAACCTCTTTGAAAAAATACTTTGAAAAAACAACTTATAAAAATATTTTGTAAAAAAAAAACTCCTTTGCAAAAATACCTTGCAAAAAAACTCTTTGTAAAAACCAATTGCAAAGAAATAACCTAATTTGCAAAAATACCTTGGAAAAAAACACTCTTTGGAAAAAATCCCTTGCAAAGAAATAACTCCTTTGCAAAAGTACCTTAGAATAGAAAATCTTTTTCAAAAGTGCCTTGGAAAAAAACTCTTTGAATGTACCTCTTGGAAAGAAATAAGAAGAAAAATAAATTTTTGCAAAAGAAACTCTTTGGAAAAACCCATTGCAAAGAAATAACCTACTTTGCAAAAATACCTTAGAAAAAAAACTCTATGAAAAAACCCCTTACAAAAAAATAACTCCTTTGCAAAAATGGTTTAGAACACAAAATATTTGGCAAAAATGCCTTGGGAAAGAACTCTTTGAATGTACCCCTTGGAAATAAATAAGAAGAAAAATACCTTGTAAAAAAACTCATTTGGCAAAGAAACCTCCTCTGAAAACCCTTTCAAAAATATTTTGATAAGATATATGCAAAATGAAAATGTGCGAAAATAATGAGCCTATTTTGTTTTACTTATACGAATATAGAAAACGTAAAAAAAAAATTTGGGCCAACGAATTTTTTTTTGCGTTTGGTTTTTCGGCCGAACAACCCTTGTTGTAAATAACGGTTCCGTAATGGAAAATTATTATTCGGTCGAATAATTGTTGGGCCGAAAAATTATTCAGCTGAATAACATTTGAGACCTGAAAGCTGCACAGTTTTCAGGTTTTTCCAATTTCGGAAGGTAAAATGGATGCCTTACACTACAAATCGACTGTCGGACTTGATACCATTAGTTTTGTCATTGAATCTACTTTCCATAGGTATAGATTTTGTTGTGTATAGATGAGATCCGATATTTTTTTTTTTTTGTTTCTTAACATGTGTCGAGTTTCGTTTCATCTCTTTCAAAATGCGGTGAAATGAAAAATATATAACTTTAAAAATACACAACCAAAAAAATTGAAACAAATATGGTGCGGTTAATTGGCGTGTCTACTTCAAAAGGGTATTCGTAGATTTTTAAGTTTTATAGTCAATTGAGAGAAAAGTGTCACAACCAAAAACATGTTGAAAATCGACAAGGTTTCCCCATTGATCGAATTCAAAAAAATATTATAATTAGTATATAGATCTGTTGGTTACATACTTATAGTCGTCCTTTATTATATTGTGTTTATATTGTCGTAGCATATTTTGTTTTTGCAAAACACAAGTTTAACAATGTTTTTAGGGGCGCAATCAAACATGACTATTTTTTAGTCCTTTCATTTTATAAGGACACACTGTCAAACATTTGCCAAAACGACATACCAAATCTCAATAAAAAAATTGAAAAAATTATGAATAGAAAGCTAACATAATTTTCTAAAATTTTTGTTTTTACTTAAAAGTGAAATTCTAAACAAAAATATCGCTTTTGTTCGCCCAAAGTTGAAAAACATGAAAAAATCAGATTTATTTTCTCACAAGACCCCCCAAAATAGACACCCATCTTCATGGATTCACCTATAAACTCTTATTTCCAAATTTACAAGCTCACACCTAGTAACCATTATCACATTATATGTTTACTTAAATAAAATACTCGTGGACTTTAACATGATACATATTTATGCTTCTTATTAACCTACAAAAAAATACCACTAAGCATAAAACTACTCATCAATCTTTCTCAAAATTCAGGTTTACGAGTAATCTTTACAAAACAGAGGTATGATAACCCAAGTAATTAATTTGGCTCTATATAAGAAAGGAATTCATCTATGTAATAATATTTTCAAACTAAACAGAAGATCGTTGTATAAAGTACGATATCTTTCACTTACCACATCATTAGTACCACTGATTCCTTGCATAACCATTTGATTGAAGTCTAACTTGCAACATCCTTTGAACTATTTTTTCACATTCAAACCATATGAAAGTATAAAAAATTCAATATATATCAATTTTTTATTAAAATAATCACAAATCTACTTCAGTCTATTAACTTCATAAAAAATACACATATCACCTTAACATCTTACTTAAACAAAATGACTAGCAAGTACTTCACTTAAATTAGGATTTTGTAACTCAAAGCATCTTATCTATCCATAATTACGAACAGGTTTTCTTGGGCAACTGAAAACATGACTACAACTTTCCTCCCAGCCATAGGATTCATTTGATGTATATTTATCCATCTAAATCCACCCTCGAGTTAGGCGACGAATCCATTAAGGTAAGGTTACCAACAGGAAGTTCCTTTCATAATGGGGTAGATCACAATTTAATTAATTCCATCAAATCGTCGGCAACCAAAATGAGAAAACTGACGAGGGTGGAAAACGAGATCTGAACTATCAAATGTTAAATCCATTTTCAGAATAAAAATAACGCAAACAACCAAAGTATAGAGAGGGCTCATAGGGATACAATCTATATCAAAAATCTATATCAAAAATATAAAATCACAGGAAACAACCGAGTTTAGATCATTAACTAGTTATACAATGCCAAACGTAGGCACATATACAAAACCTATATTAGATCGCCAGAAACGCAAATATAATATAACAGAGACAGTTTGGATTCTTTTTCGAGATCTATGCATATCAGAAAGACAACTAAACAATAAGTTTATAAAACACAGACAGTTTGGATTCTTTTCCATATCTATATGCAGATCGGAAAGACAACTAAACAATAAGTTTATAAAATGCAGACAGTTTGGATTCTTTTCTAGATCTATATGCAGTTCGGAAAGACACCTAAACAATAAGTTTATAAAACACAGATAGTTTGGATTCTTTTTTAGATCTATATGCATATCAGAAAGACAACTAAACAATAAGTTATAAAACACATACAGTTTGGATTCTTTTCAAGATCTATATGCAGATTGGAAATAGAGCAAAACAATAATGAAATTAGTTTTTCCCAGTCTTATAAATGTGGAACAATGCTATTCGATTCATATTCATATTAGAGAAAAATTGAAAAATGATTGGATGGAAGAAATTTTATGTTGGGTGTTAACGACAAATCTGTAAAATTAAGGTCACATGAAAACTGTTCCAAATCAATTTTATTGAGTTGATCCATCCATTATTCTGGATGACGACCTGCCACAACATCTACCTTCTGCCAGCACAAAATTCCTCATCTCCTCACCAAAAAACCCCACCTTTTTCTCATTGCTTCCACTCTCTTTTGAGTACGAGCTAGAATCCATCGCAAACCCAATGTTATGTTCTTCTCCCCATCTGTGCGTGCCTTTCTTTTCCCAGTCAGGAATTCCTCTCCCCCCTTTTTTCCACAGCCTCCACTCTAAATAAAAAAAACCCCTCTTGAAGGGGCCAAGTGATGCAAATGAACTTCCACGTGCTTGTGTTTATTTTCCATCAAGGAACAGATGGCATCTTTCTTTTCCAAAAATGAACCATTCCCTCGATCCTCTCGAGGAGAGATTGCGCTACATACTCAACACTTATTAAATGTTCCCCATCATCACGATATGTATTACTATATATATTAATTAAATATATATATATATATATATATATCACGGTTCCTTTATTACTAATATAAACACAAATATATATATAGTATTTTGTATATACATGTAATAACATTTCCTTTTATCTTTTTAATTACTTTGATTTTTGTGTGGTGGGAATGACCACCGACCATGGAGGTTGTAATTATAATTATAAAATCTTTTATGATTTTTTTTCTTTTATATATATGTGTGTGGGGTTTTCATTACTATTATAGATAAAACTAGTTTTTATCTTACTTAAGGTAATGTTTTTCTTTCATTTCATAATAATCATTCGGATATGCACCTAAAGTTAATATTGTGTGCTCTAAGGATAATTTTATAATGATAGTAATAGCTTGTTTATGCTATTCATGGGGACTTCACTTAGTGATCCTCTCACATAGCACGTGCGATCGTGGGATATTAAAGAATACCCTTAATTTCCAGAGATATTGACCCAAACTCTTTTTGTTGAAACCCCATCCCAATACTTAAAACCTCCTCCCCACCCCTTTGTATACCTCAATCCTTATAAACCACCCTACCCACCCCCACCTTAAACCACTCATCCCCCCAATACCTGCAATATATTGGTCCAATTTTTGATCATTTTAAAACCCACAATATGAACTAACGTGATAGGATATTGGTCAACAAGTGAAGCCCCCATGATGCTATTGACCAAAACAAATGATAAACAAAATCTTGCTTATTGTTCAAAGGATAAGATCCATCCTTTCGTCTTTGCATGCGATGAATGCATTCACCATAATAAGCACAGTATTGGGTTCATGCAAAAGTAGTGCGAAATACGACTCGCATTCCATTCTATACTCCATTGTACCAGGATGACCCTAGTCATCAAAAGCTAAATTCTCAAGGTTTCATTAGCATTAGACCCATCCCCCTCTTGGATTCGTCCCCAATCATCGTTTTAGTCACACATGCTTTCAGTCTCCTAGCATTATTAAATTTCATCTATAATTTTGATGAGCTAGTTTTCATACTTACAGTGTCTTTTACTTACGCTTGACGTTTTTCGGTTATGTTATGAGGGGATAATACAGAACATGACCATTTCTTTAGCGATTTTGCTTCCTGCAACAACTATAAAGTGAAATGCTATTGTTGCCACTTGTCAATTAGCCTTTTACAGCTGTTCATTCCTCCTAGTGGGTCAGTGAACATTCTTTCAATAGCCTCCTTTAGACATGTGTCTCTTCTATTTAATTATTTAAATAAATAAATATTCAATTACAAGCATCCTTGACCAACTTGGTCATAAAAGCTTTACAATAATTTATAAAATATTTATTTTTTTGTTCTAGGTGAGTTACATAAACGCATAGCTTCTGAAAGGACTTTGTGGTGAAACATCACCCATAGCTATTTTTCCATATTATATTGGAAAAAAATTACCAATTTCAAATATTTTTAATTATTTTTCCAAATTCTATAATATAAATAGAGCTAATCTAAATTTTGAAAACAAACATCTAAAAGAATGTGAAAAATCCTTTCATTATATGTAAAAAATATTTCAATCATACGCATTTAAGAATTATTAAGACTTTTCATGATTTTTAAAATCTAGATCCTTAAATTTTCCTCCTTTTAGTTTCAAACTATCAATAATACTCTCTAACATGAGAGATTTAAGGAAAAAATTACAATCTAGTCTAAGACACTTAGAAAAAAAAATTATAATATTTTTCACTTTGTACAATCCAAATCGGTAAGATAATTTATGTTATTATGTAACCAATTTTTTTTTTAAAATATGTGAATTAAATTAATATAAAAATATGTATAATATAGTATCACAATTTAAAACAAGTGGAATAAGCAACAAAGTTGCTTAGTACCTGCCTCCTAAGAAGAGATTTAAAATATATAGAAATAGGATAATTTTGGTATTAAA
>LPNX011055633.1:0-15768 GCA_001517045.1 Pseudotsuga menziesii | reverse complement strand
TCCGGAAGACCAAGCAAGAGACCGGTGGCACTTCCATATGCATGCGGTTACCTCCACCCGGAAGACCAGACAAAGACCCGTGGCATTTCCATATGCATGCGGGCTTACATCCATCCGGAAGACTAGGCAAGAGACCGGTGGCATTTCCATTTCTTAGCAAGACCTGTTGAGGGAATGTGAACTTGTAAATGGTCGCCCCAAAGAGTGGTTGCAATACTTCTTTCTGTTAGATTTCTGGACATAACTTGCATCGCTGTTACCTGAATACATGTGAAGAACTCCGTGGACATTATTGCAACCGTTTTTCAGATGTTTTCGACTGCCGCTATCCATTGCCATTATTCTAAGGACTTCACTTGAATTGCGCTGCTTCTGAATACCAAACTGATCGAAATGAAAATGTAAGAGGCTTTTAATATGCGAAAATGTGGAGAATATTTGAAGATAAATAATATGTGGTTTGATGCCAATCCATAGAAATCTTGTATGGAACACATACGAATTTGATAATCAAGAGTGTGTAATGATAGGGGAATATATTGTGTATATGTACAATGAACTTTGAACCCAGGATTCTTTTCAAAGTATCACTGCAGGAATGGGATAATGAGCACAGTGGCAATAAAAAAACCCGAAGACTTGCGAGGTCATGGTAGCCATAGTTAAGCATAGTTTCGAAAAACAATGGGCTTCTGTATACAAAGAATGAGCAACCGCTGGAAACAAAATCAGCAACAGCTGGAAAAAATGGAGGAAAAAATGGGGAAACCCATAGCTATCACAGTTCATGGTAAGCATTATTTTTTTCATAAAAATCAATTTTCTTTTCGATAGAGCTTTTAAAAAAAATCATATGTACTATTCTCTTTTGAGAATACGAAATTCAAAATGATGGTTTTATATTTGTAATGGATTTTATTTTTCATGTTATCTGCATTAAAATTCCTTCGTTCCTGTATTGTATTTTTATGCTTTCATTTTTATAAGCTCCTATACTACTATGACGAATGTTTCTCTGACGTAGCTGCATCAAGAGTAAACTAATTCTATGTACATGTTACACAGAATAGAATTTAAGCTACAAAACCTGCATTCAGATTATAATTATTTTACTCCAAGGCTATTTTCATATTGGGGTACAAATTATAGGGAATGGTCAGGCTGATGCACAGAGATTCACAAATCTCTCAAAATTAGGCAGTAGTGGTGGCTTATGAAAATCATTTGCTTAGAAATGCTCGTAAAAATCGAATTTTGTTGTACCCTTCTGGCTGTATTCCTTTTGGTGATGGGCGCGCGTACAAATGCATTTCCAAATTACCAAAGCGTTGATTAATCACAAAACACTTTACTTTGCATCTCTAATAGTAAAAGCAGAGACTTTAAAAGGTGTTGCGTGTCCATCATTACTAAACTCAGTATTCATGACGTTAAAGGGTTAACACATAAATCCTCATACTTTGCCCAAACAATCCGCAAGAAAATGGATATTGAAACATGATATATACATTAAACACTTGTTTACTTTATCTAATATTTTACCGGCTCGATTGGAAATTGAAAGTTTTATTGCGGAGGGAAAAACAATTACTGCAAATGGTAGTTCGCATGGCAGAAAACAAATTATAATGTTTCTCTATCTCGTTTGGAAATTGATAGTTTTAATGCTGAGGGAAAAAACTAGTGCAAATAAAATTGAGAATGACGCAGTAGCAACTGCAACTGGTCCCATAAAATCATGCCTATAACCAAAGTGGCTTCTCAAGAATATGTTCACTTGTTGTTTTGTACCATCAGCCATCATCATTTCATCTGAATTGTCCTCGAATTGAGATGCTATCAGTCCATAGAGAATCCAGATCTCATATATTGCAAATGATTGAAAACAATGGATACATAAAACTGAAAGTAAATAAACATTAATGACCGATCAAGTTGTAAGTTTTGGCAAACAATATGAATTTGAGGGCACCGAAAGAGTGAGTATAAATTCTGTGTTGTATATTGTCTGCGCGTAAATGTAAACCATCACGAGTTTGAAAAGCTATTGTAGATGGATTCTTTGAACCATGTTAATTTTTTGTATTAACAAGTGCTATATTCTGCTGATCATATAAAGAGTGACCGGTATAATCATATTTTACTAAATGAGATATCCATTGTTATAATGAAAATCAATACAACATTATAAATCTCACTCTATGAATGCTTGAAAATATGGAATTATTGTGCAAAAACCATGTAGTATGGAAGCATTAATTGCAAAATAAAGAATCGAGAACGAATATGTTTCCCCATCAAATTTCTAATCTACACAAAGAGACTAGTATACAGAGCAACCATGCAGACCGATGAACGCAACTTTCCATCTATACACTGCTTATCGGGGCAACAAAACGGTTTCTATATACACACAATGTTTCAAATTGCATCCTAAAAAAAAGTACAAATAAATCATGCGCTCTGCCCTTTTCCAATCATAGCCCAGTTCCTGCTCTCTGTAACAACTGAGCTGAATACGCCTCTCTCTATGCATAATGGCAATGAACATGCTGCTAATCATGTACACAAAACAAAATGATTAGACAATCAACTGATCCCCATAATGACAGGAGATCTCCCATTTCAATCAATCTGTTCTTGAATACATAGCTGAGCCATGATTCTTCAAAGAGCTAAATTATTGATACTGCTTTCACCAACATATTTGAGCATATTACTCCAGTAATCTCCGCCATCCTTGTGAGAATTCTGAATCTCTGACCTGATATCATGTGTGTTGTGGATGTTGCAGGGGCCACCATTGTCTCCACATTCTGCTGCTTAGTAGTCTCAAGACTAAAGTCCAAGAAAAGATCTTGTGGAAGCCCATATCCATGAGTGCTCATACTTTCGCTTGTCATGCAGTTCTGAGAGTTTTGAACAGGCGAGGCATCATGAAACATGTCGGAGGAGTCATTGAATATATTTGGAGAGGAAGTAGTTGACACAAGTGCAGGTACAGATTCTGAATTACTGTTCTTGGAAATGCCAAAGAATTCCTCCTGATCAGGCCACAGTATTGGACTTGTTACAAGCTGATCAGTACTTGGGGAATTGTTGTCCTGGCTTCTTGATTGCTGCTGAACTAAGGCAGCTGAAGCATTCATTAGATTTTGATAGCCTTGGTCTTGCAGAAGAGCCTGATTAGATATTTTGGTAGAGTCATGGTTGCTAGGCACATTATTTCTATTGCTAATGTTGTTGATCTGTTCGGCTTTCAAGGTATGAAATCCATCAAGTGAAGAAAGAGTAGAACTGGGCGATGAATGCTGTGTCATCGAAGTGCCATTGAGCGGTGCAGATAATTGTGCATTATTTTGCGTTTGGCTTTGCAAATTTTGCATAATCTGGGCAGCTGGAACTTGCAGTTGTTCCATTATAATCTGGGTCGCTAATGCATTAGAATCTGATGAACCCAGATTCTCAGAATTTAGGGCCTAATTAGCCTGAGCAATGGCGGAATTCATAGTATCTGGCATATTCCAGACGGCTGCATCCCCAAGCTGATTCCTCAAGTAACTCATCAGATCATCGGCGTCCATTGTAGCGCTCTGAGTCTGAGTCTGAGAAGCTTGCTGAATCATGGCTGCAGATCTATACGCATATTTCGAAATTCCGTTGAGCCCCCGGAGACAAGAAGAAGGCGGGTAGGAGTTACATATGATGTCATTGTTACTACGTGTCGACCCAAATCCAGATAGCAAACTTCGAGGATGACATCATCCCTGCTTACCCAATAGCAACACAAATAAATACGATTTTAATAAATTTAAAAATTGTTATTTTTCATGTTACAAAGTTAAACTTTGGAATAGAGACTTTAATCCTTTAAATATGCACCAATATGCACCAACTAATAACCCAAAGTCAATACCAGCCGAAGGCAGGTATAAAAATGATATAAATTGAACAAACTAAATATCTATATCAAACTTTATAATCTAATAATAATGAGATTAAGGAAATTGTAACAACACTCTAAAAAAGTAAAAATAAAATAGTAAGAATAACACCAATGATAATTAAACTTAAGAATGTTTGAATAATTTTCTTTATTGTTTTTATTGGAATTTTTATAATGTTTATGTCTCTAAAATTAATAACATAAAACTCTAACATTAATAAATTAAATTGGAAAAAAAAATTACATAAAAAAACTAAATAACAAAATGCCGTAATAAAATAAATAAACATAAATCCACAATAAAACCATTTTTTTTTAAATTTTAAGATAGATTGGTAAATTTGAATTTAAAATAGGCTTATGTTTGTTATATACTAGGATAGATTTATCTTAAAAGAGGATCTACCATGTGCGAGAGTGATCAAATATTTCTATGTGCAAATCCTTTTTTAAATTGCAAATGTTAAGTAAGTATTTTAATTTATCTAGTTTGTGCAATTTAAAGTAAACCAATTATTTTCCTTCTTAATCATCATCATATATATGACTTTGTAAATGTTTTAAATCTAATTTTAGGTGACATATTATTTTTTATAATATTTTATTATTTAAAAAAAACACTTAGAGACAACAACAAAAAATTAGTTCTTAGAGACAACAAAAAAAATTAAAATAAAACTAAAAAAATATACTAAAAAATATTAATTTAATTAATATTTAAATTATTCATTAAAACAATAATTAACCTTGTCATTGCCATAAATAAATTAAAAAATATTAATTTAAATAATTAAAATAATTCTTAGAGACAACAAAAAAATTAAAATAAAACTAAAAAATATATATTAAAAATTATTAATTTAAATAATATTTAAATTATTCATTAAAAAAATAATTAACATTGTCATTGCCATAAATAGATTATTAACAATATAATTATGTTGATAGGTGTAATTATAGTATTAACTTTTCCCTATACACTATTGCATGGTTTTAATCAGTAATTAGGTTTGTACCGCCCACATTGAAGGAAATCGGATATTCTTGGTCCGTGTACCAAATTGGATGGCTGGATTTGCTCTACGCATGGGAGTGGAGTGCGAAGAGTTTTGGATTAAGTAAAGAGGAGTGCGTTACTTGAATTAACTAAATATGAGTGCGAAGGGTTTTGGATGAACTAAACCAGCTAGCACCTGAAGTGGAAGGGCCAAATCTGTCGAGATGGAAGAGGGGTCACCTTGTTCGCAATTTTAGCACTGCATTCGCTAAATGGTGCCAAGGATCTAATCCAGCATGCATTTGCATTGGCACTTGCTCTCGTTGTATACTTCCTGTAGCATTCATTTATAATAACAGTGGAGGAGTTGAAGCTGAGAGCATTAATGGAGGGAAATAAGTCTTTATCCGTGGCATGGCTCCTCCTAGCCGCATTGGCGATGGTTCACCATCTGTCTGCAACTGATCACGTCGTTGGTGCTAGCAAAGGATGGAAGCCTAGAGTTAACTACACAGACTGGGTTAACAATGAGACCTTCGTCCTCCTCGATTGGATCTGTAAGTACTCTATTTTATTTTTCTTTTCCTGGGTTTCGTACCTCGGACCTCCTTGAAATGATATTTTTCTGTTATGTTTTTCCCAGGTTTCAATCCTTGGACCTTTTTATGACCCGATGTTCTTTTGTTTCTGCTTTCTTGCAGCATTTAGGTATAAGAAGGATCAGCACAACGTGGTTCAGGTCAACTAGTCAGGGTACGATAATTGCACAACGGACAACAGCTTCGCCAATTGGAGTAGCGACAAGGATTTCTTTTTACTTAACGAGTCGAAGAGATACTATTACATCGTTGGCAAGGGCAGGTGCTATGGTGGGATCAAGATCACTTTCTTTTTAGAGAATCCAGCGCCTCCCCCGCATCAATCCGTTGCTCTGAATGCTACGACCAAGAATGGGGGTCTGGATCCTGGATGCGAACTCTGGCCCATTGGATTTACGGTTTTTGTGTTGTTTATGCTTGCGGGAGAAATGTTTGGTTTCTGATAAGACTTCCCTAGTTTCGAACCTCGAACCTGTGCATTGCATTGCAAAATATTTATCGATGATAGATCTGTCTGATGCATCAAGGTTATTGTTAGGATATGATGCATCAAGGTATGGCTGAAGATCTTTAATTTGTATGGAGCTTCGGTTGCCTTGTTATCTGATTAAGAAATGCCAGGGTTTGAAAATAGTTGTTATTAGATTTAATCATTTTGTTGTGGAAATCCTCTAGAGCCATGGATGAATGTATGGCATTAATTAGTTATTGGAAGCTTGTCTCTTGGTTGTTAGTTCTTTTCAATTTTTTCTAGGGCTGATCAACGCCATAATATCATCGTCATAGAAGTTCACCTGAATTATTTTAGGGTTTCTAAAAAGTACATCATGTTATTTACAGTACCCTATGAAGGTTATGTTGTACCATATGAAGGTTATTTGATTCACATTTAAGCTTTGAAAGTTCAGGAAATATGGAGCTGATAGTGATGTTGTACAATACAAGCGTAGCTTTGAAAAAGTACATCATGTTATTTACAGTACCCTATGAAGGTTATTTGATTCATATTTAAGTTTTGGAAGTTCAGGAAATATGGAGATAGTGATGTTGTACAATACAAGCTTAGCTTGGAGGAAATAAATGTTATTGAGGACAACTAAGCAAGCCAATTTCCATACCTATGTATCCACATAAATCAATTAAGTACTTGGAACTCTATGGCACTCATAGAATTGTTTTGCAGGGTACGCATATCTTTGATATAGCTTCTCAAATTTCCAAAGTAATTTAAAAAAGCCATTCTCAAATTTTCCAAATTAATAAAAATAAATGATATTCGGATGATAGATGGCTCATATTTTTATTATTATTATCTCAAATTTTCCAAATTAATAAAAATAAATGATATTCGGATGATAGATGGCTCATATTTTTATTATTATTATAGTATATTTTGTTGGGAGTTTCTTTTGAAAGATTAAAGAATTTTACAATTTTTTATGTGAGTTCCACCAAAACATAGAATAAATGGATTGTTGTAGATGGGATTTTCAATCATCAGCTAGTACTTCAGTATAAGGGAGCTATAGTGGAATTTTTTCTCCATCAATTTTTTGCATGTTTATAGGAATTTTTTGTATGTAAAGTTGTTATTTGGACTATTATCTTTTTAGTTGTTTATTTGATTTATTTGATTTACACTAATTAAGAAGCAATTTTTTTCTATTGAAAAAAATAAGTGTAATTAATTTTAAGATATGTAATAATGAAAAAGAATTTATTTAAATTTTTTTTATATATGATTTTAAATAATTTGATATTGATTAATTTCAAAACTATATATTTTATAAAATGATATTAAAATAATTTGATTTTTCAACAAATTGAGATATAATAATATAAAATTTTAAAAATTGAACCATATCCTGATCGACATTTGCCAAATGACATCCACCCACCGTGTCCATTCTGTTCAGAAGGTGATTCATTCTTTTAATTCTCTTCCTTATATCCTGGATATTGTGTGCAGTGCAAGAGGGGAAGACGCCATGGATTCTGAAGAGGTGTCCATGGATACACAGATGAACAGAGATATGGCAGCGCCTGTAATTCTAGAAACCCTGCAAATAAGCCTACATGATGATGGAGAAATATCCATCCGCCACCTTGTATAGAGCCATGCACTTCGCGAGCCATCATTCTAGGTGATGCGGGAGGACAAGAGATCTTCGAAATAAGCAGAAGGACAAGGATGAAATCATGTCAAATCGAGGTGACTGAGGGTGGATTGGATGGAGAACAGAGCCGTACAAACAGGCTCCTGACTTCATTTAAGCCTGCTCGTGTCGCATGCAAGCGCCCACGTGCTTTCTTGCTGAAACTCTTATTGATCGGGACATTGGAGCACAGGAAACATGCCATATGCTTTTAAAGTTGCCAATTGTTATATGTTCTCGACAATTTTTCTCCTTGAATGTTGACAAGAAAATATTGAGAAAAGTTTCTTCAAAACCACAAGCTTTTGAGGTGCAGGAATCACTCATCGATGTATATAAGAAACGACCTTCTTTTCTTTCTGGTCTTTGCATGATTGAAACGGCACGGTCTTGGAGCTATGATGTTAGATGAAAGAAAGATCCATGGAAATCTTGAAAAGCGCATGCAATTATTCGTGTTTGGCCACATTTTCATTCAATACCAAAATAGGATTCAGAACACTTTGAGTCTTTTTGTTGGAGTGAGTTTCTCTTATACAATCCTTTTCAAAACATTGAAGAGGACATTGGTTTGGATTCAAGCACAATTATTGAAAATTGGAGGAACCTTTGCTATTGAGCATGGCATGTAGATACTATATTTCGCAGAGTTGTTACATTGGATACTATGTTGGTACTTCAGTATAGATGGGATTTTCAATCATCAGCTGGTACTTCAGTATAAGGGAAAACCTTCAACACAGTTGTTACATTGGATACTATATTTCGCTAAGAAGGTAACACTCCAATCGAGGCTTCCTTTCATAGATTTTTGAACAACATACGTAATGCAGACCCTGTTCTTAATGATTGGGACATCCTCATGTCACGTGTTGAAACTGTACTATCTTCAGAGGAAAAGAACTTGTTCAATGCAACAGTGCCCCTTTCTCCAACAAACTGCCTCCTCTCCATACATAATAGGCAAATGTTGAAATCATTAAATTCTCCAATTGTGAGAAGTATTGCAGACCATGCAAGATGCTCTGAGGTTGCTGGGCCCGATGACGATCAATTGGAACACGAGGTGTTGTTATGCCCTGGTCAGCGTGTCATGTTGTCTTGCAACTTGTGGTTTGAAGCTGGTTTGGTTAATGGTGCACTTGGTTACGTTGAAAAGGTGGTTTATATGCCTAGGTCTAAGCCACCTCAACTTCCATTGTACACAACTGTTAAATTTGAAAATTACATAGGAATCCCATTTGATATGTAGAATCCTGCCATTGTGCCCTTTCCTCCGGTTTTCAAAGGAAATAGGAAACAAATCCATTTGAAGATGGAATGGGCATTAACTATACACAAATCACAAGGCCTCACCTTAGAGCATGCAAGTATTGATATTGGCATCGTTGAGCACCAGGGGATGACTTTTACTGCAATTTCCTGAGTGAATTCCCTTCATGGGTTGTGCATTTCTCCACCGTTCTCTTTTGAACGCAATGCAAAGACGGTCAAACTCTGCCTATGTAACAATTATGAAGAAAGAAGAAGAACGCTTGAAGACCATGTCTTTGTAGTTTTTTTATGATATTCCAGACAATAAACATATCTACGTCTTCATCTTCTTCTTCTCAAGGTTATCATGCTTCGATTATTGTGCTTTATCTTTATGTACTTCTTCATTTGTCACTTCATATCAAGTATTACGGTTTTCTTTAGTCGCTTTACTATATAATGCTATCTCTTTTACAATTGACAAGTCACTCATACATATTTCTAATTCTCTTTGTTTTATTTTCTGTGTTTTGAAATATTCTATTATCGGAAATATATGTTATAAAATGTCATGCTCATATATTCTTTACTTTGTTTAATTGTTGTTGATGCCTCATTCTAACTGTTCTTATTTTCTTTTGCGGGTATGGAATATACACAATTGGCAATTTTCAATTCATTTATCCATGATATTCTTATGCAAGAAGAATTTCTAAAATATTTTCACAACATGATCTCTGAAAGAAGTGGTCTTGAATACCATCTCTTTGATGTTAGCTTTGTCTTTCTTTATGAAATGAAATTTATGTTGCGCATGCTTAGACGTGGCATGTCATCGAGAAGTTGGTCGAACACTAAGGAGAGAATGGTTTTCAAGACAACTTGGATGAGAAGACATACGTGTTGATTTTAATTGGTGTTATGTATGCCATCGATCTTGATGCATCTTAGAATAATTTTTTTAAATGCATATTCCTACAAATTTTTGTATTTCTATTTCTTTGTATGGAATGTTGATAAGACATTTATTACATTTATTTTTACAACCGCTTGAATTTCTCTTCTTCCTATCCTTGGAAGAGTTACGTAATTTTGATTTTTAATGCTTGTATTACAGTTTTTGAATAAGTGGGAAGTTGGATGACCAAGCATATATATTTACCTCGTTTTATGTTTTCGTGCAATGATTCTAAAATATTCTTTTCATTTATTACTTGTTGTATTGTTGTTGATATGTTGCTTGCATTTTGTAAGTCATGCATTATAATTCCCCCTTTATTTATTCTCGCAATACTTACCTCCTTTTCATTTTGATGTCATTTATTCCTGTTTTCCAATTCTCATTTCTACTTTAAAGCATTTTTTAACTCTTTAACCAATGCTACAATGACAAACATTTCTCATGTGAACTGTACGTACATTCAACCTATATGTAAATTTAAGCTTCCCAATAAGTTCAATTTTTGACCATGCAACAAAAAAGTGCTTGTTATTTCTGTGTTTAAGCTATTGCAATTCATTTGATTACATTGTATGTATTTTTCCTTTTTGCCAATTTACATTTCTACTTTAAAGCATTTTTTAACTCTTTAACCAATGCTACAATGACAAATATTTCACATATGAAGTGTACGTACATTCAACCTATATGTATGTTTAAGCTTCCCAATAAGTTCGATTTTCGATGACGCAACATAAAAGTTCCTGTTATTTCTATGTTTAAGCTATTTCAATTCATTTCATTACATCGTATGTATTTTCCCTTTTAAAATATAATCTGAATCATGACATCGTTTTTTGTTTGTTGATAGCTTCCTACGTCTGGCTCTCTAGATTCGCAGAAACACCGAATTCAAAAAACCCCAAAAATGCGACCTCGTAGAGAAATATCTCACGGAACTTGTTGTCTCCTTTATGGATTCCGCAGCTTGCAGTCCACAGTTGTTTCTTTGATGGCATTAGAGGAAATTTGGGGTCTAAAATGGGCCTTATAAGAAAACACGCCAACAATAAATTTTGTGAGTTAGAATTCAAAAACCAATAGAATTTCAATAAAATGAGTCAACCATAATGGTTGAATTGACATATTTGTCATAAAAGAAAATGAATTTTTTTGTTCGTATTTTTGACATATCTCCCTATTTTTTAACTCAAATTCCGAGTGGGATAGATCGTTGGATGTGGAATTTAATTCCACATCCAACGAGCTCTCCCACTCAGAATTTGAGTAAAAATACAGGGAGATATGTCGAAAATACAAACAAAAAAAGTAGTTTTTTTCATTCTTCCTCCAAAATTAATAAATATTATTTTATTATTTTAACTATTATTTATTAATTTCCTTAGGAGGCCCATTTTAGACCTCGAATTTCCTCTAGTGACTATGTTCGTTATTTACGCATGGAATCTAGAAACGTAACAGATGCATGGGGAGATTGGTGCCACAAACAAGATGAGAACAATGCCGATGACTTGATAGGTCACCAACAAGTGAATCAGGTATTTAGCGATGAAATAGAACGTTTGAAAAGAAAACAACTAGAGTTGGAAGAAAGGGTGAGCTGCATTGAAGGGGGCATGGACATTGTAGCATACCATGGAGGCATACCAAAAACCAACAAAAATACATTGAATTTTAACTTCCTCCATCATTAATATACAAGTAAGAAATCATCGATACAAGACAACACAATCATTACGGAATGCGTTGTTGAACCTCGAAGTTATCATGTCCATGACAGTTAAATTTCCTTTCTTGTTTTATGTAGTTGAAATATTGAAGCTTTACTCTATTTCAATAATGTTATTCGTGAATGAATTTGCAGTACTACGCTTACTTAGTACTTTCTCAACAATGTGGAAAAAAATGTCTATCAAATGTAGTTGAATAAAAAAAATTTACATTTTCAACTGTGCGTTTCTACTTTTGAAAGAAAAAATGATGCCTTTATTTTGTTTGCAATTGGCAGTACTATACTGTGGTTTCTTTTTTGTTTCTTTCAACATGCTAAATAGAAAGTAAATGTGGTCGTTTTCAATTCACGATATCGCACTACACTATTGCTATTGTTTTTTTTTAGACTATAACATGGGGGAGATTGATTAAGAGCCGGTGAATAAGCCACTGGGTGTTGTTTACATTAAACTAGGAGTGCGGGCTCTTGAGAAGAGTGGGAACTCATGAAGCCCAACGAGAACTGAAGGAGACAATACAACTAACTTAAGGGAGAGACTGCAGAAATGAACCAGAAGAACAAGACCTGAAACTAACAAAACAACAAGAAGAAGAGAGCTGGCAGAGCTAATTGAACTTCTCCAGGATCTTTTTAACAGCTGATTCCAAAGCTGTGATTCGATTGCCGAAGTTGCTAGTGGTGTTGGCTGCATCTTTGAATTCGGTGAAGACCACATCTTTGTAGTAGTTCAGCTCGCCTTTGGAGTCTTTGAGATCCTTCTTGAGTGTGCTCAGTTCATTGGCAAAGGCTTTCCACTAGTTGAGGCCTTTAACTTCTTGATTATCTGTCTTTAACTTGAGGGCGTCCAAAGATTGCTGGATGTCAGCCAGACGCTCTTCCACAGTCTGCACATTTGAGGAGGATCCTTCAGAGTCCATGGTAACGCACTGGGGGGGGCGAGTAGCTAGATGGCCTCGAGAGTCTGAGAGGAGGCGGTCTGCAAGCTTCAGTAAACGAGGAGCATTAGAGGACTGAACAGAGGGCAGCGCGTTTAGTAAACGAGGATGCCCAATTTAATAGCTGGCGGGGTCGCGGTCACGATATGATTAGGCAGGGAATCGAGTCTTCAGAGCACTTGATGGGGAATATTGACTGTATCTTAGAAGATCAACACAAAATCGAGAGAGCATCTTTCTCATGTACTAAGGATTGACTGCAGATTGGAGCTCTGACCACATCGATTTAAGGGATATTGCAGATGGATACTCTGTCACTAACCTCCAGCACGCTTTGGTCCAGCAAAGTTTCCCTGTTGGCCTCCAAGTCAGCCTTGCCATTGAGGCCTCGAAGAATATGATAGAAGCTAATTACTTGGAATTTTGAGATAACCAAAAGAATTGTTTTGATTATAGCGCCTATGAAAATATTGGATGGCATAGTTTTTGAAACCATGGATTGGATGATTAGCTTGGAATCCCCAAACACCACCAGCGAGTTTAAATTCCTCCCATGGGCTAGCTTGAGACCTTGCCAGAGCGCCAGCGCCTTGGCCATGTTGTTGGACATTATGCCTAGCCCCCAAGCATAGTTGGCTAGGACGAAATTCTCACTCGATAGTAGGATCCCTCCTCCTCCCGCTCAACCTGGATTGCCTTTGGAGGCTCCATCAAAGAACAACGTGTTTTCTTTTAGAGAGGATCTCCACATTAGGAAGTCATTTTCTTTGAGCCGGATTTCCCAGTTTGCCTTTTTTGCAATGGGGATGTTGGTCGTGGGCTCCGGGTGCTTAAATTGGGACAACCATCTTCTTTCTTGGGAATCTAGATCTTTGGAGTTCTTTAGGTTGCTCTTGGCTGCCGCTAACTCCCCCAGGAGGGCTTTGCAATTGATTTCAATTTTGATGCTAGTCTTTTTTTCATCCTTGAAGATGTGGTTATTGCGCTCCAGCCGGATCTTCCAGCAGATAGCTTTGGGGGCCCATATCCAGATAGATTTGAGAAGGTCTTTTTTATGAAGGTCAAAGGGAGAACTGAGGGCCCAAGTGGAAAATAGGTTAGGGATGTTGTGGGGAACATCAAGGTATTCTAAATTTAGGAGGAGGACCTCCGACCAAACTTCTTGGGAGAAAGGGCAGTTTAGCAGGAGGTGGTCCATTGTTTCTTCTTCGGAGCAACAAAGGGGACATTTGGAAGGGCCCTCCATGCCTCTGGTTTTTAAATTATCCCCAGTCAAGATACTTTTATGAGTAGCAGTCCAGCAGAAGAAGTCTATTTTTGGCATGAACGGGAAGTTCCAAATGAAATTCCATCTGGTTGGATTGGGGGCGACGTGAGGCGTTGAGAGGAGGACTTTGTAACCTTCGCTGGCTGAATATCCCTCTTTTGTCTGGCGTGTTCTTTGCAGCTGGCGCTTTCCCTTGGAGAAGTTGCATTAGGCTATCCTTTTCAGCATTTAACCAATTGGGGAGATTATCAATCTGCCAGGCCTTCCAAATGCTTTCTTGATCTTCTTCCCAACTAGAGATGTCCCACAAGGTATTTAGGTTGTTGTTTTGGGCCCAGTTCATAATATTTTTTATACCTGGATTTTGATTTAGAGGTTGATCTCCCATGATGGCGTCCTCCCACAGATTGATTTTCTTTCCATTTCCGGGAATCCAATAGAGATTTGGCTGGAATAATGGCAGGGATTTAAGGCAAATCTTGAAGATTGGAGAGCCTGACTTGCGAAGAATTGGCTTATCCATGCATCGCATCCTTTCACCGTTGAAGTATTTCCTTCTTAGAACTTTGTTGCACCAACTGTCTTTTTCGGCGATCAGGCTCCATAGCGTTTTGGCCCCCATGGCCAGATTTTGTTTTGCCAGGTCCCTTACCTGAAGGCCTCCTTCCTTATAAGGCTTTTGTATTTTGTTCCAACTCACCAGGTGGAGTCGGTGGAGGTTCCCCTTGCCTCCTTCCCACAGAAACTTTTGTATTAGCGACTCCATTTTTTTCAGGATAGAGGCTGGCGCTAGCAGAATAGCATTTTGTTAAATTGGAATGCTCAAGAGCACCGATTTTAACAGAATTGTTTTGCCTGCTGGATTTAACCAGTTGGCACCCCAGTTTTGTATTCGCTTTTTAATTTTGTCAATAATGGGAGTCCAATGGATAGCCTTCGAACCTTTCTTGAAGATTGGAGCTCCGAGATAGGAGAAGGAGTCCCAAACGTGAACAACTTCCATGCCCAGCAGTCTGGCTATATCCCCTAAATCTTTTCCTGAGCAGTTCCAGCTATAGACCTTGCTTTTCTGTGGATTGATTCTGCTTCCTGAGATCTGATTATAGAGATCAAGCTCTTTTTTGAACTG
This sequence comes from Pseudotsuga menziesii, assembly GCA_001517045.1. NCBI lineage: Eukaryota > Viridiplantae > Streptophyta > Pinopsida > Pinales > Pinaceae > Pseudotsuga > Pseudotsuga menziesii. The sequence goes on along the minus strand of LPNX011055633.1, from coordinate 789 downwards.
GTTAGCCATGAAGACGCTTGCTTCCCCAAGAAGGATCGTGTCGTCCGCGAACTGGGCGTGATTTATATTTTTTACTCTTGGAGCCAGCCGGAGGCCAAGGAGAATATTTTCTTGATTGTTGAAGGTTAACTGGAGGCTTAGAACATAAGCCTGAATTTCATAGAGGAGTGGCGATAAGGGGTAGCCTTGTCGGAGCCCTCTGGAAGCTTGGAAAAAGTCACTGGATCTGCCATTAACGAGGGGGGCAATCCAGGGAGAACTGACACAGCCTTGCACCCAACTGATAAAGTGAGTGGAGAACCCCATTTTTCCCATGACAAGGAAGAGGAAGTCATGTCTTACCCTGTCAAAGGCGTTGGCTAAATCCAGTTTTATCACCATTCCTTCTTCTTTGTTCTGATAACTTGTGTGAATGGCTCTTGAACCAGGATAATATTGTCTTGGATCTTCCTGCCTTTTATGAACCCTCCTTGGTTCTCTGGGATGACTCTGGGGAGGATTTTTTTGAGTCTATTGGCAATGATTTTGGATATTATCTTATAGCTGAGATTACAGAGGGAGATTGGCCGGAATCTAGAGAAGGAAGTGGCCCCCTTTTCTTCCGGGATTAGGGTGAGAAAGGAAGAGTTTATGCTTCCACCTAGCTTGCAGGTGGCTTGGGAGTGCCTTACCATCCTTAGCAGGTCCAGTTTAAGGGTCAGTGCAAGAAGATGATGGACCTTTTTGGCGCGTTAGATGCAATAGAAACCTGAAAAATCAGGCATCCCTCAACTTACTTGGATTTTTTGA